>JASVER010000092.1:3066575-3110353 GCA_030449065.1 Oceanodroma leucorhoa
AGAGGGGGGGGTGGTTCGCAAAGCTGCGGGCTGCCCGGCTGGAGCGCAGCCCCGCTCCCGGCAGGCGGCGGAGCAGCGGGGCTCGGCGGCCCCGGGCGCGGCAGCGGCCCCGGTACCCGGGCGGGCTCCGCCGGGGCGGCCSCGGGGGGCAGCGGGGACCCCGCTCCGCTCCTCCACCGGAGCTAGAAATCCCAGCGAAACGGGAGGGGTTAGAAACATTAACGTTGATCCCGTTTGTTCCCGTGACTGCTCTTTTCGGGAAAGCCGGGCTTTTGCCTAAGGAGAGAAGCAAATGCCCGTATTCCCTCCCAATCCTGCCCTGATTTAAGTTAATTTGGAGTTTTACCCGGCATCATTAATTGCACTTTTCGTTCTGGATTTGAAGAAGAGAACTGTTATCCTCAATATTTCAAGTTTTATACGGGTAAATCTTGTATCTCTGCTAAGGGGAATTTTGCCTGGATACGGTGGTAAAATCTAAGCATTTGTTAAATTGTGGCTCGAAGCAGTGGGAAGTGGGGAGAGTTATTTGAGCAAAATGCCTCATTTCTCTGTGAGGAGTCTGAGGATTAAGCTGGATGTTTGTTATAAAGTTGGGCAAACTCCACAAAAACACTCCTGCTTCCTCTCTATTTCAAGCTTACAAGAAGTTAATTTGTGAACGTACCTCTCCTGTACCTCAGTCCCCTTACTGTCTGACACAGTCATGGAAACAAGGAATTGTTTGCAAACACTACAGAAAAAAAAAAAGGCAAAGAAAATAATTTCCAAAATCATATTTGCACAAAGAAACCAAACCAGCTTGAATTTCCAAAAGCAAATGCTAAGAATAAGTCTGTCAGGGGGAGATTGGCATTTAAAAAAAAAAGTCTTATAATAAACTGATTCAAGAAAATAATCTTTTATGCTCACCAAAGACAAAGCTTATGAAATAACCAATATTGAATTACTCACTGAGCTCTGATCCTGCAGTGCTAATACGAGATCTGTCCTGCAGTAGCAGTACAGAATATAGTCCATCATTCTCAGGGGTACTAAAACCCCTTACTTTTATATCGGTGGTTATCGATCTTGTTTCTACATAAAACTTCATGCTTTTACAAAAGTAAATTCCAAAGCAAATGTAACTCTTCAGAGCCATCATGACCCAGGGTTTTATTGCCAGGCTTGTTAACTCTCCCGGTAAACATCAGGTCCAGCCACTCCGCTCAGTCTCGACTCTTCTTCAGAGGCTGGTAAGATTTATTTTCCAAATAATTCTAAGAACATGCTGCTCACTAAGTTGCTCTCTCAGTGAAACTCTAGAGGAAAAGTCCTCTGGTTTGGTGGCCTTATCTGGCTTTTTGCAGGTGTAACAGACAGTACCAAGAGCCCCACAGTTGCTTAACAAGGGACTTTTTTGGCTTTGCCAGAAGATAATTGCTCCAGTAGTGAGCTGCCGTTAATCCYGGGCTGTGTGCGTGGTGCTGACCTGCAGCCCTGCTGTTTACATCAGTGGGATTTTTAGGGCCAAATTCTGCAGTTAATTGCAGCAGTATAAATCTGGATTCCTAAATCTCCCTCCCCAGGCGTGGAGCTCCTTTGGATTTGATGGCGAAATTCGGGGCTGATCCTGCGGCCGCTGAAATCGGTGGGCCTTGTCTCGCAGCAAAACACAGGAGAAACCTGGGCTAGGCCCTCTCCCAAATTTCCTACCGGCAATAAATGCCAGCAATTAGGGGCTCCGCTTGCTCGGAGGAGCAAGGGCTGCCTTATCTCTGCCTACCGCAAGCCTTGGGACGGTYGAGCCTGGGTGGTATGGGGAGGTGTCACTATTAGAGGGGCTGTAGAGGGGATTAATACCGCTGTGAGCCACGTTATGTCCTGTCAGAAATCTTTGCAAAAAGAGCAGGAACTGGAACTGCAAGCTTTCAGCTTTAAGCTCTGAACTTGGGGCTATAGAGCAAGATTAAAGCATTTGTCTTTTAAAGTTTTCCCACCGAGAACTGAGAAATTTCAACGCATTTAAAGGYATTCTCTGTTTTTCAATAACCAATTGAGTCAAGAGACCGATTTGATGTCAGTGCTCGCCCCGTTCCCCCGTTACGCTCCCTAAAGTGCTACAAGAGACTGGCAGCTGCCGAGCGAGAGGCTAAAAACCTCGCTCCCTCCCCAGCCGTGAGACCGAGTCTTGCTGCAGATATTGCAGGCTGGGACTTCTGCAGGGTGAACTGAATTCTATAACGGCACTACAGAAAAGTCTAAACATCAAGGTCACTGCTGGAGGAAAGGACGGATTAAATCGCTCGGTTGCTGTGAAGTGCAAAGAGAAAGCGGTGGACAGCAAAGTGATGAAATAATTCATTAGAAAAAGAGGGGTTTTATTAGCCCTGTGGAATTTCCTAGTTTGTTGGTAAATCTGTTTTAGTGGGCTCAGCTTTGCTGTTGCCCGCTGCGAACAGCGTGGACATGGGAATGTTTTGGTTGCAAATGATTTATTCAACAAAAATGCAAATTCTCTACTGAATCCTGTATTCACAACCACGAATTTGACCCGCTCACGGAAAGCAGCACAGAGAATACAGGTYAGCTGTTTTCTTCAGCAAGTTTTCCACCTAAATCAAACACATTTACCCTTACCTGTGCATGATGAAATAAGAAAATACAGAGGGAGACTGTCAGCCCTTACACTTTGAAGCACGGTGTCCATCTCCCCAGGCTCACATTTGGATGAACATCAACACAGCGCAGAACCGTGTCACTGATGTGCTTTGGATCAGCTCTACGCTTATTTAACATTCAGAAAACGCGGCATTCAGAAAAAAATAGCCACGATTTTAGAGGGCTTGGATCAGGTCCTTTTTTTCTATAGGGAGTTGCTATCCTCTATAATGTATAATTATTCAGTACTAAGTCTGCCATTATAGAATTATAGAAAGGGCAATTACCAGCCATGCTGAAAGTACCTGGTAACGCAGGCAGGCTGATATTTAATGTTCGTCAGGAAACAGATGAAGGTAGCTTTGGTCAGAGCGAAGCATACGGGTTAAAGCCAGAACGTTGTATTGTAATTTTAAATTCAAGAAACTATTGTGGGAACAAAGGACAGAAGTGAAGGCAATGATTTCCCCTTTTTAATGCTTGTGAAAACAGCCTCATGCTCTTTTATTTCCAGTGTATGAGTGCAGAATATATACACGTTTTTATTTTGTACTTAAAATTTAAGGCACCTCCAGGAGGCTGGTTTGTAAGACGGAAGAGAGGTATAATGGATCCAAAAATAGAAAACAAAACTTTCTTTTGCAAAAAAAGAAGAAAGCTTGTTTTTCTAAAGGCAGGCAAGATTTGCTAGTGGACATTGCATTTTAAACATGTGTGTTGAGAAGTTAAAACTGATGGAGACTGCATGCAATAAAACCCTGTATCCAGATCAAAATAATGGTACATTATTTGAGCCAATCCTTCTTAATTCACCCCGACAAGCAGACACGATGACTTCAATGAAATTACTTTTGTAGGTAAAGTACACAGATAGGGCTGATTTAAGGCACACGTAATTTTCCACGAGTACCTGTAACATATTTAGCGGATTTTAGCTTAAAGCTCGTGTGCACACACCTATGCGTATCTGACTGTGYGTTATGTTTAATCATTGTGTGAAAACGGCTCAGAAATGCTAGAAAACCGATTGCCTTAAATTACTTTGTCACGTCTGTGTCAGAAAGTGCTTGCTCTTGCTCCCAGCGGGGTTCATGCCCCATTGACTTCAATGGCAAGAGGAAAGTCAAAAATACACAAATATTTGTCTTGTGTTACGGACTACAAAAGTCACCAGGAAAGGTTGCCTGTGTTATTCTGTCATTATCGTATGCAAGAGGTGCTGTTTGGTCTGTAGGAAAAATACGTCTGTAATTAAAACCACCGAACGTATGTTCTAACTTTAATCAATATTTTTCATGACCAAAAATACGTAAAAAACAAATAAATGAAAATTTAGCTGAGAGGTTTAATTAAACAAGCAATTGAAGATGCCCGTGCTGCCAAGCCCTTTTGTGTTACTACTATTTATTTTTCTCCAAAAGAAACCTTTATATTCCAAAGGTTTATCTTGTGGAAAATCACTGCCTTAAATTAATTTTCCTTTCATCAGATGTAACTTAAACCACCAAACATACTGTTGTAAAACAACGTCCTGTGTKATTTCAGAAATAAATAGTCTCTTCCTTGGGGTTTTTTTTTTTATGTACCAGTTTCAATAAAGGAGGGAGATTTCTTTAAAGAGAAATTTTCCTCCTCAGAGAAAACTGTTTGAAAAGCCACACACACACATTGAGTCTTTGTCTATCACAGCATCTCGGAGTTGCTAAAGGAGTTTAATAACCTGAAAGGAGGGAGGCTGTAAAACCTAAAGATGCTTTAAATGTGCACCCTCGCCAGGTTTTTGCACGGCTGGCTTGCTCCCGAATGAGAAATTTGGGGCAGTTATTTGCTATCTTTAAACACGTTGGACAAGGCAACTGAGGTTTTCTCTCTCTCTTTTTTTTTTTTTTTTTTTACATTATAGTAGTAGTGGCTTTTTTGGCGTGATTTTTGTAATAAGGGGCACCTGGTGACTCCAAGAAACTCTGCAGCGGTTTGAGCTCCTGCTTCTTTGCAGGATTAGGAGTTTTAATGAGCTCTCAGCGGCCTGATCCCGTTAACACTCTCTCAAGTAAGTAACTGACTTTGGTGATATTGCTTACATGACCAAAATTACTAGTCAAATTAAAAATTAACTCCAGCCTTTTGGAATGATCTTGAGTACGAAGCTGAACTTTGCACAAGTTTCCTTAAAAAAAGGAACAATAAGAGAGAATTAGGGATCGCTGGAAGAGTGCGGCCCCGCTAAAAGTGAGTAGGGGTGAAACCAGCACATTTGAGCACAAATTATGTCAAGAACTTATAAAAATTTAACAGGGAGTGGTGTCCTTTCTGGAAGTATTTAAGCTGTT
This sequence comes from Oceanodroma leucorhoa, assembly GCA_030449065.1. NCBI lineage: Eukaryota > Metazoa > Chordata > Aves > Procellariiformes > Oceanodroma > Oceanodroma leucorhoa. Next base: position 3,071,546 of record JASVER010000092.1, read on the forward strand.
CCATAGCATTGCAATAGTTTATATCCCCGCAATGCAATTTTTAAATCAACTGCAGAATTTTATATAAAACTGACTTCAATGCTTTTGAAATCTATAGGGATGCTTCCCTGGGCATTTGAAAGGACCTTCCACAGGGAAGATTTTCACTGGAGATGGGGTTTATTTTTTGAATCTGACAAACCCTTGGTGACCCGTGAATTTCTCTCTCAGGTAATCCTATTGTGCTGCTTTGTGAAGGGTCAGTCCTGCATCTATAGCCATGAGTTGTGCTCAGGGTCAGCAACCTGCACGCATAATGCTCCTGATACAAATCTGCAATTTATACCATTAGACCTTTTATTGAAGCTTACTTTTAAAACAGTCGTACATAAAACTGAAGAAACCCAKTTAAGGAACCAACTTTCTTCCTTTGGAAACAAATGAGAGTGGGAGCATGTGGAGTCAGGAAACTAGATCTGGCCATCGAAATGGGACGCACAAAAGACATGTCAGCGTGGCATTTCCTACCTCCTGAAGCCACTTTCCCCTCGATGCAGCTCTACAAATACAACAGTGCATTGATTGAATCTTAAACTCACCAGACTTCAATAAATTCTGAAAGTGTATGAAATTAAAATTGAAGCAAGGGACACGCAGAGTGTTAGTCCTTCTCAAAATAATAATTTAATAACTCTCCAAAAAGCATAGCGGTTTAGGAAAGGGAACCCAGATGGGAACATATAAAGTAAAGCTATAAAGTTTCCTTCAAATGTATTTTAATCATTGTTAAATATTTACATTTAATAAGCACTAGTTTTTATTGCAAGAGAGATGTAATTATACTTATCATTCATGGAAAAATGGAGGTTTAATAGCCTGTACATTGATTTGCTAAGATGAAATAGTGTCCTAAAAATATGTCGCTCTCTCTCCCCTGGGAATATGTTCCATATGTGAATGCAAAGCAGACGAGGATTTTTTTATCAGTGGACGAACTATATCAACTTTATTTCTCATTGYCTCTGTTACATTTAACATAAATCTTTACCTCTGATGTTTTGCTAATTAGAAGCACCTTATCAGGCTTTTACAACCCTTACTAATAGGATTATTTATTTAGTGAACACTAACAGGAGGAGTAGCAACACCTTGATATTGACTCTGGGGAAGCTGTTGGTTGAGCTTGCGGCCTCCCACAATTCTATCAATAATTCGTGGCCACGTTGGATGCGTCAGAGACAAACAAAGCTGCTCAAAGGGACTGCACATCTCCGCGGAGCTGCCTCTCTGCCTTGCCAAGCCAACAGAGGRGGAAAGGAAAAGTCAATTAGGTGCAACGAACCTGCAAAAACTATCTCTCATTTTTATATTATCGYTATTTATCCGCCTATATTTTTTTTTTTTCTTCTTTCTCTTCTCTTTTTTCCCCTGGTTTCCCTGCTCGCAGCACATGCGGTCCCAGCTATCAGGAAGTTTTTCGTCGGCTCCCCGCAGCCCCGGGAGCGGCTCCCGGAGCAGCCCTTCCTCCCCAGCCGGGCAGCCCCCAGCCGCTGCGGCTCCGGGGCAGGGACCAGGCTGGCTTCCCCAGCACCCGCGTCACCTCTCATTCTGGATCAGTTTTTCTTTCTTGAAAGTTACGGACATAAGAAAGACCTAATAGAAGGTCTAATAGAAGAAATAGCTGGGGTTTAGGAATTCATGGTAGTGACACTGTGGGCATCGGTGCAGAGAACTGCTTGACCTGGCACCTTCTGAAATGTTGACTGTCGCAGCACCTGGAAGCCTTTTGTCTCGAAAAGATGTTCAGTGTTTGTACTCTGTAGGCAGCCGTGAACGTCCCTATTAACATCACTTATTAGGACTCACAAATGAATTTATTTATTTTTTTTATTTTCATATGTCATGGCTTTTCAGGTGAACTGCAGAAATGAGGAGGAATAAGCTAAACCGTTTGGGGGATGTTTTGTTTTATTASACTTGTGAGCTCCACATTTTCCCAGCAGAAAGATACTGCTGTAGAAATACACCGGCAAGAAAGGGAGAGGAAGCACGTAAGTGTGGAGAAAAAATAAATGGTTTTAAAAATTAACCATATAAAATTGTCACTTGGACTTCCCACAGCAGCATGAAGCCCACTTGGGGCAGTAAATGGATAGAAAATGCGTGGACTTAGGTTAGCTGTGGGTTTATTCYCACCCTCTTGCACGGGTGCCCATGGGTTTAGTACTCCCATGGTTTTAGTACCACTACACCAAGTTTTGCAGGCAGTGACAACCTTCCTGAGAATCAAATTAACTAAACCAAACATACCCAGAAAGGATCTATTTTTCTAGTGCAAATGTGGGTCTTTCACCACTACRTGGTCCTAGGCTCTTGTGTAAGCTAAAATCTTCATCCTTAGCTCTAACCCTGCAAGAATTCAGTTTAGGCACAGAAATTTAGTGCATCTGAACATATTAATTACACTACACTCGCAAATACCCACAGCTTGTTTCTAACAGGGGTGTTTGCCTTAAGCTCATACCATTYACCATTGCAGAATTTCACGCACACCGAGGGTCCCCCGGGATCCTGGCCGTATCCAGCATTTCTGGATAGCTACAGAAAAACTGTGCCCTTTACTAGAGCTTGCCACAGCCTGTGCCATAAGGTAAAGATATACCTGAGCGTAACGCTAGGCAGGTAGGTACTGGATCTTGGCATGCAGTGTTACTTCTGCTTGCTGTAAGGGACCATCATTTGGAAATATTAAACAAAATGGACTTGTGCTCACTCTTAAACGAAGGTTAATTGTCCCTGTAGCCATCGTTCACATGTGCTAGCTATTACAGCCTTGTTTTGTCCATATTCCAATAGTGGCTGTTGCCGCGAATTGAGGAACTGCTGCCAGGAAATGTCCTTCTCTAAATGACATAATTAGGGTATTGGGGAGCCCAGTGAAAGCAGATTAGGGGCATCACTGCTGTTCTTGATGCAAGCAACAATTACAAAGCACATAAGCAAACACTTAGACTATGTGGACGATTTGATATTGATTATACTCTGATATCTGAGACTCCGTGGAAGGCAGGTACAGCATGCTGGAAGGAAAACAAAGCACTGACTTCACATTTTGCATTAGCTAAAAAATGAAATGTTTTCATTGACYTCACTGACCAGAAATCAAAAAATCAAACCATTATCCAAATTAAAGCTATTGGCCGGACTAATTAAAATTACTGGACTGTCTGATAAAATTAAATGATGGATGCTTAAATAAACTCAAAACTACACTTTCTGTTTTATTTAGGTGTCTTTGGTTTCTCTTGAAACTGTCCAGCAGGTTTGGGTGTAGCTATAGATAAGGCGAATCATGGATGTGCCTGTCAAGGTGTGCCCACGCCTCCAGCTGCGCTTCCAGGAGGGAGACGCTTTTCTCTCCTTTCCCTGTCCGGTCCTCAGCCCTGCAAGTGGTTTTGTGGATGGCAGAGCATGGCAGGTCACCAAGGGGGGGGCTTAGCAACAGCAACACACCCTCCTCTTCCCTATTAGCATGGATGCACACTGGTTTTGCCCAACTATTTTTTCTTACCTTTATTATTAAGGGAAGAAAAATGCATCGTCTTCAGGTAATGATGGGTAGACTTCTAGGTGGTGTAATTTACTGCTCTGTTGAAACCAACAGATCTGCAGATACCAGGCACTTTATTTACTCTGCTCTCATATGTAGACTCATTGACTCCAGCAGGAACTCTTCATATGACCATAAGGTGACTTGTTTAAGGGTTTACAGGACCAGGACCTACAACACCAGTGGAGCTTTTAAACTGACCATTTTGGGCGCTGTGAATGATTCATTAAGTGCTGTTCCTCCCGCTCAGGACTTCACAATTTATTATKCAGGCACCTTACTTAATGCCTTGTGCATTTTGTCCTCTGGTCTTTTTACTAAATGCCTCTGAGGCACTTGTGACAATATGGGAAATTATSTGCAGGTATGGAACGATCCTCCATCTTTTCTATCTGCTTCCAGTGTATAGAAGCTCTGGCTTGTGTTCGGCACTCTGGAYGCTGTGCTGATACAGAAGCCTTTTAAAATGTGATTTGCTCTTGCTTTAAATGAGCATTAGTGCATAGTGAAAGACCAATTCAAATAGAAGTGGATCACAGACATGGTAAGAAAGTCTTTGGCAGAATGTAAGAYACGGGATACTTTTGCAATAGGTTCACAGTAAATTATAATAAATAAATATTCTTATATGAGATCTTAGTGCCTGCTTTCCCTGTCCTCTAAGCAGCACTGCTGGAGATGGCTGTTGCAGGATGCAGAGCAGCGGATGGCAGGGTCTGACCGGGCACCATCCTGCTGGCAGGTCTCACCGGGACACCACGCAGTCCAGGTTGTCACCTCTGTGCAACATCTCTATTTTCGTCACAGCCATCAGRGTGGGAGGTGAGGTGAGGCAAGGGGCTGAGGAGGACGGCAGACTTGCTCATTTGCCCGCTCTTCTGGTTAGATTTTGGGCAGCTGAGTTCAGAGGGCGGCTGGGGTCCTCAGGAAATCCTGCCCAGCACTGACACTGCAGCACTCAGCCCCAGAGATGCTCTGGTGAGCTTAGAGGATGMAGCCAGCAGCTTTAGCACTACACAGATATCACATTCATCTCCGCACATCCCCGTCTCTCTCCTTTGCTCCCATGCTCTTCTGGAGCATGCCCAGCCCCATCCCATGCCTTTCCCCAGCCTCCCTGGAGCTGCCAGTCACCACCTTTGCCAGGAAGAGCCCAGAGCACTCAGCACCAGCATTTAGCCACTGAAGTTCRGGTGCTTTTTGCTGCCCCAAGCTGCTGTCTGGCCATTCCCCAGCACCGACAACTCCACGGCACACCAGGACACAAGTTGTTGGTGCCACTACTCCAGGAGGAGGTTAAACACCCCCTCCGCTGAGTAAGGGGGGTCCGGAAGCTGCCGAGGATGTGCTGGCGTGCCATGGAGTTCGGTGTTCAAAGGTTCTGGTTTCTTGTTTCTCATACGTTTTGCTCTTGAAGCCACTCACCACCCCATTTGCAGCACTTGTTTTGTGCATACTTTGCCAATTACATTGCTTCCCGGCAGCTGCAGAAGAAGAGCGGTGCCTGGATCCCAGGAGAGCAGCAGAGCTGACAGCTCTCCCGGCTTTCAAATTCCTTYTTCTCTTTTCCATGCCCCCTCCCAAGGCTGAGATCACAGAGTGCTGCATTTCCACGTTCTGCCCCAAACCAGTGTTTGATGTAGAGGCAGAAACGGAGCAGCCTTTTGGGAGAGCAGACAAGCTCTTCTTCCTGCAAGCTCCACCACCAGCTCCAGCTGCTCTGGTCCACAAGGCASGAAGACAATACCTTAGCCTGGGGGTCATGTTAAAAACTTGACCAAAGTTCTCCAGTCACCAGCAGCATTTTTTTTTATCTACAAACCGCTGCTCTGCTTTAAACAGACTGTCTTGGATAAGCAATACCACCTCCCATTCACCCAGGCAGTGCGGAAGAGCATCTTCTACAACTGTGCAGCGCAGGTGCAGCGGCATCTTTGATCCAGGCAAGCAGAGCTACAGCAAGTGGCCAAGGAGGTTAATTCCCCCATGAATCGTTGCTTTTCTTTGCATCTTTATCACATTCCTGGACTCAAGCCATGTTCCCGCAGCTTCTTCACCCTTGATTTTACAAGGGCAGGGAAATGGAAAAGCAGCTGTAATATCCTTGGCAGATACTGGTTTACAGTAGCGCAGTAATTATAGTATCTCAGTGGCGAGATGGCTGAACCCCTTCGCTTTTGCTCTGGCTGCAGCCAAATGAAGTTCTGGCGGGGTTTAGCCGGTGTTTCCCCCCGCACGATGTCCCCCGGGCAGATGTGGGACCGCAGGAGCACACGCCGGGCAGCCACCACCGGGCTTTGCAGAAATCCTTTGGCCAGCGCAGGGGAGCAAATGGCAGGTTACACACCACGGGACAGCCGGTGTCTGTATCACTCCAACTTGTATCGAATGCCACCGAGTGCTGACAAGGTCTGAGTTGAAAAATCACAGTTGCGTTCAGCAAAGGACGTTTCAGCGACCTGCTTTGCTCCAACTCTGCTTACCGGCTTTTTCAGATTCCTGTTGGGCTGCAGCAATGAGCTGTGTGCCACGCTCTGTACRCGCTAAAATTACTTGAAGTGATTTCAGTGAAGCAGGATATAATCAGCAGTGCTAAAAGCAGAGCAATAAGGCACAAATAATACCCGGTACATCCTTCAAAACACGCTAATTCCTTYCCTTTCTCCACAGCTCTCACGGTACAACCCTTCTTTCCAGTACACTTCTGGCTCTCTCAATCTAGTCTATATCTCCAGACTCAAAGCACTGGTACGTTTGGCTGCTTTCCATCTATACCATATGCCATCTATCTTAATTGAATACAGCAGCGTATCAATGGCTTATCTGACAGAGAGYTATTTAACACTGAAATCCCTGGAACAGATTTGCTATACGTGATCTGTGGATATCTCCACCCCTTGGCTCCTTGCTCAGGCTTGGGAAGTTGGGAGGATGGTGCATCAGGGATGAAGATGTGCAGGGAAAATAAAATAACAGAGAATTCTCTTGAGGGGAAAAAAATATGTAAGCACCCTGAAGGGATTAATCATCAAGCACAATACTATTTACCACTGCAATCAATGCAACCCTAGTCATAGAGAAAGCTGACTTTCAAACCTATAAGAGTTTCTGAGAAGAGCTTATACAAGACATAAACTACTTTATTTCAGTTTGGTAATAGTTGGACTCAGATGAAAGCCTTAATAAATGCTATTTTACGCTTCACTTCAGATGATTCCCAATTCACTTTGCATTTCTGTATGAGTTCTTCGCCCCCATATGAAGTCAGATAACTTTGAAGGATGCTCTGCAAGCAGAGTCCTGCAGGCGATGGCTTCGGGAGCTTAACCAGCGCCTGTTTGCTCAGGTAGCAAAAGCTGGTGTTGGTTTGAGCACTTCAGTACACAGATCCAGCTAGGACTTAACACAAAATAAATGGTCAGAATTAATTTAGCCTCGTTGTAATGGTTATCATTGGATTTGATCACTGAACTGTTGAGTCAAACTTTCACTGAGGCAGGGAGCTGCGGTGCAAATGCTGGCAGACCTGCTCGCATAAAGAGCAGTGCTGCGTCTGCTCTACTCTGCATCTGCGATTTTTACCGAGTTTTTTTTTTTATTTTTAATTTCTCTGTTATTTATTATTCTTATGAGACGTGTTCAAAGCAGCGAATCAAAATATCCTTTTCTGGGGAAGTAAATCTCCCAGAGCTTAATTCATCATTTTGAAGTAATACAAAGCTTAAATTTGTCTTTGCTGGAGCTGCATACTAAGTATTCAAGCATAAATAAAGAAAATATAAATAAAGTGGGCCTGAATCTATTTCACTGTGTTATTAAAATTCCATTGTTTGTTCTGCGGGAAAAGACCTCCCAAAATGACAGTGGTAATCTGGGCAAAAAAGCAGATTGTTGCCAAAGGGTTCAGCTCTTAAAGGGGGGAAGCATTTTAAAAACTGCCAAGGAAAATATTTTCATTCATGAGTTCACCCAGCCTAAACATGCATCTAATCCTCCCAAACTGACAGTTCAAAAAGGCAACCACAGTTGAGACAGGCAAAGTGTTCAGTTCAAAGGCAAAAAAAAAGGACCKAGGGATTATTAGCATTATCACTTTATCACGAAATGACCATCAGCTCTGGAAGCGCATAGCTCCACCTCCCCTTCCCAAACCCAGGGACTTAGTCCCCATCGCCTTGCTAAAAGGGCAGCAAAGCCTTCCTCGGCTATTTACCGCAGTGAAGAGAAGAACTTTCGGAGGGGTTAGGACTTGCTCCCATTTGAAAATTTAAAGATTGACACAAATGGAAGCAAAATGCCATGAATCTGCAGAACAGGAGTAGATCGGGAACCTCAAATGGTGCCCCTGGTCAAGGACCCTCCTTTTCCTGAAATGCTCATTGCACAGACTGGAAAAGAAAAAATTTCCACACTTATTAGATATGTAAATCTTAGAATACTTAGCAAAAGAAACCATCACTCTCTCTGTTTTACAGATAGATTAGAGAATAAGCAGTGTCTTGCCCACAGCTGCAAGAGACAGCAGTAGCAGAGCTGGGAAGCAAATAACCAGACCTCTAAAAAAAAAAAAAAGCTGCAGCAAGTTTAAATTGAGTCCCTGGGAAACATGAGCCTTCCCAAGAAATTGAGATGTGTCTCTCTTGTTTGTTTGTTTTATTTGGGAGGGTTGATTTTGGTTTTGCCTTTCTTCCCCCAATACTCAGCCTTGCCAGCCCGGTGTGAAGCCACCAGCCCTGCCACCAGCCCACCCRTTTCTCATTCCTTTTGCTGATATCAAACCTGTGGTCCCAGTCAGCCAAATATGACAAAACTGTAGAGGTCTCACAGATGCTGAGCTCCCACAAATTCTGCAAAAATAGGCGTAAGAGACTTTACAYCATGAGGAAAGACTGAAGTGTGAGTCCAGTTATGAGACACCAAAATATCTGCATGAGAGATTAAGGAATATCCAAACTGGTGGGGAAAAAAAAAGAACGTTTAGAGCTAGGTACAGAACAATCCAACCGAGAGAGGCAAAAACTGACTTCAAAAGTCTCATCATCCCCCTGAACTATTTGGTGTCGAAGTCCACAATTGCTCACCCTTGCAGCAGAGACACGAGGGATGGGAGACCCAAGGGAAGCGAGCAGCAATTTTCGATCGAGGGCTACCCTTGTCCGTCCTCCATTCCCTACCGACAGCCAATTCTCATGGCACAGGGGACGAAGGCAGCCGTGGGCACGCCGAGCGGGGGGCATGTTCCAGCTCGTTCTCCTGGTTGAGGCCCCACCATGGTTCTTGGGGGCTTCGGCCTCGGACCTCGCACGCTCGGCAGCCAGCAGAGGGGGCGGAAGAGCCGGACAGATAACGGTTATCAGCAAAATCTCTCCATGTCTGACTTTTAAATAGATCAGAGCAGCAGAAACATCTCCCTGTCCAGCTGAGAGAGGAGCAACTCGCTCAAAATCGCTCTGTCTCGCGAACGTGCTTTCCCGGTCCCGCACCGGGACGCGCGCAGTGAAGTGCTGCTGCAAAGCAAACAGCCTGCGCAAGAGCATCACCAGCTGTAGGCTGGTTTTTTTGGCATTTATCCTCAGATGAAGCTTTCCTAAAAAATCCTTCCCAAGTTTAAACCACAACAATGTATGCTTTAAATATTGGCAAACATTTTAAATGGCTGGCGAACACACAAAGCCGTCAGGCGAGCAGCGGCTGCAGCTCCRTTCTGCGATCAGCCGCTGGACTGCAGTCATCCCCCTTAGGGCTCGGCTCTCTCATCTGTCTGTAGAAATAAAAAAGCGAAAAGCTAGTGAGTATTTTCAGCAAACTCTCTGCCCCTTTGCAGAGCAGCCAAGCTGCGGGTTCCCCATCGCTCCCTGCCTTCCGCAACGGAGCGAGAGCCGAGCCCATAGCTCGGCCGCAGGTTTTCCCTTGGCCCCGGCATGGATCCCTGTGGGGACACTCTGAGTGCACCAGGAGCCACCTGCAGCAAGAGTCACCAGGGCAAATGAGGTGACCATTGGGCAACACGCTGTCCCGCACCCTTAACTTGGCYGGAGTATTGCACATCAACCCTTCGGAAAGACAGCAGTATCTCACCTGAAACCCAAGTCCTGTGAAAAAGCTCCTTCCTCCAGGAGAGGATGATGAGACTTCACGTTCATGTGAATGCCAGTGTCTCTCCCTTGTCTCCTGCGAACGCACGCACTACAAGCCAAGAGCTCTGTTCCCGCGTGGCTGAGCACAACGCCCATGGGAGTCGGGGAGAAAATTCCCATTGACAGTGACAACCAAGCAGGTCCCAATGCAAAAGCACGTTCATGAACATGATGCCATCTTGCCCCAGTAAATGGTCATCTTTGGTGCTGAATCCCAACCCATTTCTCTGTTTTGTCTCTAAGAAAAAAGTCCAGTCCAAGCAGCAAACATCTAGCAACAGGAATGCTGTTCCCAGCTGCATTTTCCTTTATGCTTCTTAAACTGCTTTTATTACAAGGTGAGTTTAACATAGACAACTAACTTCCTCCCCTGTGAGCCTTGGTGTTCTTTTGTCTGTTTTATTTGCATATGCTGGTAATGATTTATTCTAAAGAAAATTAAATGATGATGGAAAGATATCTCCAAAAAGCTGCAATTGCAGCACCACGAGAGCCCCCGTTGACATGAGCAGCTGGTTCCAAAGTACCTGAGCAACCTGGTACCCGGCTGCTCACCCCTTCCGCTGGAAAGGACCACTGGAGCTTTAAAAGGGCCAGGCGAATAATTGCATGATGTGTTGAATGTTTGTTTTGTTTGAAAACATACCTGAAATATCCTGCCAAACATGCCAAATGCTGTCGGGCAGCTCCAGCCTGTAATGAGTGCGTGCAGGTAAGACCTCTCCCAAGGCTTCCTTTGGGAAGCACCAGCTCCCAGAGGGAGCAGTACCAACCACTGTCTCACCAAAATCACTCCCTGCGGTATCCAGTACCAGCCAGTGTTTATGGGATCTTTAATTGTCATCGTAGGCTCTGAGCACACACATACACTTTGTGGCTGGAGCAAGCTGAAAAATGTCACCCATTTTACCCAAGAAAACAATCCTCTCACAGTGAAGTGACATTCACAGTGCTACTGCTAAGCAGGCATGCACAAAATACACACATTACTCCCCAGCTCAAGGCTTTAAGCCTCTTATTATGCAACTGCTGGGGTTTTTTTCCCCTATTTGAAAGTTAATTCAGATGACAACAGGATTAGCCACTGCAGGGCTCCTTAACCGTACACTTGCAACCTTACGGTGGGTGACTGCGGGGCTGCTGCTTGGCAGGGTTCCTGTTCTCACCAGTCACATTTGATACAGATGAATGTTATTTTGACTGCCTTTATGCTTTAACCGTATATTATGATAATATCAGATTATCTGTTGCCTAAGACAAGTTGTAACAAGGAAATATTAGGCGAGCAACCCMCGTAACACCACCAAGAGCGTTGCATGATTTGGTAAACTGTAAGGCATGCTTCCAGTGAGGAGCTAACACAGGAGAAACAGATGGGAATACAGCATCCTCTGCTAGACCTTGGGGCTTGACTCGAGTCACTTCAGTACAGATCTTCTAAATTGAGCTTAGTATTAACTTTTCTGTATTAATGTTATCTTCCTTCATGTAGGCTTGTGGYTATTAGCATTTGGCAAATCAAATATTACTAGCCAACATTTTCAAACAATATGGACAACCAGATTTCCTAGGTTTTAGGAGAAAATGATGCAGTAATTGAGAAATTTTGCTTCCTTCATGCTCTTTGAGTGAATGTTTCTATAGCATTGAACAGAAGATCAGAGTTGTCTATTCACAGCTTTGAAGAGGCTCGTAGATTAAGTGAGCAGCGTGTCTACAAACTGGAACCCCATAGGCCTGGCTTGGATTCCCAAGATATCCTAYTAATTTCCTATTAATTTGGGTCAATTGCTTAATTTTTCTGAGCCTCAGATTCCCATTGTAACTTTTTTCAGTTTAGATTACTAACTGTAGAGCAGAAACAACCTCTCCTGATATATTTAGGCAATACACACACAGCAGSGCTTCACTTGGGCCCCTCACCGTTGCTGTAATACAACTCATAATAATTGCAAYATGATGCAATTAAATAATCTGTAAACATATTTTCTGTCAAACCTGATTTTGTTGCCTACTAAATTCCACAAGRCGTTAGAGCAGCCCCATGCTGTGCGCTTATCTCTCCTCCGTACATCACTGCTCTTGCCAGCAAGCATGATAACGTGGACATCCTTGTACGGGGAGTCGGGCGCATTGAGGGCTCAGCCATAGTGCAACAGACCTTTGGGGGATCACAGCTTTGAGCACAAGTGCAAAGTCCTCCTCACGTCCTGGGCAAACCTGGCCCTCACACCTACACACAGGAATCCAGTTCATTTCAAAGAACCTGCTGTAAGTTTTTCCTTCCCTTTCCACGTCTGCGTGTCTCCACTTTCCTGACCCAGCAAGATGTTTTGGCAAGAATAGAGATGACCAGAAAGAGCCGAGGCATGAGAAATATTGAGATGGGCACTGCCATGACCACAGGCTCTCTCCAGTGCCACCATCACCCTAAAAAAAAAAGGGTTGTGCCTCCCAAAGTAAAACAGAGCATTCTGCATCTGATTATTCTTAGTGCGCCTCTGTAACTCCCGTGGAGTACCCAGTCACTTGAAGGACTCGTCACTTGCTCAGCCTCTCCACTAGTCATTAGTATTTAGTGTTGAGATGGGAATTGAGTACTGGCAATAGAGCAGATGACTATGAGAGCTGCTGCTGGAAGCACACCCCAGTTCATGACTCCGACTGGCCATCAATTCTACCTCGTCACAAAACCGTGCTGAAATCTAGGAACCCCTCAAAGCAACAGGTTTCATGGAGTTCGGAACATTTTTCCCCGTGTGACTGGTGAGGTCATTTGTCGTCTGCATGTGAAAACCTGCTGTGGTGACTCGCGGGTTGCTCAGACCCACCTTTAGACAGACGCCCCGGAGCTGCCTGCTGCAGGCGATCTCTTCTCAAAACCCACCTGACGGCTGGGGAAGTCCAGCAGCGTTTTGCCTGTTTCTTCAGCCAGAGCGTGGCTCAGCCATCCTGTTGTATTAGCTACTGCTGTGATTAAAGACAAGTACAACTGAAGATGATATTTCCATAAACCATCAGGTCACACTGGGGCTGCTGCGGTGGGCATCAGCAGCRAAGCACCGGCATCCTTGGGCGCGTGGGCAGCGGTGCTCAGCTGGGAATGGATCAGGCATCCCACCCTGCCGTCCCCACGTGGCACATTGATGATGGGAACACTTGGGATCACTAATGCTATCTGATGTCTCCCAGGATTTAGGGGTGACAAGGGGACAGCAATTTTTGGACACRTTTGCAAAAATCTCCTAGCTTGAAAGCACCTACTTGGGCTCCTATCATGGCACGCATGATGGTGCCGGGATCTGAAGGCCATTTTCCAAAAAGTGGAGAAGGCAATCCACTGTGATTTTTATGGTGGTGATTTATTTCAATACATGGACAGAAACTGCTCCCATAACTCAAAAGAAATTGCAAAGTGGGAAAAACGAGGCATGCTTTTTTACGCACACAAAATGGAAAGAAATAAAAAATGCTCTGTTTTCTGAGACATGTTCCAAAATAGTGGGTTGATTATTTTTGAGTTTTTATGGGGTTTGGGTTTTGGATTCTGTTCACTAACAGTATACAAATGCTTCTGAGAATGACATTTTTTTTCCCCATCAAAAAAAAAAAAATTAAAATTAAAAATGTAGATGAGTTACAGATGCAAGAAAGTAACTGGATGGGAGATGACAGCAGGCCTAAGCCAGAAGGGCTCCTTTCCCTGCTCCAGCCTGGGCATCTCCTCTTGCTCCACATCAACTAGAGGCCTCAGACTGAAGCGGACAAGTCCCCTCACAAAACTGCCATCATCCTCACTTGTACTACCCAGAAAACACAGATATCGCTGCTAAGGCTTGTCAGGACACCARGGCTGGACTGCAGGGCTGGACCTAATCCAGACAGGTTCCCCCAAACCTCTTTTGAGGGTGCTTGCAGAAGATGGTCGGTCTTTCCCCTGCATGAAGCTACAAATAAGTCTGGTTAGCTTTTCTCTGCTTTTTAAAGGATCATATATATTAATGAATACAATGCTTAGCAACCCGCAAGACCTCCTGCTAAGCAGGAGTCTATAGGCTGGGCTATTAAAATAAATGAGAAATCACCATTGGTCTCAGCATGAGCAGGATTTGCCCAGATCTGAATGACATGAAGAAAAATGGAGATAAAAATACAGTCATGTATATTAAAGTGAGGTTGCTTAAACAGTGATTTTCCTGGTGATGCTTATTCAGTCCTCTACCTTCTAACGTACTGTTTTTCTTTTCTCACAGGATGAGTACAGATCGAGGCAATTCACATCAAACTCCTTCCCCAAAGCTGACACTGGTAATTATTCCAAATTACAAGATTTGACAGGAGCCTGAAGAAGTGGCACTTAACTCCACTATAGCATTATGTCTTTTTTTCTTTCTTAATCCCCTTCCTAAAAGCAGAAAAATTATATGGCACTGTAGGTTGAAGTGAGTGACTGAAAATATAACGCTAAAAATAAAAACATAGCTGTCAATATCATTTTACTCTGCTTGCAAACAGGTCTACGATTACGCATACTTTAACTTTTCTAATGGTCCCTTCAGTCCTCTGCACTCAGGTCCCTGGCTTCTCTGCTCAACCCCTGCCCAGGTACGGAGGGTGGAGATGCTGAGACCTGCAGGCAGCCCAAGCTGCCTGGGAAATTTGAAGATGGAGCTGAGTCATTCATCCTTATTCCTACAGCACCAGGTTTCCAGCTCAGGAACATTTTATGCCGCTTGTTCTTCATTATGGTCATTGAACGCAACTGGAAGGTGGTGAATCTAATTCAATTGAACGCAACGGCAAGTGAATCTAATTCCTTACCATAACGCTGCAGGCATGTGCCGTTCCGGCCAGCTCAACCACTTGCTCCCTAAATATCCCTTAACATTTTATATAAATATTCCTTAAGAATTCCTCCATCAGCTGTTTAGCTAAGCTGGTACCTTACAGAGCTTTAGAAAAAGATTTCGTACCTGGGCAGCRTCCAGATATCAGCTCTCGATCTCTGGTCCGAATGAGAACAGAAAAACGTTCAAAACAGCCCTGGGGAGAGGCCAGGAGRGGCTGCAGGTGGGGCAGTGCCGGCTGGACCTGCGGGCACAGCTTCTGGCGGCCCTTCTTTCCTTACGGGAATTTTTACGGACARCGATCCGGGCAGCTCTGGGGACAGGCAGCTGTCCCCGAGCGGATGCCCTTCAGCTTGAACCCAGCTCCCAAAATGCAAGCTTGGGAGCTGATGGGACCCCCCAGCTGGTGGCAAGGCCCCATCCACCCCATGGTGGGGTGTCCTAGGAAGGGGGGGGATTGCTCAGCCATTTCCAGGGCCTTCAAGGCAATGGCTCATTCCAGCACCCCCGGCTTTTCTGCTGGAGCACCACAATACTGGGGTACTATTACAGCAGCAAATTGGCCCATTAAGCCTTAGGAATAATGACTGCTGTTGGTAATTACCCCTAATCCACTAATGAGCTATTGTTTGCTGGGAGCATTAAGTGTAAGCTTAATGATGTGAAAAAAAGCAAAATAGACTTGCCCCAAAACTGCTAAACCAACTTAATTGAACAGATGCTTGCTTAGCACCTGCATTGTCATGCTGACTCATGGAGAATTGTTTTAATTGCAAGATGATCCTCAGTGGATCGTGTTTCCTTCACCTTAGGGTAGGTTCAGAAGTCAGAAAGTAGGAATTGATTAATTTGGTGGCATTAGTATTAAGGTTTAGCGCATGCAATGCGGCTTTTCATCTAAGCTGACCAACACACGAATGATATGGACCAATAGCACTGAAAAAACTCTGTAGCAATAAAAGGAGAGCATTAAAATCCCCTAATAGGAACTGCAAAATTGAAACCAAGTGTTGTACAATTTAATTTCTGTCCTGTATGAATTATATACTTATTAAGTAAAAGAAATGTTAAATGAAATGTATAAATTATTGTAACAGCACTTGTGTAAAACAAAGTTTTGCTTTGTAAACTTTTGAATGCCAAGATTGATGGTTTTCATGACTTTCCCAAGATCTTGCAGATTTGGCTGGGGTTGCTATTTTTGCAAAAATTAGTCAGTGAATTTATTACTTACGCAGCAAAATCAGTGCAGTTCATTACCAACATAAGAACTGCAAACATGTTATGAATTAGGTGAAAACAGCTTTTCCTAGAAAGATGAGGCATTTACGCTGTTTAAACATGACCTTTTCTTGTGGAAAACCGCAACAAATTCAAGGTCAAACTTCAATATTCCTTGTTCTGCCCCAAACTGCTAAAAATTACTCTATCAACACAGGAAAGAGGATACTTTGCTCCCCCTCCCCTGATTTATATACATCAAAACTGAACACAACTTTACTTCAAATACTGTGCTATTGAAGATACTGCTCTTGAATAAAGCTTTCATGTTTTTATCTGTCGTAATTCCTTAACTTCTGGCTTTGAAATACCAGCAGCAGTGAAAGATGGTGAAATGTAAAGAGGAAGAAAACACCTGGGTAAGAAAACAGGATTTATACCTCTAAGGAGTGCCAAAGAAAATCCAGGCAGACAGTGCCAAGGTGTCCCTCAAAGTCACCTTTGCGCTCTCTCTGTCCCCAGCTCCTCTGAGCCCGGCACAGGCTGCATCAGCCTTTGCCTCGCCAGTCCCACGCCGGCACATCTCCCGTGGTGGAGCTTGCATGCACTAGCACCTCGTATACGTATGAGAGATATTCTACTTTTTTATTACTATTCTCACTGGTTGAAGTGCATCGTTTTGTTCTTAGCATTAAAAATAAGCAAATTTTATGTGCAGGATAACTCAAAGGACTGCTGTGGTTGAGCTTATAATACTTTTCGGGGACACTGCGTGCCCATTTCCCCAACCCCAAGACAGCTTCTTAATAAGCATCATTCATGAAATAAGCTTTATGTACATGCTTTCCTCTTCACCATGGGTTTGGAAACACAGAATGACTGTTACAATCTTTTTGAGCACCCTAGAGAGAATACTTAAGTTACATGCCCAAATAACATTAATTCATATTCTTCAGAGCCAGCGTGGCAGACGTGAGGTTTGAGTACTTGTCCCAGAAATGTCCCAGGTTTTTTCCATCTCTCCTCTCAGCTTTGGCTGCTAAACATCTGCAATTTTCAGCTTGCTCTCTGCCAGTGTTTCTCCTTTTCCTCATGCCTGGAGGAGTGGGAACATTTCCTCTGGGAAAGTCGGGAGGGGAAACCGCTGAGAGCGGAGGAAGCAGCAGTGCTCTCCTCCTCATCCCGCTGCCTCTGCTAGAAACAGCATCCCCTCCATTTCGGTGCAAACTCTCCCGGGATGATGTCTTCAGGATTATTTGTCTTTGAATAAAAGGTCAGGTCCTCAGCGGGTGCTCAGGGCATCACACCAGCAATGTCAGCTGATAACCAGGATAGAGATCACAGCACCAAGTTTGGGAGCTGAAGGGTAATAACTCTTCTGGGATCTTCAGGCAGAATTGGCAATACTTGTGGAAATCACCATGCTGTTTCTGCCATAGCTGTCCCCAAACCTCTGGCAGGTTCCCAGAGGTGGAAAAAGAGACTCAGTCCTTGAAAATGTGCTTTCTGGTCTGAAATATTCAGCCCTCGGTCCCAGCCAAAGAGTCTCCCCAATGCCAGCGCTCAGTCAGCATCCCCTTCTGCCGTTGTGCTTGGTGTGAAAACCAACTCTAGCCCATAAATCCACAGCTCATTTGTCTGCATTTATTCAAAGAAGGTCTACAAAATACCCATTGTCACCAGTGTTAAAATCTGAGGAGTTAAAATTTGAATTCAAAACCCTTGATATTCTGTTATATTTATGATTCCTCGGTGAATGGCCAATCAGAAAGACATAACATCATCATAATTCTTTCCTTTTTTTCCATTATTTCCTATCCAGGTGCATTTCACGAAATCAGACCAGGAGGAAGAGTTTTGGGGGTTGCTGTTATCATCTTTCAAACACAAGTTGGCAAGAAAAAAAGTTGTTGTTCCTGGCAGAAGTGCAGGCTAGAAATAAGATATTCTCAGCTGAGTACCCAGCTCATGACTTTGAATATACGTTGGCATTTTCTTACAGAGGATCTTCAAGCTCACTGCTTGTAGTCATATGAAATAGGAAAAATCCTACTGTTTGCCCTTTGGGAATCACTTGCTGTCGTCTCTCTCCAACACCACCACACAGCCAGGGACTGATCTATCAGCTTTGAATTGTATCTCCTTTTTCAGATTCTTTCAGGGAGCCTGGACTCGATTCCCACACCAAGAACAATCACCGTTAAACCAAACAGTCCCTTAGGAGCATGTGAAATACGGGGCTTTGGAGCAGCAGGGGGTGAAAGAGAAACGATATTTCTGAAGTTGTGCTCCTGTCACCTCTCTTACCCCCAGAACCAGGCGTAGAAAGGGCTTTGCATGAAGGAGAGAGAGAGGGAGAATTGCCCTCCACAAACATCACTTCTGTGAGCCTTTCAGACCTCAGCTCTCGCCTCTCCCCCGCCCCGCAGCGGGCATCCCAGCACGGCTCCCGTGCGTAAACCTGACGTCAGACTTCAGAGCSCTCAGAACTTAACTGAAAAACCAATTTACACATCCCTCTTCCTTAAATTCCTTCCAAATCCCCAGTTAAGTGCTAAATATTGTGGGGCTGAAAGTTTCGCCCAAATGTTATTTATATGTCAAACATTTTGATGCAAAATGTATCCTCTGATTGTGGAACCTCCTCTTCTCATTAAAACATTCCATGCTGCAATAAATCTGTCTCRTAGGGGCTAATTTATGCCTAAGCAAATGATTTCCCATTTTTTTATAATATAAATGTTTAGATTGCAACATTCTCCCCTCTCTGGAGATTCTGTATCTACATTCACRGGAACAGCAATCGCACTAACGCCTTTTGGTGTATACTGCTTTCACTGTACCTTGCTTGCCAGGCCGGGTGGCTCTTCAGTCCTTGGTGAACACTTTCTGGATCATAAGTGTGTCCCATGCCAGACAGACATCACTACAACCGAAACAAAGGTTACATTTACGGAGTCTGCAAAGCAAAGGAACACTTTTTGCTCAGCTACCCAGAAAGGCAATTGTGCCCTTTCATAGAAACGGGGAGAAAGAAAGCGAAAAGGAAGGGGTGGCCCAGGCTTTTAGAGGAAAAAGCAATATTTTCTGCTTCAAGCTCGTGCAGTCTCTTGACGCTGAACGCTGTGACCTCTGGTTATAGCAGAGCGCACTAGATTGATTTTAGATGTGGACTAATATGGCAACGCTGTTTGGATCCCAAGGCAGAGCTAACATTGTGGAGGATATTCTTTGTGGGCTGATGTGAAACCTCTTAATAAGACYGTTCATGTACCTAAAGGCAGCTTTTTTCATGCATATTCACTGCCACACTCACCCTTGCTTCAGTCCCATGTCCCCCAAATGGTAGGTCTCTTCTGGACCCCGTTATATGCGGTTATTTCTATGTTGGACCTTCGTTCCCCACAACAACGAGACAGCAGTTGGGCTTTTCCGTGAATCTGGCCAGCCATTCCAGCACACGGCTCTTTTGGTACTAACAAAGAGGTTATTTTCTCAGACAACAGATCACAACCTCATTTTCTCTTTCTGAGGAGATTTCCTAACTAATAATGCTTAACTATGAACAGAAAATTGTGTGGGATTATCAAGGATTTTTAATTCATTAATTTGGATACATTTTATGTGCAGAATCACCATGTGTTCAAGCCAAGGCTGAGCTAGAACCACACAAATATTACACGCCGCCTTGTTAATACCAGCAAAGCCCTTTTTATTGCATAATTCTGCAGCCTGTCTATAGTTTTTATTTCATTAATTTTCATCCTGATAATTGGAAGCAGCTTCTCTCCTTGCTTTTTTAAGGTTTAATGAGCTACATAACTTCATGCCTCCCACTGAGGGGCTGCAGGTCACTTTGCACTTTGGAGAACTGCAACACCTTTCCCTACTTCACTTTTACTATCCAGCAACAGAAGACAACGCTTATTGTCTTCAGCAGAGGTGCATGTGCATTCATGTATGCGTCAGAAATGTAGGTGTGATCTTCTCTGCAGAGAAACTATACGCACCGCACAAATTTTTGAGATGGGAAAGATTCCTCTTAGTGGTGGCAGCCATGAGATGACGAGACACAATCCTGCAACATCACTGGAAGACCTGGATTCCTCTGCTTCAAATACACCTCAGCTATGCTCTGGCAGCAGCATCTCAGGTTTCTCAAAGAGTCACAAAGTGATGCTAATACCTGGCTTGTTCATTGGATAGTGATTTTTGCAAAGCAGTAATTTCARCATCAAYTAGAGACACATTAGAGAAARAAGTCAATGGAGACAGAAGAGAAAGTAATGTTTGCCTTCATTATTATATGCTTTTCCACYGGGATTGCTTTGAAGGAGAGATTGAAGCGTTAAATATGAACACTAGTAATAAAAGATAAGAGATAAGAGGAAAGTAACTTCCCTTGCAGCACATGGCTTAGGGTTTCCAGGGAACATGAGATACTGCCTGTCCCTGTGCACCTCATTTGGACAAGCCTCCTCAAACTCCTTTGCAAACTCAGTTTGGTCAACCCTTCCTCTTCCCCAAGTGCTAAAATCTCCGGGCAGCCTGGTGATATGGGCAACTTTCAAGTCAAGTCCAGAATCATAAAGGAAACAGAATTAAGAGYTTGCAGTTGTGCCCCTTTGGCTGGATGCTAACTCAATGATTTASTTGGAACGCACTGGATGAGCTCTAACAGTCACTCTTGGAAGAATCTAATGGAAGAAGAAAATTGTGTTACATTTTTAAATCCTTAGAAACAGATACAGTTCCCTACACTATTTCAATTTCCAGTGCTAAGAGGTAAGAATCTGAATTTTTCAATCATCTTCAATGCAACTTCTATTTGCCACAATTCATCCATCTTCTCTAACTATTGCAAGGCCTCTATCATCAGTAAAAGAAAAATAAGTTGARGACTGGCTGGTCTAGAAAATTCTGGGAACAGAAACATCATTTGGTGGGTGACAGTTCTGGGAAACCTTCATATTCGTTTCATTCATGGAATCACCATTTTTATACTGTCTTGAATCAGTCTCTATTACAGGAGGACTGAGGTCGTGGGGAATCACATTCTTTTTACATTTGTAGGTGTGTATCGATATTGGAAAGTAAATTTTCTAGCCTAAAATGCAAAAGCTTATCTATGTATATGGAAAACCACAATATTGCATCTCTTGCAGCTTCTAGAGATAGTGACCAACCAACCAGGATTTTACATGGGCAACCTTACAGGGCAGGTGGCTCAAAATACCCCAGACATTCTGCCAGCTAAGTTAGCACACTGCTTTTCCACRATTCTTTCAGAGTCAAAAAAGAAAGATGGCTTCATCCAACGGRAAAGTCAGCAGGAATTGGACTGAAATGTCCGTCAGAACCATAAAATCAGTGGAATAGATGCTCATAAGGATGTTGTGTTCCTTGGCAACMGCCATCAAGTTGCCTCATCACGTGTTCTTTTACTTTTCCTGATTTCTACCTTGSGATTTGGGAGCAGCTCAGAGGTCCTCGAGCAGCACCAGGAAGGGGGGTCGAGTTCAAAAATGCTTATGCTAAATTTTGAGYGATTTTAAGAGAGAAAACATGATACACTTTTTTTTTTTCATGTTGCTGACTGTTGCTCTTTCAGTTTGTTTTGTTTACTTTTTAAGGGATTTTAATTACACATTTTCAACGGGGTTAAATAACCCCAAAATGGCTTCCAAGGCTCCAGAGAAATACTGTCCTAACACAGAAATAGGCTCTGTCCYCCTGTACCAGTTTGACTGACACAAACCAGAGCTATGAGAATGCTATGTGCACATGCAAGCTCCAGCAATTGCACCATCTGAAATGCAATTATCTTGAGAACCTTTTTCCAATGTATTTTTTTCTAACAATCCCAAAACTCATGAGATAAATGGAGATACTAACAAAATAAACCGCACAAGCCCTCATATTCAGGTATGTAAAAAGGCATCCTAAGTTGTCCTGGTTTGTTCAGCTCGTCTTTAATGTGTTTACAATGCAAATTAAAAAGCAATCATAGCTTTGCTAGCTTTTAAGGGTGAATTACTCTGTACAAGGGAAAGACCATTCACACCAGGAGTCTCACTCCTAAAAAGCACGTTTATGAAGCAAAGTGCTAAGTGACCTAGAAAAGCACACAACAAACAAGAGTCTTGTCTATACAGGAGCTTTGCATTGTACTGTGGCCCATAGCTGTATATGGATCACATTGAATAGGAAGCTATTTACTCATTTCGGTACATAATTCCACCTAAGATGAGTCAACAGCCAGTGTAAATAGGAGCTTTATTACCATTTGTCACCTGAAAGAACTGCCTCAAAAGCTGTCAGTTGAATTTGGAAGGCAAATGGTGCCCTGCGCAGGAAAATGAAAGCCCTTGTGTTTTCTGCCTGCTCGGCTCATATATAGTTGTCATCTTTTTACATCAAGCTTAAAATTGATCTGCCTTCAGGGCGCTTTCTGCTCCGCGTTGTGGGGGGTCCCGTTGCACAAACCTGTTGGTGCAGCGAGCGCTGGCTGCTGCCGAGACGCTCACCTCCAACGTGCTTGTCTTGGGAATGCTTCCAGAGTATGTCTTCCTCCTCCTCCTCCTCCTCCTCCTCCACGCACTTCCCTCCCATGAGCCGCTTCTGGAGATGGGATGGGGATGGTCCCAGCCATGGTCGGTGCTGCACCTCTGCGATGAGTTATTGGGCTGCTCCCTGCAAAAGGGTTCATCCGGGTAGCTCCTCCTCCTCCTCCTCCACGCACTTCCCTCCCATGAGCCGCTTCTGGAGATGGGATGGGGATGGTCCCAGCCATGGTCGGTGCTGCACCTCTGCGATGAGTTATTGGGCTGCTCCCTGCAAAAGGGTTCATCCGGGTAGCAAAGCGTCCCGGGCTCTACGCTGGAGTCCTGAGCACATCCCAAAAAGCCATGGAGGCTGTAAGGAGGGGTCCTGTGAACAATACACCAAAGGAACCTGTTAGGTGATGTGCAACGTCCTTGGTGGGTCACACGGATGTTGAGTTTGGGGGTTCTCAACTGGTGACGAGCAGCTGCCACCCTGTTGTCACCACCTGGTCCCAGGGAGCTGCATGAAGCAGCAAGACTTGTACAAGGAAGTGCTGCCACAGGTTTATCCCTCTTCATTTGCTTCAGAATTCTAGCTCTTTAGTGAAAATGATCACCAGAAGAAGACACCCAGTTAAGCTTTTGTGATTCCTGCAGGAAGATAAATGTGATAAAGGAGTAGAATGACTTAAATAACTCCCTGGAATTGGAGGAGCTGCATATTTGCAACTGCATCACGGAAGGAACAGTAGCTACATTTGAGGAATCTCCACACCCTTGTTTAATTTAGTTTTTATATTTCTTAAAAAAAAAAAAAAAATAAAATCCCAACCCACAAGCTCAGTGCTTTTGGATTAATAACAAATACTTGTCAGCAAACAGTACATTAGCTGGCTCTTGGCAGTTCATCAAAACACATCATGGAATCGAGCTGCTCATGTTTACAAAGAAAGGGAAGGGCAGGACATGCTGTATAACGGGTAG
The DNA here is from genome assembly GCA_030449065.1 of Oceanodroma leucorhoa. Taxonomy (NCBI): domain Eukaryota; kingdom Metazoa; phylum Chordata; class Aves; order Procellariiformes; genus Oceanodroma; species Oceanodroma leucorhoa. Next base: position 3,094,869 of record JASVER010000092.1, read on the forward strand.
CAACTCATTCTCTAGCCTGTACAAATGGGCTAAAAGGCTCAGAGAAACTATTGCATGAATAAGAAAGAGGAAATATTTTTTCGGTTAGTCAAAATGGTTTATGGGCTGTGATTAATGAAACATCCACCCGCTTAGTTGTGTTAACAATAGCGGCATCCATCAAGCAGCGCGCAGGTTTCTAATTCAGGCTACTGGAGCAGGCGCTGCAAGCGCACGGCGCTGCTCAAAAGCCAYCTCCTCCCCCCGAAACAAGGGAGTGTCGCAAGGGAGGGACCCGGCCCGTGTTTGCAAATGAGAAAACAGGCTAAAACCACTCTCACGGACAAATGCACAGGCTGTCGCTAAAGACGGTCGGTCCGTAGGACTTCCTACCAGTTTTATCATTCGCCTGCAGGGTCTGTGCAAGCAGGACCTGCCCCACGGCCATCGTCCCACCTGTCCCCAGTCTGGGTGCCGAAGCTGCATCACCGGTGCAGGGGCACCTCGGAAGTAAGGAACCGTAGCACCCAGGACACCCAGGAGCTCCCAGGGCTAGGCAGAGACAGGGTGTGTTTTGTTGGATGACAGCATTCGGTTCCAGTGCCTAAATTTCTCCTACATCTGCTTGGGATGTAGACCCSCGTGACTCGTCCGTGTTGGTTATGCAGCTTTTAAAGTTAACAGCTGCCTAGTGGTTTGGGTATATGAGAGAGMGCCAGGACCCCAGCCCTGACACCGGCTCCTTGTCTGGCCTTGGGCAAGTTCTGCMATCCCTCCTCGTCCATTTTCCGTCTTATTAGTATTTGTTTACCCATCTCATAAGTACAGAGAGAGTTCGTTTATATTGTAGAGCCCTTTGAAGTTGTAAATCTCTGTGAAAATGTCAAGTGTCACTATTATTTTATACTTGGTTGGTATTTCAGATTGAATGAGAGCCTTAGTACATGTAAATTGAATGCATATTAGGAGATTTCAATTTAAAACATCAGCCAGTTATTGTAGCCTGAAACATCTTGCTCAACTTAAGATAACTATATACTTAAAGCAGAAAAGACTGCCAAAAGCCAAAGATGAAAGAGGTTAGAATAACATCATACAATGCAAAGGTGAGGAGGCAAACGCGGGTAACCCCGAAGATCAGGCGTGTAGTGGGATGGGAAAGCTTCCTCGCAGTGAGTCAAATGTTTTATTAGCTTTATCCAGCAATAACATCCCAGCGCGCGGGTCTGTGCCATTCATCTGTGCACACAATAACCGCGGAGCAGGGCAGGAGGAGAGGTGCCGGGGGTGTTGCCCTGAGGTGGGGAGGGCAATTTTGCAGAAAACCTGCATTCTTGGAAAGGCAGGTTGGGCTGGGACATGCCTGAGCCATTGCTGTCCTCGCTTCGTTGGACCCCAAACGTTTGTTAAACATCTTTTCTTTGGTAAGTGCTGGGGGATTTTTTGCTTTTAAARTGTTCGGTCATTACCATGCACGCGTGGTGGTGATGGGAAATGGAAATACTGCAGGAAAACTGGATGTGGCCATCATTCTACTGCCAAAACAAGGAGAAGTCACGGAGTGGCTTRCAGCATTTCAACTTACTTTTGAAATCTAAATAGGTTGTGGATAATGCTCCTCCCAACAGGTCTCTGAACATTACTGTTACTTGTTACTGAGGTAGTATCCCAAAGAGCCTTGTTGGTTTTTTAATTTACGTTATARTTAAGTGATGTATATGAGTTGTCCAGGAAGCTACAGTGGCATTTGGAGGGCAGAAGAGCTGCATCTGCTGTTGCATCTAATCTARGGCAAACCTGCTCTCAGCAGGCTTGATGACCACAATAACAATAACCAAAAAATAATAAGAAAAAAAMCTATGGCAATGATGATACAGAAAATGCTCTTTTTTTAAAAAAAAGTGAACAAAGAATGGCTCAGARGGGATGACAGAGAACAAATYTGTTGAGAGTGGTCAAGAGTTGGCAACTGGATGTGAGCATCTTGCTGAGAAGTTTGGGCACTGGGGACAAGTGTTTGCCAGATGTCTCTGGGCACATTGTACCYGCAGTTTCCTAGTTATTTATTTCTATTTTCCATTTTCCTAATTGGACAGCTGCCATGCACCCAATGGCTCGAAAATTAATAAATCTTCATATAAACAGTTTGTGGCATACCACCTGGAACGGAGTTCAGGGCACCATGAAAYGTCCAGCTCTCTCTATTCAAATAGCTGGTGGCCAGATACTCTTTGGCAGGATCTTCTCATCACAAGAGCAAGTTTGCTCTTGCCCTATTTCATCCTACAGCAGCTATAGGAAGTCCCCCGGCTCCTCCAGAGAGAGACACGGACATTCAAAGGATTCAGCAGCCACTCTGAACATGGAGTGATGTTACAATTTTACTTGATAATTTGGCTCCCTTTAAGCACCAAAGGGAAAAAATCCCTCCTGAAAACATTTTTGCCCAGCTCATTATCCAGTTGAAACATAACCCACAGTGCCCATGTGAAAGCCAGGCTTACAGTGAGCGGCCCCTGAAGGAAACCTCTGCGAGGCAATGGGAGGCAGAGAGAGGAGCAGGACCAGCTTAGAGGGGTGCAAGGGGGAGAGCTGGACCGGGATTAAACCCAGCGAGCTCAGCAGCGACCACCTCTGCCCATGCAAGACCRGCACCGCCTCTCCTTTTGCTGTTGTCACCTGGAAGACCCAATAAATTACCTGGTGCTATTATTCACCCRTGAAGTGCATGAAAGCTGATGGCCAGCCCAACCCTAGGTAACAGCAGCTACTTCCCTCCCTCCCTGTTGTTGCGTTGAAGCACGCAGCTCATCTCTGCTGCTCCCCAAAACTGCCTCTCCTGCACATGGAGGCTTCAAAACACAGGTCCTGGGTGGCGTGAAGGGCTGACCAACCTTTGGGGTACGGGACAGCTTCTCTGCAAGGCTGCGCTGTGGTGTTGTGAAGCGGCAGAGCCATTGCAGGAGCAAGTCAACGCACAAGCATCTTTGCAGAAAGCTCTCCCCTGCCCTTGGCTCGCCTTCGCAGCCACATGTTCTCCCGCCTCTCGCTCTGCGTGGGAGACAACACCCATTGCCACACATACAGTCTGCTTGGCAGCTGCGGGATGTCAGATCCCATCCTCTGGAATGGATTTTCAAGCAGTAGCTTTTATTCCACTCCTTCTCCGCTCCAGCTTGTGTCTTAAAGAGTTTTCTCCTTTGGCCTCCTTTCTGTCTGCAAGCATGGCTGAGCCACCGCGCTGCAGGCAGGCTTTGGATGCACAGCAACTGTTTTGATCTAAAATTCAAACACAGGGTATTTTGCTGGGAGGCATTCTTGCTGGGAAGAGCAAAGGGAAATAACTGAACCTTCTTTATTTTGAACCATATGATCTGGCATGAAAATTTAATCCCTGTTGTTTGATGCACCTCCCCAAACTGGGTTGGCTGCAAAGCAGTTRCGTTTCTTGAAGGAAATCAGGGCTTGACCTTTGGTTTCCAGCCCAAAGCGATGCCAAGTTTGGTTGGCACTTTTCAAGGGAAAAATAGGGGCAGAGGAAAATTCTGAAACCTAAGTCCCCTTATCTCTGGGAAATTACACTGGCGGGTGGTTTGGATGGGCTGTCCTGCAGGAAGAATGGCAGTCCTTGCTTTTTCCAGCCTTGGCAGGAAACTACACCCTGGATTTGAAAAACCTTCCTAGCAAAGTTGGGGTTTTTTTTTAGATGAACATGTTCATGCAAAAACAATTGCAATTTGATGAAACAGAATTTTCCAAGCACCCCCCCCAAGCCCCTATTTTATTGGATAGTTTCCACCTGTGCTTTGTGTTTGGGATTAAGCAGCATTTCTCCTGTCTGCCTCTGTCTTTGTAATCCAGGGAGTCTGTCAACAGCTGAAGACAAATTTGCAGAGCAATTCCCAGCTGACCCGCAAGCAGTTTTCATTTCAAATTCCACCACCTCCTCGCAATGTTCCCCTTGCCTAGCGAGGCAAACCAGGACATTTTGGACCAGCAGTTCAGCAGGTAGGCAGCAGCATGGCTGCAAAGGAACAATTCCCAATTTTCTTTAATGGAAAATTTCGTCTTGACTCTCCTGAAACAAGATAGAAGGGGGCACACTTACAGCTGCTTAGGAACACTGGCATTCAGGGGAAAGAGGATAAATGGATGTCAACAGCAAAGCAATAATCACTATAAACAGATGTGTGGATTTTTTTCAACCAGTTGAAAAATTAGTAGTTATAAACTGTGTCTTTTATTAGGTTTTTATTCTATTGGGGCATTTAGCGCTTGACTCTGCTAGCGAGATTTTGACAAGTGTTTCCAAATTATCTACCAAGCAAGACTTTTCTAAAATATACAGAAAAGGGGGGGAGCGGGCAAAAAGAGAAAGTTTTTGTTCTCATTCTGATCACCTGAAAAAAACAATTTTCTTGTTGGACCAGAATTAGAAATTTTAATCCTTTGAAGTCAGTAATGTTCAACAGGAAGTTAGATGCAAATGAAAATGTCTGATTAAAGTGGAAAACATATCCCCTTCTGTTTGCAGAAGGGCCATAACAGGTCTATAACGAGGTACATTTTTCCTGAGAACAGAAAGATGGAGAAACAAAAGCTTTACTGAGTTTTTAAATAATAATCAATAATCTGCTGCAAAGCCATGCAAGGAGATATTCTTTAGCCAGACCACTTAAAATAATACTCACTAAAACCCTCTCTCCCACCGATGCAATTTGGTGTAGTCTCCCTGAAGTGCTAATGAAAGTTCTGACCCCGTCACTTTTTCTGATGAGAAATTATTACTTTTATTGTCTTGAAATCAATTTCTGCATATACTTTTCACCCAGAAATTTCAGCTTTTTTCTTTAAGTTATGTGACAGTTTGCATCGCCTCTGAAGACAGGAATGAGACGGGATGCCCACGCTCCAAGCATATATAATATAAACAGAACAGTCACTTTTGCTTGTTTTCATAAAAATATAAATTGACCCTTTTGCTGCTCATTCAGTGTTATATATTTAAGGAAGTATTCTCAATTACAGAATTTGGCTGTCAGCCCTTTTCTGTAAAAGACAAATATGTTTTTATCACTGTTGAAGTGTTAAGTTGTTAAGTTCCTTAATATTTCCTCTGAAAAGTAGACTTGCTCGATGAGATTTCATCTGAAATGTCACGGTATTTGCAACTCATACGATAAGTACTTTCCAAAAGTGATCCTGCAGTGGGACTACCAAAGCTAAAAAGGGTCTGGCTCAATGGTTTGGGCAGAGGAGGAGTATTCACAGCTTCTCCTCAGCTGTAGGTCTGGATCTGACCTCAGTCCCTTTAACGATAAACCACTTCAGCTCTGCCTCCTTTTTGTAGTCTGTAAAACCCAGATTATATTTGCTTGCACCAACCTCACAACACAAGTGGTGGAAAGAAGAAATGAAGCGAGGAAGGAATATAAACACCTCAAATATTTTGAGGGAAACTGTGGTCACCGAAGAGGAGGACACCATAAAATTTTGGTGGAGGAGCCAGACCAAAGCCATATATAACCTTATGATTTGGGGTGCAATTTTGATTGAAATCAGGACATGATACACAACAGCAGCGTGTGTTTGCACAGGGGCTCCTGCAGCCTGGGAAATGCGGCTGTTGATCTAGTGAATCACCCACGGGGAAGGTTTTCAGCCCACAGACACACACATGCAGACTCTGCTGTCTTTCTCCTGAAAAACCTCATCACCAGATGGTGCAGAAAAAAATTCCCAGTTCATGAGGGAGGGAATTACTGGATAGAAATGCACGACGGCAGTCTCCTGGCCATGCACGTGACTTGGCCAAGGCTCGCCAGGGAAGGATCAGGAACACCCATTTGGGTGAGCAGATCCAAAATATCCCRCTTCCCATGACCTCATGAAATTAGGTACCTTCGAAGATTAGTTTTGCCTAGCACCTGGAAATTCAGGTAAACTAGATGCTTCCAGATTCATAGAGTAAATTATAAGTTCTCCTAAAAGTGCCTTAGTGTGAAATCCCATAYGGAAGTTGGGAATTGTCCTCTCAAATCCAAGCGTCCCAGGCTATGATGCAATGGGGGGAAGGTATGAGGCTCCTGACTGTGGTTGCAAAATGACAAATAATTTCCAAGCTGATAAGTGCTTTTGCTTTTTGCATTCCCTGTGGCCATCGTCTCCACCAACTTTTCCTCCACTTTGCTGGAGTYGTGCCTCTCACAGGCCCTTTGTTTTGCCTCTTACACAGTTTTGTTCAGCCCTGTAATAAAATGGCATCTTTTATTTCACATAGCTGGGATATTTTGTGGGAGGGGAAGATTTGGGACAAGCGGTTCGTTATCATTTTAGCAGAACATGGCAATAACAACAAAGCAGGACAGCTGATACAAATCATCCATTTTATAAGTTCTAATACAGATAATGCAAGGAAAAGAAACACGTAACAGAAACCAGATATCTCAGCGGGGCTGCTCCACGCCATCCGCGGCTGGGCRATTTCAGCTCCTTCAAACGTTTCACATATTCCTCGTTAGGTTTTTAGGGAGAATTTGGGCAGAAGCAGGGCTTCATATCCGGCATTTGAAGGGCAGTTGGTTTCAAACTGTTGAGTTTTCRCTAGCAGGCCAGTTTGGGGGAAAGAAATAAGCATCTTCTGCTTGAGAGCTGGGGGGAATTGGGATTTCGTAGGGAATTCAGTCCCGGGGCAGCAGAACAGGGGATCGAGGGAATCAGCCGCTGCTCCTGAGCTGTGTTGTGCAATCGCCTCGTGCAATTGCCGTGTTCCCACAAGACGACAAGCCRACCTCAAACTGGAATGCAAACCCGAGACTAAACTTGGTTGGGATTTCAACTGTGCTAACTACCTCTGAATATCGACCTGTGCTAAGGGCCACCTGCAACTGCTGCTTCCATTTGGAAGAGAATAAATGGAGGAGAGTTACAGCTGCCTCTTCATTAGCACGTGCCCCTGGATTGTCCCAGGAAAGGGTGAAGCAGCTTTGCCCGGCTTTGCTGTGGGGCTGGAGGCATCGGGGAGCTCCCTGGGAGCCGATGGGTCCCCTGTATAGGCAGGTGGAGCATCCGCGGCCGGCCAAGGGCCACAAGCCTGTCGTGTCACCACAAAGCTCCAAGCACACAAAGAGTTCCCACACACAGAGGAAAAATGTCCTTACACACCCTCAGTTAAACAGAGCTGTTTAAAACACCCCTGTGAAACATTTGTTTTCCTTTAAACTTGTTTTTCTTCCTTCCAAAGGTCACCTTAAGTGGGTTCCAGGTTCATTTCTCCAGGTTGTTTTTGAGCCGGTTATTGACTGATTGCCAAATCTCAGCCCTGCTGATTGCATGTTTTATAACATGCTGATAAAGCCGGCTTAAGCCGCTTGTGCTCCCCCACCCCAAAAATGTCCCYTGTCACTCCTGACCCTCTCCCACGTCCCATCCCAGCTGACTGCCCGTATCCCCTCCATCCCCGGCTCCCCGGGCAGCCATGTCCCTGGCCGGGCACACCGGGCTGATGAGGTCCAAGGATGAAGGTGGCTCTTGTCCCCAGCGTGGGTGCTGTCACCTCCGCAGCCACGCGGCAGACACCGGTGCCAGGCTGGAGGTGGCCGGGCACCCGCTGCGGCCCCGCAGAGCAGCTCCTGCCCCGGAGCTAAGTCCTCTGACAGCTTTCGGAGCAAGCATTTTACTAAACAAAAATTTCCAGGGGGGCGGGAAATAAATGAATGAGGGTGAGGAAAGCCTACAGTCTTTGWTTCTGCATTTTTCAGGTGAAACGTGTTCATGTTTCATTTTTTCAGTATTTTTGATTAGCCGGACTTTTTTTAAAAGCTATTGCAGACAGTTTTTAAAAGTCTGAGATGAACTAAAATATTTCATCTAATCTCAGTCAGGGCAAGTTATTCCGAGTCAGTGATAACCGAATCTTTGAGAGGGAAGGAGRTTGTTTCCCTAGAAAATGAAAAGCTTTCCGTTTCTGGACAGTCTAAGTTGTATGGGTTTTGCCGCTGAAGAAAAYAAAAGCAATTCATTTATTTTCCAAATAAAACATACGATTTTCCTCATTCCAAAGTCAAAAATTTTAATTTGTGCTTGTTTTTCTCTTCTTTTTAGAAAAAAAAAAACAGGGTGGCTGAATTGAACATCCTGGGGAAGAAGCATTACTGCCTCGAAAGTTTACACGGGATATTATGAAGACGTCGTCTTTCAAGTGAGATATAAAATCGCGGKGCAAGCTAATTTTAGGCAGAGGGATTTTGCAGTAGTCTTTTTGCAGCAATCAGGGTATCAGTTAGAGGGTTGTAGCCAAATTTCAGCTTCATTCTCCCCGCAGAGATTTCAGGCTATGTACACAAAGAAATTCTTTATTTTCTATAGTGTTGCTTCACACTGCCCCGTGTTATCCCCGGCATTAACTACCAACAGCTGCTGGCCGTGATTTTTGTCCATGTTATATATTTTTGTGTAGTCATTTTGTTGAGTTTATGAAAAGATCTGGGGCAAAATCCTGGCCCAAGTCAAATCACTGCTAAATTTCCATGGACTTCACTAAAGGCAAGATTTCTCCCGGAGGGTTAAAGCAGAGGGATATAAAGCTGTTAATAGTGGGAGAAAACTCTAAATGATGAATTTCCTCACCGGCTATCGACATCCTGCGCTGTTCTGAAATGCGCTCTGAGCACATGGCAGTTTTCTCGCTATTTATTCATGATTTGAAGCTATTTCGCAGCTCAGTTTGGRCACTTCTTCTCGCAGGGATTTGAGAGCAAAAGCCATTTTGGTTCCTTTCATTAAGCACCTCAACTCAGGGATTTACTTCTAATCCTCGAATGAAAATATCTCTCGGAACCGAGTTTCTCATGCAATGTTTGTGTTCATAAATTGAAAAAAAAATGCTTGCCAGGAACATCTACTATTATTTACTTTAATTTTTCTATTTCCATGGACTTTTTACCAGCGCTTCCATCCCTCGCAGCCTGCCTGTGACTGGCCACAGGAGGGATTCAAACTGCACATTTGTTAAAAAATCAGAAAGCAGTTGCTCAAACCTAAATAAAAATATGAATTTGTCCACAGCTCAGGGAGGGGAAAAGTCATTTGCTTGTTAAGGTGATTGTAGGAACTGAGTTTTATTGAACAGCTTTTCCTTACAATTAAAAAGCAGTATCATGCATAAACATCAGCAATGGGTAATAAATAGTTATATGATTAATGCTGGGGTGGTTTTGGGCTTACCCCGGGGTACATAATATYGCAGGATCGCATTTCTCATCGCACGACATTTAAATCGGGTGATGCTTGGCCAGATTCCCCACCGAAAATGAACTTTCCCAGGTCCTCCTTCGTCTTCTGTGAAATAAAAAGGGGAAAATGTCCCCTTTGTCCACCAGGTGGCACGAAGGGAATCCCCGCTGGAAACCGGCTGAAATATTAATGCCTYTAATAATATCTTCACCGCAGGAGATGGTGAGGGCCGGAGGGTCCCACCAGCGCCCACGCCGCTCCCCGGGTGAAAATCGCCTGTCCTGGGTGAGATGGCATTGGCCATGTGGGTTTGGGACGTTCATGCCTGTCCCCTCCAGGCGTGTAGTTGAACATCCTGCACGTGGAATTGCTGAAAGGGTTTGCTTTGGACCAGCCAGACAAAATGACTACACATTGGAGGTCTCCACCATTCTTTGGAGGAAAGCTGGGGTGTTGGGGGCAAGGAGGGGATGCTCGTGCCAGGGCACCCACAGAAAAGGGGGTGCAGAGACGGGGARCAGTGATGGGGTGCAGAGACGGGGACCAGTGGTGGCTGATTCACGGCTTGGTCACGCAGAGATGGAGCGATGTGCGAAATAAGGAGCGGGTTGATACAGACAGAGTATTCGTGGGCGAAGGAGAGGGAATTGTGAAATCTTCCTGGGGCCCCAGGGGAGCACTGTGGTTAAACTTGGCTGGAGGGGGCAGCTAATAGAGGGGAGAAGGTTTCTGCGAAGAGCAGGAGGCTGCTGCTGGTAGCAAAATACGAATGAACCATCAAAGGCAGAGGGGGAGGGGAGGAGTGGGTGGACTTCCCTGGAAAGAGGGGTGAGGACAGGGGTGAAAACATGCACATCCCGAGCTCAGCCATGGGGGCTGCATGGCGGRGACCCAGCTGCAGCCAGCTGCTGGGCTGCCCAGCCCCAGCTTGGCTCAGCTCAGCTCAGCTAGGCTAGGCTCTGCCGCTCCTGGCCCTCACCTTGGGCTGAGCGTGGAAGGTTTTAGCAGGGAGACCAGAAGGTTTCTGTGTCTTTGGTTATCTCAGATGGAGGCGGCTGAGTATAAAACCACAGTGCAGAGGCAGCAGGAGTGCAGCCGTGAGATGCAAAAGAGGCAAAAGCGCAGCAGGGAAGTTTTAAACTGGTCTCAGCCTTTTGCTGTGCCATAGACATGAAGTGTGGCACTGGAGACATCCATGAGGAGCACGGCCAGGCTGGATCTGGTGGCCTTAAACCCCTACAGCCATAGCTTTCTGTACAGATCAAGGGGAATTAAATATTTATATAAAAAGGGAACATTTTCTGCTCTCTACCATAAAGGTAACCATCCCTTCAGAGCCCAGGAACGAGCCTGGAGGCTCGTTGGTGCTGGGTGCTGGGTGCTGACAGTGGCCTGAACGGATCCCTCTGCCTCCCTGACACATCTTTGCTACCTGCCTGCTCTTCCCTTCAGCCTCGGAGCAGTTTCGGGGTGCTGGGACCAGGACTGCCCACAGCCACCCCTTCCCACCCCATCTGCCAGATCCTGGCTCCGCACGGGGCGGCCAGGTCTTCATCCGCAACTGATGCTCCAGCAAGTGCCCTGGCAGGTGTCTGTGGGCAAGAATAGCTCAAGGATGGCATTTCGAGAGCCTGYGGGGTCCCCTCGAGGAACCCCAGGAGAGGAAGGAGGTGCCCGGGGTGAGGGGAGAGCTCAGGGGAGGGCAGGAGCGGAGAGGCAGTGCCCGGGCAGCGTGCAGCCGCGGGACGGGCAGCAGAAGCGTGGGAGCAAAAATGCATTTCAGGATAAAAATAAGCCTGATGTGCACAGAAGAAACTGTCCCGTCGCATCGCTCGGGGAAACATCAGTCCTGCATTTACCGTCCCCCTTAGGTGCAACTGAGCTTCGGGTCGGTGCCCCTCCACGCTGCACACGGGATGCAGAAGGGAAACGTCGGGGAGGTGGATGGAGTAAACCAGTAGGAACCCAGCGATTTCAAAGCCATTTCCGTCATTGTATTAAAATATGTTTATATCTCGGTCCTTTAATAAAGATAAGCAGTTTTTTTCTTGTTTACATTTGTACATCTTCAGTGCAATCTGCTTTGCATCAGGCATTGATATATTGGTACAGTCTCTAAAATGTTAGCTCTCGGGTAATATAAATAGCATCTTGATAAAAATAGTTACACTACAATAAATTCGAAGGACTTGAAGGTTTTTAATCACCTCTACTTAGTTATTCAGGGATAGGCCAAAAAAGCAATCATTTCACTGAAAGAACTGAAACAGGCCCAACAGAAAATTCTTATACACAATAATTGCTTTCCCTACAAATATTTACGCTAAGGCTAAGAAAATATTTTGGAATTTTACAAATATCTTTCTCTCTTAATTTTTCCAGCACTTTAAATATTGATCCAACGAAATCTTATGGAGGCTGTTGCTTTATTATTTTTTTTTTCTTTCCTTTTTTATCCATTTCAAGGAATCCTAAATGATAGAGCTGTGGGGGAGATCGCTGCCGGGGATTAGGCGAGTAGAGCTCACAGTGCTTTGCTGGGCCCCAGCCATCGGCAGCAGCTCCCTCTATTGCTTTTGCCAGTATTGCAGTTTTATAAAAGCCGGAGCTATTTTGGCTGTGGAGGGGCAGTGGAAGCTGCTTCTCTGTTTTGTTTTGGTTTGTTTTCTCCCATGAAAGTACTGAAAAATAAAATCCAAGGGAGTAGAGGTGGGTTGGAGAGATGCGAAGGGCTGCGGAGGGGAGGCKGCGCCAGGGCAAGGGAGGGAGCTGCGGGGAGAGGCAGGATGCTCGCGAGAGGTGCCGCGTCTGCAAGGGGAACGGGGCAAAATACGGCACAAGCCACGAAATTAGGAGTGGGAAAGCAGCGGGCTCTGGCAAGGATGGGTTTGTGGCTGAAGCAAAAGGCTAGGGCGGACTTCTTAAATAACCTCCTCCAAGTTGCCTTAGGCCCTGCAAAGATTTAATATATTATTGAACTTAACTCGCTTAATAGCCATGTTGGACTCAATGGAGCTATTCATGTGAGTAAAGTGTCRGTCTTAGCAGATCTGCTTCCTAATCTCCGAAGCAGGGAGAGCAGTACCTCGGGAGAGGGCTGCYGGCAGTAATTAATGCCGGGGAAAGGCTGAGCCCCGGCGTTGCTAACGCACCTCTATCAGCGCCTGTTAACCCAGCGCAGTGCCACTGATACCGCGGCCATCCTGACACGAGTCAGCCCTGAGCTGTAACCCAAAATGTTGTCATTGTTTTAACCACCAAATTATCTGCGTTTGCTGTTTGAAATAAGATGTGCCTTACATATACAGTATGCTTAAGCAACGGAAATGTAAAAAAACATAGTTGCTAAATTCTGTCGCTGTCATTGTTCGACTGTCTAAATTTAAAAGAATGCAAAAGCAGATGGAAAAGGTTGTAGAGAAGGCAAGAAGCTCATTCAGAAGTAAATTCGAAGTGCCGCTTATTCTTTTTTGAAGAAAGTATAACCCCTAATAAAATATAAGTGAAGCAGATAAAGATGATCTGCAAACACAGATTCCATGTTCCCATTTATGGTAATTGGTCATATTTAAAGTCAATTAATAAAAAGCTTTGTTTTTAATGAAATTAAGTACGAGTCCATCTCTATTTCCCGAGAAGATGAAATCCTTGAAAAACAGCAAACATAGCTGCACACAAATTGCCTTTTCCCAAAGAGAGCTTCAGCATCTCAAAATATGTCCTGGATGAGAGCAGTCGTGTGCAGACTGGGCACAGCTAATTGATACTCTGGAGAGTTTTTACTCTTGGCATTTGAGAAATAATGAGAATCAAAACCATTAGTAGGCAGGGAAAAAGGGTGATAGAAATGCTAGCCTGCTCCTTTCTGTCATCTTCGTATTATGTTATCTCTGGGCAAGAATTCCCAGTAATTTTCCTTCTCAAGTCCTGTAATTCTCTTTTAAATCCCACACACTTGACGAATACAGTCCTTCATTGAACAAAGTTGGTAAAAATTGCTCAGGCASATAACTAGTGTATGGAGATGATAAAAGAAGGAATTGGAGCTACTCTGTTATTGATAGAGCCCATCCTATTTAATAGAACAGGCTCACACAGACATTACCCTAATGGAGGGACAAGAAAAGTGATTTTTCTTTTTTTTTTTTTTTTTTGGTGGCAAGCATTTTGCACTTTTTTGCATCTTCATAAAAAGAAAAAATCAAATGCACGTGTGAATTTCTTCAGCCTTGGAGATGGGTGGCTGCTTAGTGTCACGCTGGAAAGCAATCTGGAAGTCAGAATTGTACTACTGTGGTTATCATCAAAACTAATCAAACGCCGGTATCCAAAAGTGTGAAACCCTTTCAGCAGGCAAATCAAAAAATGCACCATTTCTCAGAACCGAGGCAGACCRAACAAGAAATTACAAACACATGTCTGGAAGCGGCTCCAGCTCCACGCAACTCAGCGAGAAAACCGCGATGTTCCTGAAACAYGGGACACCATCGTTCCTGCCCTGTATACATAGCCGTCCCTCGGACTTAAACAGCGTTTCCTCCGAGACCACTAAGTGGGTCACGTTAATCTTAATAGAAACAAAACAACATCAAGCGAAGGCCTTGGAGGGGAACATCGGGGAGAGCGCTGCGGCGAGGAAAGCAGGCTGCCTTCGCAGCATCCGTGCTGACCAAAGCAGAGGGCTCCAGCCACCGTCCCCTTTTTTCTCTATTTAGAGATTACTTCAAATTTTCAAAAGGATTTGGGGGTTTGGCATTCTTCTGGGACTACGTCTCTTAGCTAACGGAAAAAAAAAATTTGTCCTGGACCTAGAAAAATGTAAGGCTGAAAGTAGGTAGAAAAATATTGTCTGGTTGYGATTTTGCTGAGGGAGGAATACGCTGCGTTGCATTACTTGGATCGTTTTCATTGATACGAAGCTTTATATCCCATTCTGCGAACAGGCAACAGAGCCATGTGTACAGAAACCAAGAGGTGAAAAATTTCCAGGGCACATCCTCAAATTTCTCTAGAAATTCATTAATTCTCAGCGATGCTGCTAACCTTGTATTTCTCACCATCACCACAAAAGAGAACAACCTTATGTATGTTTTCTGCTTAGATAATAAATAACCTCAKCAAGACAACCAAGAGAAATATTTCAAATTACTGCAGCTTCCCTGCACACCATGGGGTCATGAACGTAAACCAGCAAGATTCAACTCTTTACCAGTCTCATGCAGAATAGCTTAATGAGTTTTTCAAACCTATGACTGAAAAGCACCGAATGACCCAGACCTGCGGTGYAGGATGTGCTGAGTGAGGGGAATCCTCCCTGCCAGACCCATCTTGCCCTGTGTAAGTGGGTTGTGCTTTTATTTCTACATCTAGAGGCAAAATCAGGAGTAGATTCTGGATGTTTTGCACCACGGCGGTGAAATCCGTCGATGACTATCAAATGCAGGGGAATGCTCTGAGCAAGAGATGGCTGGAGGAGAGGGCAGGAGTCCCGGGAGGAATGGCTGATGCCGTCCTGCCAGCGTGGCTGGGCGCTTTGCTCTGAGCCGTACGCCTCATCTCACGGGAATCAGTGTTCTATTTCATGGGTGGGAAGAGACGGATGGGCACGAGCAATTACAGCAATGAGCAGCGCAATCACCTCCATGAAAAAGTGTCGTTGGCTTCAGCAGCAGCCCGGGGCTGGGCGAGTTAGTTTAATTTCAGGTAGGAGACTCCATCCTACTCAATGCCAAGTGATTATCGTTTGCAAACCACACGAGAGATGCAGAAAGCAAACTGATAAATCTGCAGAAAGTGACGGAGCCGGGGGAAACTGCGTAATTGGCAGTTTGGTACCACGTAAATGGTAAATGAGTAAAACCAAATGAGCTCCCTGCCAGCAGGCAGAGCCCGATGTCCCCGAGGAAGTCAGACTCTGATGCAACGAAACATTGCAAAGGAAAACACCATCACAAACCATCGGTCACCTCCCTACACCCCTTCCCACGCAAACAGCCACGCTCCGCGTTGGCACCGAAGTTTAAAGCAATTTCCCTGGTCACCTTCCTGGGATGAACAGCGGCCAGCCTGGCACCCGCTTTGAAATCCGAATCGGAGAACTGGCAAGGCTGAGCTGCGAGGGAGCGGACCTGGTCCGGGGTGCCAGGCACCACCCACGGACCCCAGCGCGGCGGGGCGGGCGCCGTGTCACATGAAACAGCCACATCTGCTTGCATTTCATCACCGAAATGGTAAAGTTTGACTTTAGCTTGACCTTGCAATTCACAAGCTCC
>JASVER010000092.1:3110373-3183726 GCA_030449065.1 Oceanodroma leucorhoa
AAAAAAAAAAAAGGAAAAAAAAAAAAAGTAACAGAAAGCAGCTAAAAAGCAAGCAGGAACTAAAACAGGCTGTAACCTCATGGTACAGAATGAATTAAAACCAAATGAGCTACTTCTCAATATAAGCAGCGTCTGGTGTGATTTTGCTGAGGATGCTGCAATATTTGAACTATTTCTCTCCATAATACAAAATCCCCGAATCAATCTGTTTACACTAACGTTGCCTGGACATTTCAGGACTCATACCTGGAAGCCCTTTGAGAAAAAGCATTAAAAAACCCCTCTGTTGGCAAGATGTGGCTTTTCAAAAGCAAGATTGAGACATACTTGTTTTTCAAACTTCCCCCAGGAAACATTTGTCTAATGCTAATTAACAGTTATTCCCCAGGACCTGTGACTCAGATCCTCACTGGAACGTACTGGGTTTGTTCCAGGGGATCTGGCCCACTGGGTATCTCACATGACTTGGGCTAGCAGCTCCTAGGACAGTATTTGATCAACATTTAATTGCCGCTGCTGTTGCTGGTCCCTGGGAGGCTGGGCTGCAGCCCCCCCCCCCATCCTTCACCGGGGTTGCTCTGACTTGTCCCGCTACCCCCCAGTTTCGGAACAAGACACAAGGTTGCACCGAGGGGTTTGGATTTACCAAATACACCGTGACCATTAACGCATTCGCCTCCACGCCATCCCCCTGGGTATTCAAGTCTTTTTTCCAGCGCATCACTATTTAGACAAGAGATCATTAAGTGTCATCATGTGTGTCAGTGGCAGGGTAACAGAGAAGCTTTTGGCTCCGCTCCAGTCCCAGCGCTATATGCATTTCTCGCTATGTCTGAGCTACGGTTTGGCCCCAGAAAATGCATTGCAGATTCAAAACGTGTACAAAAATGAAGCAGTGTTTTCACTTCTGTCAGAAAATGCTCATCAGCTGGTGAGCATGTACCGGGCATGTGTATTTACAAAACCAGAATGGAAAAGCAGTGTYTGACAGCCCCTCTCCCCTACTCTCTGCAGTATCCCAAGGGAACAGGCAGCTATTTTTTGCCATCTCCACTTTGTTAAACTTTGGTGGTAAGGTTTCATTTCTGGCTGGGATAGTGTTTGCTGTAGAAMGTCTATTAATTACTTCAAACTATCCAGTCCTTTTCCAAATGCAGAGTTAGTGCTACAAATACGCTTTTAGGATCTTCTTTTCCCCATCTCTGGATATAGCCTGCAATCACACAGTGCCGTCTCTGACTGCTTTCCTTCATACATCATGTGCCAGCAAAATGTCCCCTAAAGCCACTGGCAGCCTGGCCCACGGCAGAGACCCCAGCCCACCAGAGCTCCCTCCTTCCACAGTGCCAATATTTAACATGTGGGTGAGCTCCTGGCCCTGAGAAGGGGCATGAGAAAACTCCCCAGGATTTCAGCAGGACCAGGATGCCACCTACTGCTCTTTATCTTCATTTGGGTGCTCCCACATTAAAAGACAGGATTAGGAATCACCTTTTCACACCTTTGAGAAGAGGAGCCCAAGGCTGGCTGTAAGGACACATTGCTGGGTTGTTAAGTAGGAACAGGGCAGAAGTTCAGACCAAGGGCAAATACCAGACCCTTGCTGTGCACCCTTTCACGCGGTGATCCCAGTGCTCCTTTTCTTCTCTACCCAAATATTTGTATAACCCTTTAAGGACATTTTCTTAGGGTGATCTGACTTTTATTAGAGATGCAGAAACCCATGGTCGCCTCTCATCGCCGGTCACTGGTTAGAGGCACGTGGTAGGCACGATGCTGTGGCACAGCGACCAGCTCAGCCCAAGCTGTGACCTCGGTCCAGATGCAGTTAATTCTCCCCCTTCTTGCCCTGACTTGCACTGCCTGAACTTTTGCTCCGTCCTGCTGAGTCACTTTTATTCAGCTGATGATCTATGTCATCCTTTATGCAAACATTGACTAGCATAAATTGACTAATTAATCCCTAGGGTAACCCCACTGATTTCAGTGGAGCAGCAGCCAAAGTGAAACAGGACTAACATCTTTAATCTACTCTTTGTTCTTGTAGCGCAGCCTTTGCCTTGTCCACGAGTCAAAGTAGACCTCTAATTAATCTCTTAATCTTTTCTGGTCTCGGGAGATTCCACTTGCTGAAAATTATGGATTTCACTTGGAAACTGATGAGGGTCTGTACAACATCACCAAAACGCCTTGCTGGAAAGCCGGTGACATTTTGGACCTGTGCATCAAAACCAGCGCTGGGGACTGAGTGGCTCAGGATTAACCACCGTGCCGCTGGGAAACCCGGATTCCTGCAGCTTGGCTCCCATTTCTAGCCCTCAGCCAGAGCAAAGCTTGCTTGTGCAAAGCGTCACRTTCGGACCTTTCTACATCATTTCAAAATTGACTTATTGCCCAAACCACTCTTCCAGGGCAAGACAGCGAGTGCTTTCTGCAACACAGAAGCAGACAGGTGAAAATGGGAAGTGTCACCATGTATTTAAGTGGCTTCATGTGAAAATACATGCCTTTGAACTCACAGTCAGAGCCTTCTCTTCTCCATCACACGCTTTGCTGCTTTTTCCTTCCCCTCTCCCGTAACTTTCTTCACAGCTATGTGCAGCTGAAGGGTCTGTGACAGTTGTTGTCAAAGACTAAACAATAGATCAGACCGACGACCAGGMATCTGAAGGTTTCCTTTTTTTTAGAGTGAAAAAGATGGGTTGCAGCTGACAGCTGTCCATAAAAATTGTAACGTGCAAATCGTATAATATAAACTAAAGAGAGACCAAAAGTACCACCGAAAAAAAAGAAAAATGAGCTTGTTAGAACAGTCTGTATTACAGCTGTTTCCCTTGACAGTTTTCTGTACCCTAATACGCTCAACAAATTGGCAACCTGTCCTTATATATTTGCATCAGGATTCCCTTAAGGGAGATGTCTATATTATTCTGTTTTGGATAAAGGAAGCAGTTTGATATGACAGGTAGGTCAAGTGTTTCTTTAATAAAGCATACGGGTAGGAAGAAAGAAATAGGCTATTGTCAATGACTTGACAAATAGGTAGATATACCCCCCTTGAGTATAGCCAGGGAAAGCTACTAGATAAATCTCACTTGTTATTTTGATTTAACCACTTTGTTGCTGAACACATTTCTTCCCAGAGAGCAGAGTCCTCAATAAAGGTCATACCAAAGATTTCTTTATAGACTCTGTAGCGCGGCGTTAACTCAATTTGGATTTTAGTCATGCAGAACAAGCCTGGATCAAAGTTGCAAAAGAATTTCTGTATCGTGTGAACATGTGTAATACTTCTGTGTGATACCGGTGGATGTTCACATTGCCACTTCAGCAAAGTTTGTCATCTCAGCTCAGGTGACATCTGCCCCGGCAACCCACGCGATGCTGCCCATGCCCGTCCACTCAAAGGGACCATGAAGACAAACAAGGAGCCTCCTTGTCCCAGTGTGGACAAGGGGCTGGATTCACCCCTATCCCCAGACTTTGCACCTTTTCCACCCACACAAACAGGCTGCAAAACCCAATACTGCTGATCTGACAGCTGCCRTCCAAGCAAGGGTTACTTGGGACACTTCTGAGTGAAAACCAGCCCTGAAATAGGAAATTACCCCAGTTCTCCTTACAGATGCTGGGATTTAGCGAAGAAAGCCACTTCTGAAGGCTGGGGGGGAATTTTTCTCGAGGTGAACCTGGAGATCCTTCAGCAATGAAGCCATCGCTAGTGAAGTTACGCATGGAGATGGGCAAAAAGCCTCCAAGCCTGTTYGGCTGGTGAAGCCACTGGTTACTGGCAGTGCAGAAAGGATGCTGCAAAAGCCAGGTCCAGCACGGTCACAGTGCTCTTGGGGACATCCACCCCACAGGGACGGGGAGACCCATGTGTCGGGAGGGGACGGATGGGCTGTCGGGGCACACCGTGGTGGCTGCAGCCCCAGAGCTGTTACAGCTGGTCACGGGCAAACATCTGAGCTGTGCTCAAAGCCTGGATTAGGTAAATACGTATTTAGGGACCTTTTACAGCAGAGAGCACTCTCCCAATTAATTCTAAAGGCCCCCTTGGAGCTGTTAGGGTCTGTTGTGTAAACACATGGGAATGAATATTTTTTAAGTTCTTCTTCTTTACCCCARGGAGGAAGGTTTCTGATGCTGTAGCTTTGTACAAAACCCCTCCCCCTGGCCGCAGCTTGGCAGGTAGGTTCATATACCAGGAGAAAGTATATTTTTGCTGAAATTTGGATAAAAATTCAGATCAAACTATTTAAACTACTAAAAGAAAATTCCAAGAAGATCATATCTGTGGAGATACCTGATTTGTTCGTCCCCAAGAAAACACCTCAGCTTTTTAAAATATTGCATTTCTTGGCCCCTCGGGCAGTGTTTCTGGACCCGCAGCTGCCCCCTCTGTGCTCGGCCCCTGCCAGGCTGGGGGGTYGTTCTCCCTGCCCTCGGTCAGGGCATCACTGAGGAACGGAGGAGTTCTCTTTCCTTCTCAGCTTTTTCCTACAACCACAGCCTCAACAAACAGGACAGGACATTTCCTCAGGACAATTCAAAGGCAAACTGGGGAATAGCAGCAGCATGTTGACCTGTCCGTGCCGATCCATCCATCGAACGCAGCCGTCCGGGGTGCCCACCCACCCTGGGTCCCTCTCACTGAYGATTCAGGAAGGACGCACTTGGGAATCTGAACAAGCAATACCACAATCAGTTTTCCCACTCTCAGTTATTCCCAACCTGGTGATTTAAGACGTATACTCTGATCTTGCCAGATTTCTAAACGGAGCTAACACAAAACCATTTTGTGCTAATTCTGAGTTGTCATCCAACATTATTAYCTTTTTTTCCCAACATGATCTTTTTCCTAGCAGCATCAGCATATATTTTATTAATTAGTTATATGTTTATAATATATAATAGTTATATGCTAATAATATAATATATTAATAATGTAATATGTTACTCTATAGAAACATATTATAGAATATATAAGTRATATGTTATATAATTATATATTGACTATATTATTGTTTATATTATTATATTAATAATAGTAAAATGTAAAAACTTGAATTTCTATGATTAGATAAATACATATTTAGGGACTTAAAAAATGTTATCTTCTTTGTTACTATTTTACTCTTGCCTTTCTAATACATTCAAAGTGATTTTCCAGCTGCAGACTTTTCTGCATGGAGAAAGCTGCTATTCCCCTAAATCAGTATAAACTGCTGCTTTCCTTATCTGCCCGAAAACACATTTTCTCCTATTTATAACTAGGCATTCCTATACTGCTGACCCAGACAAGGAGAGGGCCGGAGCTTCATATTATCTTTTTTATTCTTCATATATGTAGAAAGCAGAATTTATGCCTCTGCTTTGGGGAAGTCACTCCTTTTCACCATACATGGTAGCACACAGAGCTTGGCAGACCGTGTTGTATTTTCCATATTAAGCCATATACAAGGGTAGCAAACAGGGAGCTGTTGACTATGCCCGTTACARAAATCAGAGGCGGATGAAAAGCCGTGGCGGGGCTAGACGGTTACGTCTTGCCTTTCCTCTTTTCACAGCAGCCCAGAAGGAAGACCTGACTGATGTTGAAGCCAACAGAAAATCAGTGGCATTATGCTGAGAAGGAGCAACACTGCACATGTTTTTATCAATTATTGCATTAGTTGTTGCTAGATTTAAAGAAAAACTCATGTAAAGGGCAGCCACACAAGGGTGCATCACGCTTTTCAAGGAGACTTTGCATTTTGGAGGCCATGGGCTCATTACGCAGCAAGGCTTCTAGACACCTTCTTGGAGGCTTTGTGCCATTACTAATGTCATCAACATTGTCCCTTCTTCTATCATGACTGCCCGTTATGACTAGGAGCCATGGGAAATACATGGGCTTTCGCACAATAATTTCCTGAAAGAGGAGAAATCAACGGTGAAGCGCACGGGTCTCCTCCGAACATGACACAGGCGCCGSGTGGGAGGACAACCCCAGGCTCAACCACCCAAGACGTCAGCCTGCCCCGAGAGCTGAGACACAACCAAGGTCTCCCATCCCTTATGTACCTCCTTCTTTTCCACGCACGGAGCTCCAACGCGCCAGCTCACCCCACCGGGTCGTGGTGCCCAGCCCAGGCTGGGGCTGGGGCTGGGGCTGGGGACCGGGGCTGGGGCTGGGGACCAGGGCTGGGGCTGGGGACCAGGGCTGGGGCTGGGGACCAAGGCTGGGGCTGGGGACCAGGGCTGGGGCTGGGGACCAAGGCTGTCCTGCAGGATGCTGTGCCTGCATCTGCCTCCTGGGCTCCCCCCTCCACCTGCACGCCGCTTCGTCCGGCGCTGCTTTCCCGGATTGCTTTTAGACAATGCACGTACTATTCTCCAGAGAAACAAAAGGCGGCGAAAGGAGGGGAGCCTTGTTTTAGTCATCTTTCTGCAGAGCAAGAACCGAGAATTTGGGCTTCTCGGTAAAGGTCCTGGAGGTTGAAGACTACAGGCTGGGGTTTGGGAAGAGTCTGAGTGTTTTAATAGATGGAAATATTAAAATAAAAGGAAAATTTCCTATGTTCTTTGCCAAGGAAACAAACTGTGTTTCAGTTAAATGTTTCTGTTTAAACTTGCAGGTGCTTCTGGTGATACTTAACATATTYTTGCATTTGGTGTTCCTGTTTTGTTTCGTTTCCCAAAAACAWGGAGTTTTGTTTCACATCACCTGCAGCAGTTTGGGTTCTGGTCACGTCATTTTACTCATTCACGAGCACCAAGTTAATGTATTTGAGTTGCCCAGTCTATAGGTAAAAAAAAAAGAAAAAGGAACTTATTTTGGAATAACATATTTTCTTTATTTTTTCCTTTAATGAAAACACTCCTGCTTCATTTTGTATTTTGTAAAATTCTTTCTTTTGATCACTTTCCTTTTCCTTTCCCAACATAAGTTTCAGCCTAAACCAAGTTGACATATTCCTTTTAATGTGTTTTTAAAATATGCTTAATGGTGCTGAAAGCGAAGGAAGCTCAAATATAATTCCAAAAGCCTGAGCCCACCAGAAGCCTAATGCAAACATTATTATAAAAACTCTGTGATGGTTAGAGGTTTCAGGGAAACCTGGGTGTTCGTTAGCAAAATCAGAAATGTTATCTGTGTGAGGAAAATGTGTTCTGTCGTTTGGCATCTTGATGGCCGTTCAGTTTTTCTTTTTTCTGCACCCAGAAAATCTGTTTCCAATGTTTCTGCCACAGAGAATATGGAACAGCAGGAGCAGGAGCAGAAGTTGATGCAGGAGGGGGATTTAACGATTGTTATTCAGCTCACATCTCTGGCAGGCACACTCCCTCTCCCCAGATTTCTCCCGAGAAATTGGCTGAATAAAGAACGGCTCCGACACGAAGGGCGGGAGAGAGGAAGAATATTTCACCGATCCACATGGGACAGGCATGCGAATTGTCCAGCAAATCTTAATCAATAGTCCCTGCATTTCCCCAGCAGTTAACCTTTGCCAAATGGAGGAGGACGGTAAGTATTTTTGCAGGCTGGGGAAGGGCGGAGGGTATGGGGGCTCCCGGGGCAGCCGGAGCCGAAAACTTGCGCCCTTCGTGCCAAACCCCCTCGCTTCCCCGCACTGCTGAGGACCGGCACTTTTAGGGAGTTTTTCACTTGGCCATATCATCCCCCACCCAAAGGACACGTCCCCWGACCCGTGCTGCAAACACCCGCCTGCCCTGACCCAGGAGGACCAGCGCTTCCCGGGGCTGAGCATCCAGGAGAGCACTGAAAAGCCTGTTTGGAAACAACAGCAGATTGCTTCAGTCCTCGGTGAAAGAACATCTGTGAAGAGCTGTGTCTGTGGTGGTTTGCAGGAGAAGAGCTCCCTTACTCACCCTGGCACCAGCCCCTGCTACGCAGAGACAAAAATCCGGCTGGGACTCTTTGGTGGTGTCTGGTATTCYGCTCCAGGCGAGCACGCATCTCAAGCGTTGCCTTGAAATGTTTGCTGCTTGCTGGGAAGCTACTGTTGTAACTTCCAAAAGAGGCAAAAGCAGAGGTTTCTCTGGATATTTTTCTCTTCCCACCTCAGCAGGGCAGGAGTGTGCTTCATTTCATCTCCAACCAAAAAAACCTTCTGATCACGAATGGACCTTGGGTTTTCACGTAGTGCCATTCCTTTAAGGGAAGGAGAGCCAAAACCAAAATAACCTTCCTGGAGATATGCCGTCAGCACAGAAATAACACAGGACTTTTCTCCCCGCCAGCCACAAAGGAAGGATTTCATTCAACGTCAGCGGGCTCCCTCCTGCATGCCTTGTGGCGAGAAGCACGTGGAAAACCTGACTGCAGTGCTTCTGCCTTTCTTCCATGAGGGGAAACACCGCATTTACGTTTCCCTGCAGACACGGTACACAGTAATGTCTCATTTTTGGCTTTGGCCTTAGCACTCCTCAAGACGAACTTGAGCGGAAGCCTGTCTGTCCGGCCGTCCTGCCCCGCTGGTTTTCCCAGGGAGGAATGGTGTTAAACCGCTTGTGCTGTCCCTCCGTCTATGACAGCTGTAAAACACCCTCGCGGTGCCGTTAATCCTCGCTATGGATCCCCCATTTCCAAAAGAAAGGTGGCTTGAGTTGCCGTGGGAGCAGCGCCTTTCACGGCAGACCTGCTTTCAGGATGGGAACCTCATTTTTCAGGAGTATTATCTGGAGCAGCCTGTGGGTGCAAAGCAGAAAGAGCCTGTCCTGCAYCCCGTCCGAATCCTCCCTCCACCTCCCTGGCTGCTTCCCGCGCCGGCTCTGAATTGCTGCTTTGCCATCGAGCTGCATCCAGTCTGGCACAAAATCCCAAATTCTGTTGTTTGGAATTTCACATCCAGCTGTTTCAGGCCAGCTTTCCTATTTCACTTGTTTTTTAAAAATTGAGAACTAACAATTACATAAAACCAACTTTTTTCTTTTTTTTTTTTTTTTNTTTTTTTTTTTTTTTTGCCTGCACTTCAGATAGGAAATGATCTTTGTTAGAAAAGATATTCTTTCTCTTGAAAAATGTGCTTAGCTGTGAATTGATTCGCAGGAATATTCGCTGCTACTGAATTAGCAGCAAAATAAGAAAGGAAAGAAAACCTGAACTCAGTGAACCATGATCAAGTAATCCGAGGAAATCAGCATGCTTCTCTCTAGGCAGTTCAGAATACCAAATGCTAAGACASAAGAATCCCACTAAATATACCTCTYCTCTTTATCTATGTAAATGTCTAATGGTATCTTCGATTCTTACCATTTTATCGTGAGTCTTCCATATTTACTGGTGATTTAGAGCTCGGATCAGTTTTTAACCTAACAATTTAAGCTTTCATTTTTTTAGTTAACGCATTTCCAGCCTTCCAGAAAGGCACACGAGTGCAAGATGTTCAGCCTTCAGAGAGCGAATAAAAGAACCTGATATGAAATATTTCTCAGGTCTAATTTTAAGCCAAGCTCATGATTTCTAAAAGCCTGGATTAAGCAATACAGCTACATGAAAACAAAGAGACCTGAAATGACGTAGAGTGGAGTAAGCAGTGTATTTGACACACAAGGCCTTGATTTTATTTCTATTCATTCTTTTTTCTCCATTGCTGTTTGTCTAACAATCTCTTTTAAAAGCAACTATTCCAGGTGTCACAGCTTAGTACCTGACTAGCACCATCCAACCACTCTTCATCTTTCCACCTCTGACTCCGACTTTACCTTGGGTGGATTTGGCAGGACTAAGCGATGGCAGGTCCCATGCTGAAGCTCATCTTCAGGCACGGCCCTCAGGCRTGGAGAGGGATGATCCAGCATTTTGCTGGGATGGAGATGCCCCTTGGGAGTCCCCTGTAAAAGCCTTTCCCCATGCTGCAGGAGGCCGCACGCTGCAGSCCAAATAATTAGTGAAAGCCTGATTTAACGCGTATATTTGCTTTATTCCTTTATTGTAACACAATGAGAAAGGGAGCGGGGGAATTCGGCCGGCAGCCAATGCAACCATCGCCTGTGAGCGCTGTCGGGGCAAGCCCCGGCCGTGCCGCGAAGGAGCCGATTGCCGACCGCAGGGTGCAGCCCTGTTCGGTCACGCCGCACGGATGGGGCTGATGCTGCCAAATGCCATACGCAAACTCCATGGAAACCCTTCACTCAGCCRTGCTCCGGGCCGGGCAAACCCCCCAGGGAGGGGTTGGATGATGCCCGGCCACCTCCAGAGCCTCGGCAGCAGCACCAGCRAGCGCGGGCGATGCTCCCGTCGGCTCTTGGTGTGCCAGTGTCCTCGGCTGCAGGAAGGGGGGACGATCAGAAGTAGTCCCCGTTCAGGGAAAGAGGCAAAACACCATAAATCATATTTAGTCTGCTGAAACTTCCAAGTGATAAAACAGTTGAAAAGACTACTTTATTTATAAAACACACATGGAGACCTTAATCAAGCCAGGAATGAGGTCATTTCTGCCAATTAAGTCTCACTCATTCTGCAGTTGGAAGCAATCAAAACAAAGGCAGAATTATCAATGGCATGTCTATATGTGCTGCGGCCCCAGAAAATACCCGTTGTGCTGGGGCTACAGTAAATCACCTCTCACCACGTGCCGGGGAAGCTGGTGCCCTCAGCTCCCCTGGACTTGGGGAGGAAAGGAGGGCTTAGCTTTTTTACCTAATTAATGGGTAGTATTTTGAACATATGCTATCTAAGTCTTATTTTGAAGCAAAAGGCGGTATGGTAACTAAATGGCAAAGGGATAGTGTTAACTGCAAGCTCCCATTTGGAACCGGTTTATGTCTGTCCCCATGCCAGTCCCCCTGGCACTCACTGGAGCTGTCGGAGGGTTTTTTTTGCCCAAGTGCTATTTATCCAGGTCAAGGAAGTTGCACTCGTTGCCTCTTATTGAAATATCCCCATTATATGTTATTTGTCCTAGTTGTGACCAAATGGTGAGAACTGCTCTCACGCAAAATAATAAGAGAAGCACTGTGGCTATAAGCATATGTGCTTTACTTAATATTAGACACAGAACACCTGCCAGTCAACATTTTAAAAGGGCATGAATTAATTGGCTTAATGTATGAGTGATAAAGTGACAGTAACAGTACTTTGAACTCCTATGCAACTTCACACGTAAGTCTGAGACTTTGTCCACACATTAATGATCTTCCCAACACCTCTATAATTATTAATGTGTTAATTTTAATTAGGAGGAAAGTGAGGCACAGAGAGATTTGTTCCATGTGGATGTAGCAAGCCCATTTATCCTGAGCTGCTCTAATTCACATCATTCCTCTGCCATTGCAGAAGCAAACGGTGGAGCCAAGAAATCTGCAAAAGGACTTAGATGCCCAAGCACGAAATTATGATCTTCAAACCTTGCAGCTGAAGCATCTATAAACATCTGTGTTTTCCACATTAAAGTTCTCCAGATGTCTAAAATTCTCAGAAGTTCCCTGCTCCTCTCTGTGCAGTGCAGCTCAGGGCTTATCTCATATGTAAACTCTGTCGGCATCTGCAGAGGAGGTTTCTCCACCCATCGCCCCTGCAGCGCCCAGCCTGGCAGGCACCCTCACGTGGGAGAGGAGCACCCTTAGCTCCAGCCCCAAACCCAGCTGAAGCTGTACACAGAGACCCCCTGCTCCGARTGCCTGAGGACCCCATCCTCCTTGTGCACCATGTGGGTGCACCATCACCAGGCATGATATCTCATCGCCGGAGATCGGTGGCACTGGGGAAGGCTGGACATTAGGTTGGAAGAYTGGATATTAGGAAAAATTTCTTCACCGAAAGGGTAGTCAGGCATTGGAACAGGCTGCCCAGGGAAGTGGTGGAGTCACCAACACTGGAGGCGTTCAAAAAACGTGTGGATGTGGCGCTTTGGGACATGGTTTAGTGGGCATGGCTGCTGGGTTGACGGTTGGACTCGATGATCTTAAAGGTCTTTTCCAACCTTTCTATGATTCTATGACACTGGGGCAGCTCCTCCAGGACCCCGGGTGGGTACAGGGGAGCACCCACACAGCAGACAGCCTGTGCACCCTCCTGTAGCAGGACAAGCAGCCAGCGCGGTGAGGAGGAGCCCTCGTCGGTGCCGTACCCTGTGAAATACTGCGGCGGCAGGGGCGCGGGTGGCTCCACCCCAGCCCTGGTCTTTCCTTCACCTCTGGAGGCTGTGGACAYGTCCCAGCAGGTCGATGTTTTTAACTCTTGGGGAAACACTGGGACCARGTGATGAAAGATGTTCCTGCGAGGCGGAGCCGTGACCCGAGTACAACGCACGATTCCCGCTCCTGGTGTGCCAGTGAATGGCCACCAAGGAGAGCGCGTCCTTCCTTCTCCACTCACCTGGGCTTTCCTCCTGCCTGGCCTCAGCATGCCCTCGTCAGGCTCAGGGTACCACCTCATCCCGGGCGTTTCCTYGCTGCAGTCCAGCATTTCACCACGGCTCATGCAAGCACGGGACACTGGTAGTTACTGCACTGCTCCACGGCTCTGGCAGCAGTAGGACTAGAGCTTCGTAGTGCTTCACACCAATAAAAATACAGGCACAAAACCAGGGCAAAGTGCTAAAGTCAGTAACAGACCTTGTTATTTCTATATCAGATGTGCTCCTTCAATTATACATCACGGACGCAGGGAATCAGAGTGGATACAGCAAACCGAAGGGAGAGTCTGACACAAAAGGATGAGCACCCCGAATCAGCCCGCATCCCGCTGGGAGACTGCACCAAGGAAACGTCTAAAGCTCTGGTACCACGCTTTGAACATCACACAGCCCCTCCTTTCCCCATGAACCTTCCCAGCACCCACATTTGGTTTGGTGATGCCACTTGGTGCCCAGATGCCAGACACCCACTTTGCAGGGAGGGGGTATCCCCACAGCCCAGCACTGTGAGCTGGTTCTCACAGAGCGTTTCACCCTCTCCTGGGACGTTGAAAGCAGCAGCAATCTTCTCTCTTGTTGACTTTGCTCTGGTGTTTGCTCACGCCTTAGCTTTGCGAGCCCTGGGAGAGCAAGAGGGGAGTCCTGGGGCAGAGGTGATGGATGCACAAGGTGCCCRGACAGATGGACTCTGCAAGGAGGAGCCCAAGGGGACACTGTGCAAGTGCTGCATCTCACCCCACCTGGTCCCCACCATTGTGGGACAGATGATCCCGTYTGCCTGATAGCTGTTAATCTCCAAGATGCACCATTGCGTTCACCCATTCTCAATCCCCTGCACCGCACCAAGCTGCTGCCATGCATCTGTGGGGTGACACCTATATTTGGCATTTTTCTTAAATCCTCAGCTGCTGGAGACACATGGGGAGGCGAGCAGCTCGACCTTCCTTTCTCCAAACGCATATTTCTACCCAAGGCAGCTGCAGAAAAAGCTATCCTACTTCTAAGCTGAAGGCTCAGGAGTGAAAAGACAAGGTATAAGCACCTTCCTCCCACYACTGGAGGAGGAGCTCAAGACCTTTGAGCCAAATTCACAAATTCACAAAAACGCCATTCTGAGGCCTCAGGTTTTTATTATTTCTAGAGTTGGCAATAATTTTAATAGTCCATTTGAATAGACAGAGCSCGTGATTCATTACAGTCTTGCAAATGGAGGATGCTTACATCTTCAAAAAGTGACTCTTGATTTATCCTGGTGCACAACTAGTTAGAACTACACCAAAATAACATCAAACCAGTTCAGTGGGTGACTCAGGGGTTGTTTCCATTAAGCAGATAATATCTCCCTGTAAGTGGATTTGTAGCAGAATTGTACACCTGCTTTTCAGAAATGCTAGTAACTCCAGAGGGTGGAGGCCCTGGGTATCATTAGAGTAGAAGAGGATTTAAAAAAAAAATAAAAAATTACGGCAAGTCCCTAAAGCAAATTGTTCTGAATCATATCATATTGGTCAAAATATGTCAGAAAGGCACTGTAGGTCCAAGGTGGAAGCCAGTCCCCAGTCAGAGCCATTCCCAGTCCAGGCAAGGACATGTCTCTGCCCAACCGCATACAACAACGAAAGGAAATACAGAAAGATTAACTGAAACACTAATTCCATTTTAATTAAATGCTTTATATCAACATCTATTATTTCACTTACAATAGGTAATTTCCTATTTCCAGGTACATTTTGAGGCTTACTTAAGCTTCATTTGTGAGGTGTTTTTATTGATGTACTTAATAGTGGATTTACATTGCTTTTTGTTCCATTGTAATCCCAAGTCCAGATCGAAGAGATAGATACCCTTATGTGGATGCGTAAGTTTACACAGAGCAGCAGCAAAATCAATGAAGCTGTGCTTGCGCTTAACCCAAGTGCTGTGTTGTGTTGGGGCACGGGTACAGGAAAGGTCTTAGTCTCTCTTCTGAATTTCTCCTTTTCCTGAATTAATGATGAAATTGTGAATTTGGGGTCGCACTAAGGCTTGCTGTGAGGAGTTTCAACTCAGCCAAAGCCGGTGTCACTCAGTGTCACTGGGATCACAGAGAACTGCTCCCAATAACGCCAGCACAAGGTCAAGGGGGAAAAAAGATTAAAAGTAGAARGGGATGGTGCTCAGCAGCAGCCCTTGAATTCTGTGTTTACAGGAGATCTCAGAACACCCTTTCCTTCTGCCTACCTGGCAAAACCTCCTGCTGCCTGCTCATACCGTCCCAGAATGGATTGRTAGAAATTCTGCTGCTAGGCAAAGGAGAGTTGGAAAGTCACTCCCATTTATCTTAAATGTTTGAACCAGGTGCACCTACAAAAAAAACCCCAAAAGGTTGGTATTCATTACTGTATTACTGCAATTGTTTGTTCTGTAATTAGTGATGATAGGTAAGCAAGCTGAAAGTAAAGCAAATAAGAAGTTAGTAAATGGAGCAGCATTCCAAGTGGGTAGAAAAGCAACAAAATGAGACCTGAAAATGACACTGTGAGGGTATGCTAATCTCCGCTCAGTTATTATTTCATTAGCACCTGACTTTCAGGTGGTGGGCTTTCTGCCTGAGCGTAGCGAGGGGACGGAGCTCCAAAATCAGCTCCGGGCTCAGGTGCGCAGCAAACCGCGCCAGGGCAGTTGCAGGGCATCAATCAGCAGGTTCTCAGCGGAAGGATTAAAACGACAGAGAGGTCTTACCCCAAGTCACATGGCCAACAGAAAGCAGAGCGGTTTCCACCGACTGTCATGCCCAGAGATAGTGCTGGCGTTGCTGAAGCTCTTGAAACAGATTTGCTGTTTAAAGAGGGGGAAGGGTTTCCCAGGGGCAGTTTTTGCTGAGAGACTGAAGGTTTTTCAAGCAAACATCAGTTTAAAAGCCCGTTTCCATCGCAGATTGCGTAATGTTTGAAAGATATGCAGAGGGCTCTCTGACATTTTACGGGGCAAAAGAGTAACAAAAGGGGAAAATACAGCTTGGTTGCATTTAGGAAAATATTATCTAGCAGGGGRAATCGTGGTTGAAGCCTGTACTCCTGCCTCCACCTGGCTGGTGGCTCCTTCTGATCTTACCTGAGGTTGAAAGCTAACCATCCCCACCTCTCACCCTGCTCATGGCAGTCCACCTCTCACCTCCCCAGCAGGCCAGCAGCCGTGAATGGACCAGCAGCTAGAATGGAGATGAGGGTTGGAAGAATATTCTTCCTTTAAAAAAAAAAAAAAAAAAAAAAAAAAAAAAAAAACAAAAAAAACAAAAAACCATGCTTTAGGGTTTTGAAAGCACCGTGTTGCGCATGCTGCTGTGCCACCATGTAATCATACCACCGCACGACGCCAATGACTTCCTTCGTGTTACTGCACTCACATTTCACATCATTCTCAATCACACTGCGCATGCTTTGGGGAGGAGATGCAGGTCGGTTGTCAAAATTATTTCAGCACTGAAAGATGCAGAGAGGTGCTTGGGTGATTTGAAGACAGTCTAGAGGAGGGACTTTTACAAACACTGTTTTCCTATCAATTTTAGCTCCATCCTAAGCATACATATCCCATTACCTAGAATGCACTTCAACGGATGGCAGGTTTCTAATAGAGWTTTTTAAAATCTCCGTATCTTATCTTCATCTTGAAGTACTTAAACAACTTCACACCTAGTCAACTCAGGCCCTGAGGCTTCTCAAGGGCTGCACCCTGATACCTCATCGCTGCTCAGAGCTGAACAATGGAGAGGTTCAACCCATGGAGAAACCTGCGTTGGGCAACCGTCCCACCCCATGGAGGTCACGGCAGCCGCACGCCTCCACCRCCCGCGGACGTCAGAAGAAGGCACGGTGCTCTGATCAGCACGGGACACAGGAAAACTCACTGGGAATGGGAGTTTTCACAGGATTTGGCGCTCTCCTTTATTCTCACCCYCAGCAGGGCACGGTCCCCAGTGGGGTCGAGCATCCGGCTTGACGGTGACAGCTACTCTGGGGTTCAACCACTTGCTTTGTTTGGGCTTGAGGAGGAGTTTCTCCTCGGTAATTACTCATAGCAAAAACAATCTCTGCAGAGTCAGCTTTGTCAGTGACAGTCCTGAAGGGTTGTCAGCCCCTCCTAGGTCACCTGGTGCACAAAGCATCATAACACATGATATAATATGCCATTAAAAAAAAAAAAACATCCAAGGCTCTGGCTCTATTGTGGGGACCTTGTAATTAAATAACTTCAAATGAGTGGCCTAGGAATATCACACAAAGACCTGAAAAAAGCCCAACAAAGTGATAAGATCACTTATTAGTGCCAAACTTTTGATTTAATTATATATTCCTGGAGCCCTGTTCTCAAGGGAACTGCTTACACAACCACATGGTGAAACAAAAGAAGGGATTAAAACCTGTGGGAGAGAAGCTGGAGAATTTGCTCCCGATTCACAAAGAAAAGTCTCCGCACATCTGACCAAGGAGGACTCTGAGATTAAAGAACTGAGGAGGCTAAAAGAAAAGGATTTTCTTCTTTTTTTAATGATAGGGAGGTAATAAAATACTCATTATTGACCTGAAATGGAGAGTCTGACACAGCACCTCTCTCATTAAGAGAGTTAACATTCACACCGGGGACAGGGTGCACCCGAAGGGCAGTGTCCCCTTGAATCACCATCTCTCAACTGTGCTTTTATTTTTAGGTGAGGCCCTTCAGAGTTTATCTGTCTCCACACTTTGCTTTATCCCAAATGCCAGGTTCAAGCTGACTGGACGTGGAAGGCTGGGCTAGAACCAGCTCAGCTCACGGGAGGGTGATGTAAAGGAGAAAAATGCTTTAYTCCGTGCTTTGGGACCAGACCTTTGGGCTGTTGGCAGTGTCCAAGGAGAGGAGTCTGCACCTCACCTCTGCTGTCACCTCTGCAGAGCCGGGCCACCTCCGCTCCATCTGCCTGTGACAAAGCCTATAATTGAGCAGTTAACTGTGATTAACATCTCCCTCTTGCCCACACACTGAGGSTGTTTCAAAACCTTTTTGTTTTGTCTTTATGACATTTCTCCGATTCTTCCCTTTCCTCTCTCTGTTAGCATAGCCCAAAGTCCTGTTCAGGCCATATCTTTTGCCATCTCCCTCACTGTAAACCCAGGTTATTTGGCTTTTCTCACACCCACTTCTTCCTGACTGATCTGCTTAACCAGTGCCGGCTCCCACTGGTGGCATTGCCATTGCCCCCACAGCAGTGCCTTCTTGGGTGAATGCTGGTTTCTCACCCTGGTCTTTACAGGACTGGTTCCCTATGAGCCCCACAGACAAGTCTTAAAATGGACCCTTAAAAATCACCATCTCCAAATTCATGTATCTACATAGATTCAGCAAAACCTTGTGTGCCTTCTTCCAACAAGCTGCACCAGGCTCCCACCCTGTCTTGTTGCTGCAACCTATGGCCAAAGTGGATACAGACCCAGAAAGGTCTTTCTCTTCTTTTTCACTCTGCTTTGCCCAGTTCCAGCATGACAGAAGCACAAAATGTGGTCCCCTCGTTGGCCAACTACCTTGTAAAAACTGCCAGCTCCAAGCACTGTAGGAAAACTCTGGAAGAACTCTGTAGGGGTGCCAGCCAGAAGCTGAGATAYCTCCAGCAAGTTGGCCACCCTCCACATAGGGTGTATGACACGAGTGCCCCAAGAGCTCAGCAGGTCGCCCCTGGCACCATCAGAAGTGACAAACAGTGGCAGGGATGCCACAGCCAGCCTGGCAACAGCGAGGAGCTCGGCAGCATCGTGTTTGTCGGACCCCACCTGGTTTTGCCTTTCCTTAGCAGCCTGCAAAACTGAAGCTCCCAATTTGGGGAGGGGTTGGCTCAGACAGTGTCTGCTGCCCTCAAGAGCTGGTCGACATCRTGAAGGCAGGCACCCCGCGCCTCTCCGTGCCTGCAGCAGCCAAATGGGAGCCAGCAGGCAGGCTTCAGACCAGTGAAGCTGCAATCCTGGGATACAGTAAAWTGTTGTGCACTTAAAAGCTGAGGACTTATTTACCTCCAGGCATCTGAGTCACCAAGCAGCAACACACACAACAGGTTTTCACCCAAACTTTGGTAGGTCCTAAAGGTAAAGAGGCTCATTTCAAGGAGGTTTAGCCAGTAATCAGTCATTCTTAAGGACCAAGGACTTAATAGCTCTTAAAGATCAGATCACAGCTCCAGAGCCTGAAWACGCTGTCTGGAGGAGACACTTGCCGGCAAGGCGAGCTGAGCATCTCGCAGCACGGTCTGGTCGCTCCCCCCTCCCAGGGCGAAGGCGGCCCCGGCACTGCGGAGATGATTCTCTGCCTGTCCAAGATAATCCTATTCAAAGCAATCATCTGTTAAACAACTGGAGAGAGGCCAGCCCACACACTGCAGATCTGAACCTGAATGTTCCCACAACCTGAGGAAGGAGCTCAGGATCAGGAAATGCTTTGAAGAAATAAATATCACATGAGAAGTGAGAAAAACACTGAACTGCTCTCCAAAGCTACTGTTTATTCAACAGATGCATCGAYGCTTTACAAAAATGCCATTTGCATGCAGGGCAGACCCTCCTCCCCGCAGAGCAGCCACGCGCAGGCCATAGAGCCGAGCACGATGTGGTGGTACACGGGCACTGTGCTCCCATCCCTCCTCTGCCAGGGTGAMGGCAACGTGTGCCAGCCCGGCTGGGTACCACGAGGCCGGGGAAAGCTGCCGTGCTCCATTGGCAGCCCCCGAGGGAGCTCAGCACAGCCTCGTACCCCACCCTGAGCCCTCCACCCATCCGTGCTCGCTACAGCYGGGATTCGGGCCAAAGGCTCCCAGCAAGGACCCCAGTGCAAACTGACCCTGGAAATATCCCCCCAACACGCCCATCTACGAGTAACCTTTTGGGCGGTTGTTTGGATATTTAAAGGAAAAATTCTGTGTTATGACAAACAGACAGTTTTCCCCATTTATTAAATGCTCATAATTTGTTTTAATGGTTTCTCTAAACAAGTAGACTTTTTTCTCAGCTCTTTGAGCTTTTAAATGACACAACTGTTATGTTAAAAGGGAAAAGGGTGATGATTTACATTTGGAGCGGGGTGGGGGCGGCCGGCAGGCAGAGGGACAGCTGCAACCCATCGGACGTGGCTCTCCTCCGCACAGCTATTTTGTTTGCGCCGTTTCGGCGGCTCGGGTCTGTCGGTGCCCTCGACACTGGCTGCGGGCTCAGCCGCCGGCACACGGGTGGTGGGTGCTCCTCTGTGCCCGGCGGGGTGGGCCGAGATGGATCCTGGCCTCCACGGTGCTGCAGCCAGAGCGGGACGTGCTTCCCTCCGCGTGAAACCTGCGGAGGACGGAAAATGTCCCGTAAAACCTGAGTGAGCTTCTGCGGACCATAACCAAGCCAGCATCCTTGGCTAATGCCAGCATCTACCTGCAGCTGGGGTGATTCAGTGTGAAAATCAGACACACACTCTTTTTTTCAACTTACAGATAATATCAAAAAGTAGTTGGCACGCTTGACCCCCTGCATAGGTACCGTGGCCAATAGAGATCTTATGGAAATCAATGAATTATACAAAAGAGCATTAACTCTACTTGTGATGGACATTGCAGATACTGCTAAATCAGCCGCAAGTGGCAAACCAGATGAACAAGCTCCGCTTGCTTTTCCTTTATGTATAAAATTCATCTGTTCACAAGAAGACTCTCAGCCATTGGTGCCAGCTGGAGAGCGTTTTTCTCTCACCTATCTCCCTCCTCTTAACCTCTTCTCCTTGTGTCTCTGAAGATTGCTCATCTCTTTGTGGCAAAAGCCACAAGAGGAGATAAAAGAAGTTTGGGTGTGCAAATCCCAGAAATTATTTTTTTAAGGAAACGTCTTTGGATAGCAAACACCTGAATCAGGATTTTCGAAAGCCGTAGAGCAGGTTGGGTTATCTGATAACCCACAGGTATTTGGGTGGCATCTGCTGTGATTATTTCCTTCATATGTATATAATCTGCAGGAAGCATGGAGCTATGCAGCCAGGGGACGGATTCCAAAGAATATACGTGAGAGAAACAACATGTCATGCTCATTTACAGAGCAGCAAATAGGAGCTTCTGCATCTCCCAAGAGTTATAAAAATCAATACCAGCTTGAAGCTCCAGACAATAAAGCAAAGGATGTACAGACCCACTTGAGAGCCGATCGCCCTGCTCCTTGTTTTTCTTTTTCTCCTTCTGCCTCTGGTTGTTGTTTCTCAAAACTTTAAAATGTTTGTACAAACTTCCATCTTGGAAGCCCGGCAGAATAAACAAGAATATACATGAGCCGCAAGAAAAGCCAACAGACGGGAAAGAGCTTTCTTTTTTTTTCAGCTTATGGGCGTAACCATTGTGGCTATTGAAAATATGCACAAAAATAGCTATAAACCACACACAGCAGTCATTAAAAATTTCCAGCTATCCATCCCTCAACTCAGGTACCCATTCAACGTAATCCCGAGAAAAGGTAACACTGAATCCTTATAAAATACTCAGGAAGCCAATAAGCCTGGATTCAGAGGGATGAGCATTTTTCACAGCCAAAGGCCATCCTCAAAATCTATCAGGGATTGGAACAAATTGGTGAGTTATCCCAAAACTCCCGTCTCAACTCATCATCTGCCTTGGAGTACAATGGACAAGGTGTTCTCTCAGAGAAGAGCACCCAGATCCTAAAAGGTAGATCCTGTATGAAAATGAAGACCTGGAGCTGACTGGGGGATGCCGTAGCCTCAAGAGAGTGAAGACTGGCTGAACAACAAGAATTCAGTTTTGCAAAAAAAAAAAAAAAAATCAAGCTTCAGTAACGTGTCCTGTTCCAACTCGAGGCAAAACTAAAATCTTCCCCTGAACAACTGTGAGGAAAGAATGATGTGCTGCGGGAAACTGCCTCATCCAGAGCATCTCCAGCCCAAAGCTACGATACCAGGCAATACTTGTGTTTCCTACTCAGGTCACACAGAGCAAGTCTATGAACCAGGACGTTTGGCAGAGGAGTGCCACCCCTGTCAAGCTGTTTAGCTCTCCGAGCTTTGTATGCTTTGGAAGAGATGTTACTCAGGTCCCAAGAGATCTTTCCCAGTGCAAGTTGCATAAAAAATAACAAATTACTTAAAAAAAAAAAAAAACAAAAAACAAAAAAAAACCCACCAAACAAAAACAACAAGCAAAAACTTCCTGGTTCAACTCATTGCTGTGTTCCAAATTTTAAAACATCCTCATAGAAACCAATTCCCAACCATCTGTAGGGGTTTTACAGACCATATACAGAAATGCAACCTCTGCAAGCTGCTTACAGAGATGGTCCTTCAGCCACACTGGGGATCTGCTAAGCCTCCACAGTCCTCTTCTGCTCACCAACATGCTTGAATGTATCTGCAGGAGCAGTTTCTTCTGCCTCACTTGTCCTTGGAGGTCTTTGGGAGGAGCTGTGCTGATGGCTGGATTGCAATGATATGCCCCGGAGTAACCACAGGCATGCACTATGGTGGCAAGATCTCCCTGCTGAAGAACAGGTTGCAACCTCATTCTCTGGGGCAGTGAACAGATCTTCCTCAGCAAAAGAAATAAGACATTTTCTCCCAGAGATTTCCCAGTCCACAATCCAAATAGGTCTTGTTGTATCCACAGAAGCTAACAATTAGAGAAGCACCCTATTTGTAGGCRTGCTGCTTAGGAACATGGTTTAGTGGTGGACTTGGCAGTGTTGGACCCRATGATCTTAAAGGTCTTTTCCAACCTAAATGATTCTATGATTCTATGATTTCCAGCATATAACTCAGGAGTACTAACTGTGCAGAAGACTATATGCCTATGAATTCTACCTACTTTTGACACAGGAGAACACCACCAGACCTCTGCTCYTACAGCTTCCTTAGCCTTCCTACCAGCACAACATGGAGAGAGCATTGACGTGACTGAGACACACAACCAAAACCAATAATTACCTCCCTTGCCAGCATATATTTGGACAATGCAAACACCATCAGCCCAAGCCAAAATATCGTGGGTAATCTTGGCCCTACTGATCAGTGGAAATGTTACCCTTGGTTTCAACAGGGCCAGGTTCTTACCCATCTTACACAATCCAGTTGCTTCATACTGTCCTGGTTTTGGCTGGGATAGAGTTAATTTTCTTCCTGATAGCTGGTATAGTACTGAGTTTTGGATTTAGGATGAGAATAATGTTGATAACACACTGATGTTTTGGTTGCTGCTGAGCAGTGCTTACATTAAGCCAAGGACTTTTCAGCTTCTCATACTGCCCTGCCAGCGAGGAGGCTGGAGGTGCACAAGAATCTGGGAGGGACACAGCCAGGAGAGCTGACCCAAACTGGCCAAAGGGATATTCCAGACCATATGACACCATGCTGAATAAAAATCTGGGGAGGTTGGCCAGGAGGGTGCAGCCACCGCTTGGGAACTGGCTGGGTATCGGTCAGCGGGTGGTGAGCAATTGCACTGTGCATCCCTTGTTTTGTATATTCTTTTATCATTATTATTATTTTCCCTTCCTTTTCTGTCCTATTAAATTATCTTTATCTCAGCCCACGAGTTTTACCTTTCTTCTGGTTCTCTCTCCCATCCCACGTCTGTGGGGCGTTTAGCTGCCTTTTGGGTTAAACCATGACACGTACCCACTCTTCCACCCACTGGCAGAATCCAAGTGGTCCTGAATGTTACTGCTAAAGAAAATTCACCCTTTTCCCTAGCAGATAGCATATTTACAGCAGGCAGCCTGCGATACACAGAGTGAGAGATCGAGTCATTGATGCTCTGAGTGCACCATTCTTCAGCTAGATTAAACCCAGTTTATAGAAGTTCTTTTTGGAGAAAATCTAYGTTAGACCAACTTTCAGTAGCTTATAAACAAACCAAAGCAAAGATGCTCGGTGCTCCTCAGAAGAGAAAGAGTCCTTTATAATACTACAGGCGCCTATCAGTAGTTAAACTGGAATCAAAGCTAATCCCTGGATTTCTAGCCTCACATGGTTATTAGGGTAGACATTAAAGTTTAATAGAGCAGGCTGTATGTGTTACAGCTGGAGTGACAGGCCAGGGATTAGCATTTCAAATTATGAGTTGTGATTGCATCCAGTTTTGAATTTCCTGTAAATTATGAGATAGCAAAAAAGATAACAGCATCGCAATGGGAAAGCCAAAATCAATGTGTGGACAAGAAAATGCTATTTTAGCCAGCAGCCAAAGTGGGGCATAGAGATTACCAGTGTCTTGGAAGTTAAATCAAGTGTACTTTGCAGTAAAATGGTTTGTAGAGGCACATTCACAGAATATCCATTTTTGCAGAAAGAAGAGATACTATTTCAAGAGAACCAGCTTGGATACAGGATACTATTAGTCTGAGCTCTGCTGCTGTCTCACATGGGCTTAGGGGCATGTCATCTTAGGATGCAGGTTCCCAAGGGGCTGCCAAGAATTCTGTGTCCTGGGCACACGGGCTTCCATGGGCCGTGAGTGTAACTCCCCAAKATTGCCTGAAAAGCTGAAACTTCAATGAAAACGAGAAAAATATGTCCATGTTGCCTATATCCAATGTATGTCTTATGATACGACTGGTATCTGGACTCATTATTTCCGAATTGAGAACATTTCCCTTCTAAAGCAAATAACAGTGTTTAATAATAAACTAGTAATTGCACAAACAAATAAAGCTTAATCAATACTGCAAACCTCGGAGTCAAGGATTGTTCCTTCCTCTGTGTTTGGACAATGCCTGGCACAATGGGATTCCAGACCTAATTGTGGCCTTGGGGCGCAATAGCAAGTGCAGTAAAACCGGCCATGTTTTCTTGCAGCGATCATCCCGTTTCGAGCCCCACATTTCCTTCCAACATTTTAGAAAAAAAAAAAAATGCAAGGATCTAAATTTATTTCCTGCTAAGAAAATGTTGCATGACTCTTGGCTGGCTCATGCCTCCCCTTTGAGTTGCCTCACAGAGAAGCTCTCTCTTCTGGTCACAGACATACACAAAAAAATCCAGCAGTGGAATATTCAGGTCAAAAGCCCAAATTAATTTGTAGCGCAATTGCACCGTCTTCCTGAGCTTTCAGCTTGTACCTGCTAGATGGGATGCAAATGCTTTTGCCTGGCTTCACTCAGTYCTTGAACTGGATTTCAAAAATGGCGTTGGGCTGGTTGTGCCATTAATGTCTCTCTGTGATGATGGCAGCTCCCTCGTGCTTGTGAGCTGATGCTCTCCTAATCCTGGCAACAGGTCGGCTCAGTAAGCGGGCAGGGAAAAAGGCAGAGGCTTCTTCTAGCAGGAACCAGTTTCATYCCCATTCCCACTTCCCAAGCACAGGCTTAGCTTTTCGAAGTGCTAAAAATTGGGACTAAAACCCTGCATGAGCAAAAGTCGTTGTTCATGCAAAATTATGAAGGCAGCTTTAGAGCCAGTCTGAAAAAAATGTTCACAGCATTTACAGATGCCAGACCCTAAAAACCAGGAATCGTAAATTTGCTTTCAGGCAAGTGGAGGTCCACTGGCTGCTGCAACTAACACCTCCAGCCTCTTTTAGGTCAAGCACATCTACGTTCATTCCACACTTTTGAAAACTACTCTGTTTGCAAAGCTGACTCAGTATTTATTAGGATAACCCGGGTGAGACAGCCAAATTTAACATTTTTGGACCAATTTGTCTGCTCTGTGATCAAAGATGTTTAGATGTCATTATGACTTTGGAACATTATTATCTTTGGGACAAGAAGATAAATGCCGCAGATGCCAAGTTGCTGGATGATTTAATGGTTAAATTCAATTTTTTTTCGTCTCCACCCATTCCACAAGATTTTTGGATTGCCTCCAAGCTAAGTTCATTCCAGAGTGTTTCCTCGTTTTATTTCTGTCCTTCTGCAGAGGACTGCACATCCCAAAACCATAACAGAGGATTTGGCAAATATCACTCTCCTTGTTTAACATACTTCCAGAWACTATACGCTGGTTCTGACTACACACAGTGTGTTTATGCAAACATATTTTATAGAGGAACTTGAAAACATTAATGTATTTTCCCTTTGTCAGTCCCATATTCTCCAGTGCCTTTCTGGAAACATTTCATGTTTTTTAAACCAGAAAAAAAAAAATATAAATGATCTGGTTTTCTCTTTTTTCCCCAGGAAAAAAAAAAAAAAAAAAAGTTGTATTTGGCCTAATATGCTCTCATGAAAGTCAGTGACCACGAGAGTTACCCATTACCTGACAAATTAGTTGGAAAGCAGTCCTGAGCCCCAGCCTGTCCCCTTACATTGCACCAGAACGGAGGGGCTTCTCTCATCCCATCAGCAATCAGCAGGTCCGAGATGATACCACAGAGTATTTTGTAAAAGAAAAAAAAAATCACACTATATAAAGTTATTTTTGCTTTGGAACTTTTATTGGCCTGTAAAATATTTTTACATTTATTACACTTTTAATGAGAACTCCTAGAATCAAGGCTGGTGTAAATAATGAAAACAACACTAGTAAATGTCCCCATAAACCTCGCACCAACCCTTTGATGCTAATTTGCAGGCCTGGCGTTCCTTCCCTCCTCCCCACCRCCTTCTGCAGCGGGGGCAACGGCCCAACTCAAAACGCAAAATATCTCACAGAAACGCATCCCCCCGGTTTGCCGCTCCCCGCCCCGGCTCTGGGAGAGAAGAACAGCCCCGGCTCGACGGGGACCAGCGCYGCCATCCCAGCGCCCACCGGCCGCATCAGCCGCAGCATCGCTCCGTCCGAGGTGGCTCCGGAGCCGTGGATCGCTGGTCCCTGCAGGRCGTAGGGCTCTCGGCATTCTGGAAAGTTGCGTGTCGCTTGCCGAGTCATTTAATTAAGATCTTTCGACAAGTCAGAAAATCTTGGAAGCACCTTTACCATTCCCAGAGGCTTGGCAGCAGCCGATTGCCTCTACAAATCCAGTATTTCTCACCCCACTGGGTGAAATCTCCCAGTGCACGAGCACAGCACAGGTAGGGGATGTGGTGGGATTGGTCCCCGATTTTCACCCTCGCTCAGACATTCCAGTTTTYTTATGTAGGCGGGACCTGAAGACAGCACCATACAGCAGTGCAAGGGTCCATTTTGGTAGCAAAATTCAAGCTCAGTTTTAGTGCACATGCAAAACGCAAGAAATGATCATTCTGCATCACCTTCCGTCTCAGACTGCAGGCATTCCTCCAAAYAACTGTAAATTAGCTGAGTACAACCATGGTCCAAGATCACGATGACACAGGACAGAACGAGAGCCCTACCAGGTTATAGATTGAGCCCAGAAAAACACCTTGAATTACCAGGATACAGGACTGGACCCTGAGCTGATTTCGAGTCCTGTGCTCAAACTCCCAGACCATATTACCTCCTTTATTCTCTCCTAGAAGCCTGATCACAACATTGCTGCATTTTTGGTTTRATTCCAATAGCAAAAAGTGCAAGAAGCATCTCAAACCCTGCTGATGAAACACAGATCAGCGTTACATGGCAGCACACGATACACAGGGTGTTGCTGCACTCGGGGCAGGACCGTGGGCTGCATCGCTGCAGAGAGCTTTTTGTGATTTGTTTCCCGTCTTTTGCATTTTCCGGCTGGGTTTGACGCCGCGCTGCGGACCTTCCCTTCGGCACCTCCAACTCAGTACACACGGATTAATTTTGCCACGTGGACTGATTTTGCTACATTGACTAAATTTTGCCACATGGACTAATGGCTTCAAAAAAACTCTGGAGGTTGTGTCCCCTTTCCCACCACAGGACATCCTTCCCGAAGCCRTGAAGAAATCCAGGGCTACCGCAGCTTATTTCTTCAGCCCTGACTCCCAGGCTGCCTCTGTGCACAGATGGTTGGAGATGGCTGGCCACAGGCAACTGTGACTCAAATTCCAGTTGCTACAAGAACTATCATTTCTGTGCACTATCAGTTACGAATAGCACATTGGATTTTCTTTTGCTATTTAATCCTCTCAATTCCAGGGCCAGATCCCATAAAAATTCCTTCCAGTATCTACATCACAGAAACTCACCCAAACCTTAACAAATCACTTTTTGCAGGGCTTACCAGCCCTGCCTGCTGCAGAAGGCTGCACTCACTCCAGGTTGGGTCAGTATATTTTGCCTTCCCAACTTTCCTATGACATTTCAATTGAAGTTGTCTCTCCTCCATTCCCGTCCCGAAATACTGTGTGCCAGTACAATGCTCTTTTAATGAAAATCAATGCGTCCCACCCAGAGTCAGCTGGATTTCACTAGGAAGAGAAGATAAAGAGCTCTGGATCAGACTAATTTCATATTTCAGTTTTTCCGTGGGGAGCCTCCTAGGCAGGAACAATCCCTTCAACARTCAGGTGTCTTAGCTGGAACTAACGGTTATTCATTCATGAACTTCACAAAATGTCATGTAATAAAGGAAATAGTGCAAAAAGCTATGATAATGCATCATGATATGTCATATTATGTGATGTTAATGACATAGATCTGAAAAAAAACAAACGCAAAGGGGAGTTTCAAGTATGCAACCGTTTAATATGGTATTTTACACCCTCAGTGAGATGAAGAGGAGAAAGACCGTCAATGTCCATGAGGATGACCCAGGGCATAAGATGAGCAATGTGCGGGACTGTTATATTCCCTACATGCAAACAGACAATGCCAGCGTGCTCCCGGGAGCACCGCCCTCACAAAACATKTCATTGAGGCTCTTCATCACATAGACACTAAACCCGACGCTGCCACCCTCACCACAGGGGACAGAAACCTCCTTCTACCAAGTTAAAAATCCCTGCTTTGTATTTTTGTACTGCAAAAATACCATTCAGTATCATTTTCCCAAACTTCGATCATCAGGAAAGCGGCGTTCCCGCAAACCAAGACATTAGGCATTGCAAAATGCAAACGGGTTTCACGTTGCCTGGCCCGAACCCAGCCGGAGTGGGCCAGCGGCGAGGAGAGAGCCTTTCCTCTGCCAGATGTGTCCAATAAGGGGCAACATAAAACTCAGCCTTGGTGGGATCCGGCTTTACCCTTAAGCAGTGGCAAAGTTAAGCATCGTGCTCGACTTCTACGATGGGAATGCCGCTGCTCTTGCCACATAAATCAAACCCGGCTGAGAGATCAAAAACTTCAGCAGAACCAGATGGCTGCATATGGGGCAGATAATGCAAGTGTTAACTGTGCATGCAGTCCTTCTGCCTCTCTTCCAAGAGCGGAGATGGGGGAAAGGCCATTTCTTCCTGCAGCCTCCCCCTTGTGCTGCCTGTAGCCAAGAGGAGGCTGCCACCGGGAAAAAATTGCACGTGGCAATTAACTAGGTAAGGGCTTGTGGTGCGAGCATGGAGGGATGCCCATTTCACACTCAGGACCTGTGAATACCTGCACAAASAGCCCAGAAATGTCCTTTTTTTGCACGTTTCCATCAGGAAAAATACTCAAGAAAAGTGTTGGCACTGGATCCCGCAGTTCTTCCCATGGTTCTTTTAAGAAGTCTCTGGCTAATCCTCCAAGTTATGTGAGACTGGGCAAAAGCTGGTATCTTCAAGGACATTCAGATTCCTAATTCCCAAGGTTGGTGCCTATCTCCTAGAGTCTGG
This sequence comes from Oceanodroma leucorhoa, assembly GCA_030449065.1. Classification (NCBI taxonomy): domain Eukaryota; kingdom Metazoa; phylum Chordata; class Aves; order Procellariiformes; genus Oceanodroma; species Oceanodroma leucorhoa. Next base: position 3,139,331 of record JASVER010000092.1, read on the forward strand.
GCGTCTGTCCCACTCACGTCTAAGACAAGAACTGTGACATTGTGGGATGTGGGAAACTAATTAATATAAAAGCAATAAATAACAGCAAGAGACAGTCAGGTAACCTAAGCATGCAGACCAGCAGGTAACTTTTAGACGACGGACTGATTGTATGATGGTTCCTCTACCTGGMAAGGGCCTTGGCACGCCAGTGGTACCCAGTGGTACCAAGGAAGGTGTAAGCAGCTCGAGAGACCTGTCTGTGCTCTGTGCCCAGCRCGCCTGGTGCTGTGCCAGCCCTGTCCCCACAGAGCGTGGGTGGGGTGGGTGCTCACCGGGGGCCACGCACCCTGAAGAAAACCAAGACACGTAGACCTGTTTCTCCCTTCCTCCTTTTCCTGGATGTGTCTTTCTTTTGCTTCTGATCCATAGAAAGGAACAAGTGAGGGCTTGCTGCTGACACGGTGTTGGATGGCTTCGGGCAGAAGCTGCTGCGAGGGGTGAGTGACARCCTCCCAGGACGGGGAGCTGATGGCAAACCGCCCGATTTGCCAAGCTCCACTGCTTGGAGGTGGAGCCGCAGCGCGCAGCCTGGACCACTTACAGGCAGTTTGATTTCAGCGGTCTCAGGCCACAGGAAAAGTATTTTCTGGGAAATGCATGATCTACGGAGAGCTTCTCCACCTACGCCTCTGCTCAGAGCAGCCATCAGCAGGGACAGGAGTGCGTCGCACAGCGTGACCTTGTAAGAGGGAGGCAATGAGCSGGCTGCCATAAGCAATGGTTGTTCTCTCGAAGATGGGTTGCAGGAGCTCACGCTCCTTTGTGATTGCTTTAAAGCACTGTTGGTGTCTAATTCACTGTGTACTAAACACTGTCCAGCCTTTTTTTTTAAATAAATATGAGCATCATCTTTAAGGAACGGGCGAGTATTCACAGAGAGCGTGGGGATGGCATTGATTTACTAACAGTTGAAATTCCAATTCAGATTGATTTCCATTAAACATGCCAAGGGGTTTTCTTTTACTTTTTTTCCTGAAAAAAGATCTCCTCCATGCCATGCGAGCTCTAAGAAATTCACCACTGAAACCAAGAACAAAGAATAACTATGCTTCAAAGTTATTTACTTCACGTTTCATTGCAGAGCTATTTAACTTGTTATACACAGGAAATTGCTTCAAACGTTATTTCTTTTGTACCACTTTCTTCGGAAGACTGTTGAAGTCACATTAGCAAAGCAAAAAACACTTTCAGAATGAGGGATCTTTTCTAACTCGTAGGTGATACTAAAAAAAAAACAGAATAAATTGACCTGTATTGTTTCCCTCGCCCCACGTGTGGGCAAAGAAGCCATATGGGRGCCCCCAGCATCCAGGGCGCCCAGCCTGCATGCTGCCCTTCCTCGAAGAGCATCTCGTTTATTTGCCCCCTTTCTATCCTCCAACCACAGCAAAACAAAACCAGGATTTCAACCCAAAGCACTCTGCGGCGCTGGAGACCTGGTGCCGGCTCAGGAAAAAAAAAAAAAAATTAAAAATGAATTTTTTTAAGCACAGCCTGCAACTGCCACTTCCAGATGTCTTTGGTCTCGGTGAGTCATTCCCACGTTGCAATGCCAAGTGTGACAAGCCGCAAAGTTTGGGACAGGGCCTGGGGAGGTGAAAACCAACAGCAGTTTCACCAAATGTAGTTGGGTACCAAGAGTGAGGGATGAATTTTTGCCAGAGGAATGTCGCCTCACCTGCAAAATGCCATTCCTGTCCTCACCCAAGAGACCCAGGGAATGGCACCTGGAGTGGGGCAGCACCACCACCTTCCCTCGCTCCCCAGCAGAGCTGCACAGGGGGGGGGAGGCTGGTCCTTGGGGCCACCCCAGCCTGCTTCTGGGTGCTGATGGCTTTTCTCTGTCTGGCAAAGAGCAGTTTTGTTCTTGCTCTTGATTTTGGAGCAAAGAGCACATGCAATTTCCCACCCTCCACCAAAGGCAAGCAGGGAACAGCCATGGTTTAATAGCTCTGGAAAATGTGCATTTAGAGGGAGAAGAAGAAGGTTTCTGGAATGGAAATCCTTCCCTATTTCTTATCTCACTATTCAACAAAGATTTCTGATTCATGCTTAATTCAACTCTGCTGGCACTCCCCAAAGCCATATTATCTTCAGGTCACACTCCTTAGTGCACTGTTGCAGTCTGAAAACCCAAAGCCCTGCCCCAGCAGCTTTTCTTCTCAGTTGCTTTGCAAACATTTGCCATATATCACTCATAATGCTTATAACAAATGTATGTGCTCATTTCTTAAACGGCTGCCAAAGTCATCTGCAGGGGAACTCCAGGCAGGCAGGTACGGGAATAGGTAGCTTCCTGCTTGCGTGGAGTTTCTTCTCTGTGAAGTCTCATCCCTTGCATCTTGTCTTGAATTTTCAGGAACGCTTTTTGCTCTGAGTCACATTGCATGTCCATATGGCACAAATATTCCCAGTGGAGAACAATAACACATCTTAATTACCGTTGCCATCACTTCAGAAGAACACGGCCAACTTTATGGTAAGATCCCATTACAACATTAAACACAGATAGCTCCTGTACAGCAGGAAAGGAAGAGAAAATGGGTAGAAACCAAGTCATTTAATTGAAAATGCATTATCTGATTGAAAAAATATGTTTCTGCAGCAGCTTTTTGCGCACAGGTTAAGTTAATGAAAAGAAGGTTCCCAGCGTACATGTGTGACTCTTTAGGCGACAGTAATCAAGCCGGGGTGCATTTCCTGGGGATTGGGAGCCAGCTGAGAGGAGCTGACGTGCCTCGGGTCATTAAGTGCAGCCAGCCAGTTATCGACTGCACCAGTGTCGTTACTGCTAATATCCCTGAGCGGAAAAAAACCCTTGACAAGCTCAAAGGGGGAGAGTCCCAGGGATTTTGCCCCTTATGTCTCGTTTATGGAACTTATGGGATGTCAGGAACCTGCACGCAAACCTGGGTGACAGAGCAAACCATCYCAGCGATGCTGCATGCATCGCGTGGCGACGACACAATTTGCAAAGCTGGGTTTTTCACCAAAATAAGCAGTTTGCCAAACTAAGGAATCCSTGGACATCATTTTCTTTCCCTGTGGCCACTGGAAAAGGGTGTTTGCTTTCACTGTCCTACAGCCAGAATGATGCGGTTTGTTCATCTCTAAGTTTGTTCTCTTAAAGAAGTGCTGTAAGAGCCTTCAGAAATGGCTTAGGAGAGGCAACGACTGGTAATTTAACTATGCTTTTTTAGTAAATACCAGAGTAAATAGACATAAATGTGCAGTGTTTAAATGGCAACAGCCCTAAGGCATAAGTAAATCATCTTTATCCTCTTTTAACTAATGGTTTCTGAGGGGTAGGGAGGGTTTTGCACATAAATATGCATCTTAACAAATACTCAGCAGAACCCTTTGAATTTATGTCCTGCTTATGCAAAGAGAAAAAGGAGTCTTCCAATTCCCAAGGCTTTCAGAGACGAGAGGAAGGGCGGGCAGCGAGGCTGCAYGGTAGGAAAGCTGCACTTCGCTCAGAAAATAAATGTGCTCGCTGGTCCCAGCGTGGCTCCCACTGAGACCAGGGGACCGGCCAGGGATGAACCATAGCGAGATGTCTCCTCGCCATGGTGTGCACCTCTGCGAGGCTGCCGCTGCCGCCGGTGAACTGTGCCCGATCTGCAGATGGTATCAGCACATGTACTCCTCGTCTAYCAGTGTGAAATCTAACGTGACTCACAGCCCACACATCACTCCTCGGGCTACAGTTAAGCAGAAGTCTTGTTGCTCGTTTGCAATCTGATTTTAGGAAGGGGAACGATAAGGTTGGGGTTGGACTCTCAAAGTGGCTTTGACGGGAGCATATTCGCACYGCGTAATCACATCCAAAAACTGCAGGAGCAGTTTCTTAAACATGCAAGGCCATTTACACCGAGCCTCATTCTCCTTTTACCATGTTTKTATTTATCTTTAACAAAGTAAAATGATGATTCACAAACAAAATGATAATGACTAATACTTAAGCAACCCATTTGATCCTGCAATCTCCTCGAGCATTTTCCTCACTCCGACCACTCCCAGCCCAAACTCCGGATGCATGAAGAGGTGCAGGCACCCATTGGCGTGCAGAGGGGTGCTGGCACCGCCCCGTGATCCGGCCCCAGCTTTGGGCATCTCTAATGGAAGGATCTCCGCACATCTGTAGAAGGTTTTCACCGGCTCTTCCAAGTGGTTGTGAGCCCCAGCACTTGCCTGGGGAAGCTTACTGGGGAGATGGTGAGGTTTTGGAGGAAGAAGTTCATGGTGATTTTAGGAAGAGGACCYAGGTCCTCTGACACCAAGCCTTATTCCTGTCCTTTGGAGAAGTAGTTGCCACCGCTCTGCRGTTTCTGAGAAGGTGCACCATGGCTCACTTCTGTCAAAGGAAGGCCACTTCTTAAGGCTCTCTCTGCAGATGGTGGACAGAGACCTCTCCAGAGAGCCAACACACTGCTGCAGGAWGCTCCATCAGTCTGCAGCTGGAGGGGGACCCTCAGGGACTGAGTGTGGTGAGCTGGAAGCTCACCCTTGCATGCACCCCGAGTCTAAGGACCCTGGTTTCTCTCTTCTTAAATTAAGCAGCACGAACGGCTAGGGCTCCGGGCGGGGAGTTGTTAAACAGGCGCTGAGCCCYCAGTGAACTGCGGTGCAGCGTGAGGCCCTCAACTGCACAAGGTGCCAAGGATAAATGAACGAAGAGTACATCTCAACAGAAAGAGTGAAGCGATCTGAAGCCCCATCAAGTCTAAAATTCTTCGCAAATGTGAAGGCAGCCAGAGATTTTAAAATGTGGGTGCAAGCAAAAAGAAAGAGAGGTGGAAGGGAGCTTTGGCTCCGACAGCCCCTGCTCTGGAGCACTGGGTGTTTACCGGGGCTGCTGGATGCAGTCTCTTTGCACCCCAAAATCTGAGTGCAGCCCAGTGGCCCCTCGAAACTCCTGGCGTGAATTATCTGTCCTACAGGAAAGCCTGCTGATAAATCAGTCACTGACACCCATTTTCTTTCTGGAGTTCAGTAATTGTTACAGTTTCTCACTGTGCCCATGAGGGCTGGGTTTCTCATTAGCATCTCCGTGAGCCGAAAGATGTGTAAACAGGTGTAGCTACAAAATTTCCTACTGGGTACACATCTGAGGAGGCTCCAAAGCATAAATTACTCTTTCCAAAGTCAGTTTTAAATCATGCTCACTAACAGGCATCTCCTGCCCTTGATCATTGCTCCTAGGATGGCAATAGGAGTTTCACATATGGTTTGAGTGAAGCGTGAGGCCTTCAATCGCTCCACATCCACCTGTTTCAGATTGTGTCATAGGTATGTGCTTAAGCATTTCATTAACATTTCCCTTTTTTAATGTTAACCCAAGCCACGCTAACTCTATGCACGCGGCTAGAAGTTTGCAGCAGAAATGCGACGTGCATCCAAACCTGCCGCATTTCGGAGGCAGCAGGGTGTGAAGCCTGCAGGTGAGCAAGGCAGCTCCGAAATATTTCTGCTGAGAACTGGATGTTTTGTCCCATTCAAATGAAACGGGAACTCCACGGATGCATGACCTGGGCAGCTTTGAAGATCCAGCCCTAAATGTACAGCTTTTGGGTCTCATAGCACTCCCCCGTGAAACACACACTCTGCTCGAGGATCTCGGTTGCAGTCAATCTTAATTTCTCCAAGGGCATATCCGCCTTACTGTTTCTTCCTCGTCAGAGCAGACCTGCACCCCGTCTCCTTTATTTCGTGAGGTGGGAGGGTGCCTGCTATTTTGCAATTGCTTTAGGAAAACCAATACAGTATCTGCGACTGAACGAGCCACCCATCGCTATGCCTTTGTTTTACAAGCAGCAATGTTTTCCAGCAGCACAGCTCCAAAGCCCGACTGGGAGCCGAACAGGTTTTAGCATGTTTTTTCACCTCATTCTTTCTGTCTCCTTTCAGTTGGAAGCTCAACTGTCAAGATTAAACCATCCACCTGTGTGGCATACTCCAGCGTGGCTGAACTTGATAGATCTGCACAGTTGGATTCTGCAGCAAAGATCATAGATCTAAGACGTACACATTGAGAATAGTCTACTAATCTTTCCTCCCTCCACTCCCCCCACCAAAAAAACCCGAACATGTGTTTTTCCTTACAGTGCTTTCTTTTTAAGATATCTCCTGTCAGCAATGTCATGATGGGAATTCTCAGTGGAAGTCTTTGCAAAACTATATTTCTGTCGTTACCTCGTGGCTTACACACAGCGTATCACAGCAGTTGAGGACAGAAATGTGTAAAAAATTATTTGAAAAAAAAAAAAAAAAAAAGAGAAAAGTCAGCTATGCAAGACACAGGGTGTTCCAGGCCTAAAACTTCAGCACATCTTGGAGAGAGTGAACTCCTGTGCAGAAAAAGGAAGGGAAACGTATGAATGGTGCAGGTACAAGTGGGCACAAGCACCAGGTCATTCTGCAGGGAAGCTTGGAGGTGAATGCATCTGCACAGAGGTTTTGGTGCTTACGTATTTTAGAGCAAGGCAAACATCTGCACGTCACTGCCCTCCTTCCACAGGAAAACATGTCAGAAACGACACAAACTACCCAAGGACCTTAAACCCTTCCTGAGAGAAACCTTGACATTCAGCCTTCTCAGGTCTGGGCTTGGAGTAAAGTGTATTTCTCAGCCATTTCCTACMCGAGGTGTTTTCTCTGTGCTGTTTTCCAGTGTTGCCAGCATACCACCTGCTATTTTATTTTAGTTGCAAAATCTGGTGCGTTCAAGTCCACCTTCAAACTTATGTTACAATGCTCCATGGCATCCAGTTATGTATCCGATCTTCTTTCCATTCCTCAAACCAGGCTGTTGCCCCTTTATCTTTTATTCTTACCTCATCTGTTGAACAAATGTCACAGCCACAGTTATTAGAAATATTTGAACCTGACAGCTGCAAATGCTCAAAGGCAACTATACGTGCACAGAACTATAATTAGGTGGAGCATTTAATTTTGTTTTTAAATCACTGCAATCCAGTATTGGAATCTCTGCAGACACAGACAATCAATACAGACAGTGTGACTTAACAAGCTTTACGGTCATTTATTTTCCATGTATGTAAGGATAACTAATACTCCCTGCCTACAATGGCATATATTGTGTTGCACGAGAAGGGATTTTGCCTCACTAAAGCTCAGACCATGATACATCCACTCATGCCAACTTTAGCAGCRATACCACACTGACTGCAGCCGTCAAAAACTACCCCTTAGTGAGCAGGGACTACAGGCTTGGGCTGAAAAAAATTAGTGCATAACAATTGCTTAGTGATTGCTGTAGGGTGCATTAAAAACATCAGCTGGAATCTCTAATGTTGCTTGAGGTAGGTATCTCTCATCACTGCTATCTTATGGAGGAAGGGTCAAGACACAGAAGATACCCAATTTGTTCAAGGCCAGMATCAGAGATGAGCTTAGAGTCTACAAGCCCTTACTTATTCAAAGCAGTTAGGTTTTCCTTGGTATCTGAGTAAATAAAAATTTCTAATTTGTTACGCCTCCTGCAGTTTGATTTCTCTGATCAGATGCAACCTTCTCCAGAGCTTCAGACCACCAACCCACCACCCTGTCCATACACAATAAATCTGGGGAATATTTTATCTCCCCTTCTCCCACTCTGCTCAGTGCAGAACCTCTCCCAACAGCCCATCCTCAAACCATCCAGATCAAACATACCAAGAGTCCCCAGTTTCCTCTCCCAATTCAGCAGGTTCTTCTCCTCTTTGCTGTTTTCCGAGGAATCCTTYTGGAGCTGGGACGTCACGAGTAAATATCTGGTCATCTCTGCTTCTACATTCCTGACTGATGTAGCTGCAGGCRTTGCGTAATGTTACTTTGGGTTTCTAATTGTGAGATTAATTAGTTTATTTGAAGAGAATACATTTGGAGTAATAAAAGAAAGAAGACGAAGAAGCAGCAGCCCATAAAATCATTATACTCTAGTAGTTTTATTGATATGGATTAGGAGAAATAGCTGGAAGACAGAGAAAGAATCATATTTAGCTCAGGTAATAAAATTATATGAGCTGCCATTTTCATAATGTTAAACAAGACCTGAGGGAAGCTTAACTTAAAAGATTACACAGGTGGATTCTTTCCTTTTGGAGAACATGAAAGATTATTGTAAATGTCTTTTTATGCAGCCTGCCTCTTCAAACACAGCCACAAGAAATTAGCCAAATGCTGATTTTTCACAAAAAGAGGCCTGACTCGCACAGGAGCGTGGGGAAGGAGCCCTTATTGCCGCCTCCGCTCGAAACAGGGCAGGGGGATGCTATTTTTGCTCATCACACGTTCGAGCACGGTTGGGTTGTACCAGCTCCTTTCCGCGTGCTGCTGCCCTGCTTCCCGCAGCTCGGGCACCGCCGAGCCTGGCTTTTGGGGCACCCCTGGCACTCCCCGCTGCRTGCTGACGGACAGAGTCAGGGGGTAAATATGCAACATTTTATAGGGACATTAAGATATATCTTGTGCCTGCTGATCTGGGAGCAGGCACCTGGGTTTTGCCAGCAGCCAGGTGGTCTCTCTTCTGCCAAAAACAGGAGCACCTACGAGCAAGGCACAAAGGAGAAGAAGGAGAAAGCAGTCCTCCATGCCCTCGCAACACACGCTGCTGTTGCTGGTGACCAGTGGTTTTAATTCATTTAGCAAAGCTGGGACAAAGCCTTGGGTAAAATGCATCTAACCTTGGCTGAAATTAGTAGTTTGCCCCCCAGAGACTTTGCTGCCGAGTAACCCATTTGTTTCAGGCCATGTTCTGTTAAAATGCTCCAGTTAAACTCTTGGTTTAGGTATCCTAGTCCTTGATTTAGCAGAAGTTCAACTCTACACCAAGCTTGGAAAGCTAGCAAGTCTCTCCTAATCTGWGAGATGAAGCTTACAATTAAAAAAACAAGGTGGAGAAAATAGCAACTTCTCTATTCCCCAAATAATCAGTGCCCTGGGCTTGGGAATTTGTTTTGGTTTTTACCTTGATGTTCGCTAGCTGAAAGCACGAAGATCCAAAGCCTATGATGAGAGCAATAACCATTCCRAGACATTTATAAATGACCCTCTTAACTGTTTATGAGACATTATCTGAGGTAAAGCAGAGTAGGAGAAATAAACTTGAAGTAGGAAGAGCTGGCTCACCTCCCAGATGGAGCATGATAAAGCACCAGTGTCAGTGTTTCTTCTCAGTTTTATGGCAGCCTTTAACTGCTTGGTGTTTAGGATTTTTTATCAGAAAACGGAAAGGAGAAGGAATGGATCCAGAGCAAAGAGGTTTTCACAAACAATATTCTCCAAATGACTTTATGTGAGCAGATACTGTGTTATCTGGTTATCAAGATAACACCATTTTTTTTTTTACTTGCCACAACAGCCTGCTACTCAGATTCCCAGTCCTGGTATGTACGAGGAATTCCTGAGCACAGCAATAAATTTTCAAAGGGATCTGGGTGACCCCACTGCTTCTTTCCTATTAGAAAATATCCTGAACAAAGTTAATCTSTGGTCACATTTATCCGTTAAATAGATTTCTATTGTCTCTCTTAAACAGTGTGCTAGTTTTCGGTTCCCATATTTAGCAAAGCTGTCTGAATTTTGTTYGTCGCCCACAAAACATTAATGAATGGCCCTGGGAATGGGATGAATGGAACCATGGGAATGGGATAAATTTGTTACACAGAAAGCTCTCCTGTAAGTTGAAATTACATAAAAACTACCTCATTTCTTACTTTTCCTTAACTTAAAGCATAAATCATCTTAAATCACAATTTTTCACTGCCCCTTCAAATAATTTTCAACACTGCTTTGAGAAAAAAGGATAAGCCTCAGTTGTTCCAGCTTGTGCAAATTCTAAAATGCAAGATACAAATCAAAGAGTGCCCACGCTGGACCTGGAGGACCTGGAGGAAAGGTAAACAGAATGGAGGGCTCTCAACAGAGATTTCTGCTTTCAACCACCTGCTTTAGGCAGCTCCTCAGCAAGGCTGCGCCTAAAATGTGCAACAGGCTCCAAAAAAAAAGTGATATCAATGAACTGTAGGCATTCGGTTCTGAAAGCATGATCTAGTTTGGTACTAAAACAGAAGAGAGTAAGCCATCACATTTATAAAGCTGGTGGTTGGACCTTGACTGGTTTCTATTGCTTGATGATTCTGGCTTACTCCTTGGTTATGAATTAGCAGAGCCACCAGATTTACCCAACACCATTCTCCACAGAAGAGACAATCAGTCAGGTCTAGGAGAAAGAAAAAATAAGTGAATGCTCCTTATTGAGCGATAACTCTTCATCCAGAACAACCTATAAGGAAAACTTGCGTATTGTGTTGGACATATTTATATTGGATGAAAAGCTACACTTTTCTCTATTCCAGTTTTCAAAATATTATGAAAACTTTATTGAAATGGTTGTCAAATTCACAGAGTGAATAGAGTTTTGATAAACTAAAATCTCTAGATCCATTTAAATAACATTCTTCTCATGCTTTTGCAAGATCTTGGAAATGTGTCAAACAAAATTCATGAAAGAAATCTGGCAAACAGGGAAAAATGTGGTTTTTTTAAATACTTTGGAAATAGAAGATTTCAGGTCATCCTTTGCAAAAACAGAAGGTTTTACTTTTCCAGCCCACCAGCGCTCAGGGCACGCCCTCTGTCACGTGCCGTGAAATGCTGGCAGGACCAAGGGATGGGTGCCGGGAGGAGTGGAGCTGGGGGAGGCACTGGAAATCCTCCACGTCTTCTCAGACTGAAGCTGAAATTGGTTCACGAGGACAGAGCCAAAAAGCCGAGGAAGCTCCATGTCTCGGCATCCACGGAGCCAATTTTTGGTTGGATCCAGCATCGCAGTCTTCTGCCAAGTCCAGTGTAAATTTATCATCAGTTCTCTTGAAACAGGTTTTCCTCTTATCCCTAATTGATTGATTCAGTTTAGCTCCCTCAGACCGAGCTACTGTCCACAGGCAAAAGGGGAAACCATTTCTCTTTGAGAATTTACCTGAGGATAAAGCACTTCGTGGGCTGTTACAACAAATGATGAGTTACAAGAATGAAAGACCTGGCCGTTCCCATGTCGTTAACACTCTCAGTCGCTCCGCGGCACGAGGCAGTCCCGTGGCTGATGCTCCTCTTACTTTCCCACGGGCAAACTACATCCCCCGGAGCGGCATCGCTCCTGATTTTCACCAGAACAGCTGAGCCCGAGCTGCGACCCAACGGCAACGTGTCTGCCGTATTTCTGCGGAGCCGCCCGAAGTGAACCGTGTGCTTTGTGGCACGTGCTCCTGGCAAGCRTCGGGTCAACGGCACCGGCCGCCGTGGTGGCCGAGCAGACACAGCCCATCCCGCGATGCCGGAGCGGGAGCATCGGGAGCGGGAGCTCCGCGCGGGAGCATCGGGAGCCCGCGTCAAKGATGGGCAGGCAGGGCTACTGCTCCAGCCAGGCACCAGATGCTGGAAATCCTGGATAAATATGTAAAATCCCCTAATTCCACTGGTATAAAATTTCCAGGCAGAAAAAGGGGACGTGTCCAGGGAAACCATGCAACAGCCTGAACTTCAAGTTTTCAGTTCCAGGGATTTCAGAAAGCCCTGAATCAAAATTTCCACTAACGCTGTTTAAAAATATACCCTCCCCAGCCAGCAGGAACCCAAATGGAGAGGTAGGCGTTACTCGAGTCCACAGCAAGCAAAAAAGTCATAGCCAGGCCCTGAAGGACCASAGTGGTTTTGAGTATCAAGGAAAGGAAAGTGATCCCAACGCTGCAGTGGTGGGATTTCCCTGCGGAGCCGCGATCCTGCAGGACTTAGAGTCTCTGCCCTCCCCGAGGAGTCAGGTCTCTCCCCCATGCACAACCTCACTGGCACACCACACATTTTAACTCTCTCCAATTTCTCTCACATCGCGCCAGAGCTGCTCTATGTCATACTACAGCACTACCCTGGTTTTACGCTTGCAGCATGTTTGACCCCATTTTTCTTTTTTGTTTTCACCTTCTAGTTGGGTTTTTCTCCAGGTGAGAATAAGGTTCATGGAAATGTTTATGTACGCTACCTCTTCAAACAGAAATTACTAGAAATGTTCATTTCTGTCACACTTTTTAGCTGCCTAAGCAAGAGTATAAGTCGCTCTTCTGAGACCAGCCATCCAGTAAGAGGTTAAGAACCAAATTTCTCTAAGAATTTAAATTGCAATTCTGCTGCCCTTATTATTTACTGATAGAATAAAACATAGCATCCAAGTGCAAAGCAATAAATCCTTATACTTAGCACAATCCCCACAAGCCAAGTAAACCCCCGAGATCTGCACTGCTTTTGAGTACAGCCCAATGGCTGCAAACAATATTTTAAGCATCTTAGCACATCTCCACYGAAAAATGAGGTACTTTTTGTTTGAGATCTGTGAGTTTGCTCCAAGCAAGCTGATGCCTCTATAAAATATGTTACACCACCCAAAGCCTGTCGCTCAGGCACCAAAAGCACGATGGCCCCCTTAATGCAGCACCCAGCCCAGGATAACTCATTTGGAGCAACAACACATTGTCCATCTCTGCTGCCTTTGACTTGCTGTTAGCTCGTGTAGGTCTTGCTGGAGGATATCTGCACCGCAASCTTTTGCACAGATGAGACATCTTTCCCAATACGGCAAAGTTAACCTCAGTAAAAAGGTAAAAGATTTGAAAATCTCTTGCGCAAGATGGTGCAACTCTACATTTTTTGATGAAAGTCATCCAGCGCAAGCACAGGCAAGGATTTTTGGACATGGAAGTGTTATTCCCGATTTGTCACTTAGAGTAAAATGAAAGGAGAGCCCCTGATGCAGTGTGCTGCTCACAGATTAATGTAGAGAAGAGTAACTTGTAAAATAAAAATGGGGACTTAAAAATAAAATAGCTTGACAAGGAAATACTTAAGCTGTTTAAAATAGATTTATTTATACTTTTTGGCAAAGATCAGATTTTAATTAGGGTTATTATTCACATGAGCCTGGAACTATATAATATTATCCAATGATACAGAGAATCTGACACCAAAACATGTCACTGCACACATYATATTTGCATTTTCCAGACATGGAATCCCATAAATTGTTATGTCTGATAATGGTCTGCAGTTCAATGGACAAGACTTTAAACAATTTGCAGGGGATTACGGATTTCGACATACAACATCCAGTCACGGTTATTCGTAATCAGATGGTCTAGTGGGAAGGGGAATTAAGTCTCCAAAGCAGAGCCTGGCCTGAGGCTCTGTTGACCTTCAGAACAGCAMCTTCAAAACCTGGACCATCCTCCATAATGAGAGCCTGACAGCCTCAGCTATTCAAACCTCCCAAGGAAGATAGAGCTGATGTCTAGGAAGAGAAGGCACAAATCATATTACGGCTTCAAAGATGCAAAATCTAGGATATGCAATTTACTGTATAAATGGTGCTATTCAGGGACAAAGGAGATTGAGATTTTACGGCAGTTGCTCATGTTTCCTATAAAGTTCAAAGCTCATACAGGGGAGATTCTCGGGATGAAGCAAGGGGCAATTGCAACCTATTTCCTTGGGGAACGGGGACCTGAACTGGAAAAAGGATTCAGCAGAGCCACTGCAGGACCAAAGAGCAGCAACAGCAACAGAGATGGAAATGCTCCTCGGGGCATGAGCCCAAATACCCAGAACTCCTGAAAGATTTAGTGAGCTCTGATACAATACTTACCATCACTGTGTTCCCTACGAGGACTACAGTACGTACGGGGCACACTGGAAAATTTTCTGGTTGTTAAAAAAAGGGAAGGTTGCGTAATCCRGCGCTGGCCCCTAACGCTGCAGGGTGGGAACTGGTCCCAGCTAACGTGCCCTGGGCTCTACCATATCCTGGAAGAAGGATGCTCAGCCTCCCTGGGGCACCTTTTTTCCAGGTCATGTCCAAGACCCCTGGGGAAAAATGTCAGGGAACTCCCCATTTTTTCTCATGTTTCATTTRGTTTAACCCAGCCTGGGCCTGGTGAACCTGGTGTCTCACCAGGGCAACAAGGGGTGGTCATGGGGAAGTGGGGAGCAGCCTCACCTTGGAGAAGCACAGACCCACTTCCTTGGCAGCCGTGCCTACTTGAAGGAGTCATGAAATCATGGTTTCAGGCAGAAAGACCAGCWCTGGGGCTCAAGTTTTGAGTTCAGTTGCACTGAACCTCTGCTAACAATCACAATTAAGGATCGCAGGCCATTGCCAGGGACATGTGCAAAGAACCCAGTAAAATCAAAGTGCGTCAAGGTTTGGAATCGTGCAGTCATGGAGCATTTCAGGAAAGAATGCATCTAATGGAATTAAATGGTAGAAAAGGAGAAAAAGCAGGTGTTGCTTTTACACGGATCTCTGCACACACTGAGAGCAATAAGCAAAATAACGATGACAAGATGGGCCTGTATGTGGAGATGTACTTGGAAACGGGGACTTTAACTACCTTAGATTATCTTTGCCTTGGTCCATTGCCTCGGAGCGGTACAAAAGAGCAGCGAAGCACACAGCCTTGAAGATCTTGAATGTCAGCCTGGACACCAAGGTTATGCTCAGTTCTTTCCAAAATCTCCACAGGATCATTATCCTTTCCCTTTCTTTCTGTGGAGAGTGCTGGAAACCACTTAAAAGAGCGTGTGCTCAATGTGTGCGATCAGACCAAAGCTTTCCAAGTGAACTGAGCGCTGGCAACACAATCCAGATTGAGAGCATTGGGAATTGCTCTGCTCCATTTAGTAAGAGTAGACGAGCACCACATCAGTAGTACAAACAGCCCTGCATCCCACTGCCAGGAATCTCTGCAGGCTAAGGAAGGAAAAGAAAGAGAGGCTGCAAAGAAGCCATGCACACGCTTGCACCCCACACTACGGCAATATCTGGTTCAAGCCATTTTAGTCTGTCCTTCATGAATGAGAAAGGATGGTACTTAAATGCTGATCTTCCTTCTCTCCTTGGGGTCTTGTTCATTCTTTGTCTTGAAAGCAAAGGGACCCTTTGCCTTCAGAGGGACCCYGCGAGCTCCCGCGCAGCGCAGAACAGTGCAAGTATTTCCACAGAAGTCAGCAGGCAAAAAGCACCAAAGAGATTGCAAGCCGAAGGTGTTCAACCACACTCTGCACGTCCAAACGCTCAACAAGTCATCCTAGCCAAGCTTTATAATTTTCATAAATCTTCTGATTTAAGCAAAGGCAAAGTTTGGCTTTCTGTTCCTCAGAGTGGATCCAAAATATAGAGTTACGCTGAGTAGCTTCAAATTCATATGGAAGGGGAGCTCCTGGTTTTGCACCACATGACGGCAAGAGCAAAGCAAGTGCTAAACAAAAGCCAGTGACCTGCTTTTTTCTAGCAATAGTAAAGTCATCTCGCTTACCTTCTGCCTTCAGATTGCACCGCACACGTATTTGAATCCTCTGATACCATTCACTGGGACAGCACAGATTTGGGTCACGGCAGGGTTTTGAATAAAGCAATAAGAAATTAAAKTATATCCTGAGAAATAAAAAATTGTATACTTCTATCACGTGAAAATGAAACTAATCCAGTATGAGAGACCTGGGAATACTCTTGTAACACCAGCAACAGCTACTGCAGAGCATTTTGAAATGGGATACTGTGACATCCATTTTACTGACGGGCTCCCGAGGCAGAAGAGGCAAGAAGCGACAGTCCACACTCACCCTGGAGAGCAACCAAATCCGGGGGCTCTGAGGTGTAAAACTACCGCAGAAGACTGACACATCCTCCTCACCTTACCAGAGCTCCATGGAAGTTTTCTGGAGCAAAGCTGACACCTGTGTAATTTCTATGGTATCAGTGATGGGAATGAGACTATGTCAGTATAAAATTAGTATTAGTGATATAAGATTAATATTAAGCCTTGTAGGTAAAGCACTTGAAATTCTTGTCTCTGTTCCACCTGCAGGCATGAAAAACAAAATGGTCAAAAAGTATGAAATTCAGCTTTTTAGCTACTTTTGGCTAAAAAAGTGACTTTTGAATAAGGAAAACTGTATCTATTAAATGTTTAATGTAGGTCTTCCAAATAGTCATGGAGCTGGTGGCACTCAGGAATTTTTACAATGCCACTGGAGATTTTTCACTAGGATTTTAAGTTTTCCTGGCAAATGACTTAAACATTCACGAAATACTTCCATTACACTGAAATGACACTAAGGAGGAGGAGTGCACATTTCTCAGCCATCCACTCGCCCAGACGAGGGGCAGGGCTGACCTCAGCCCTGCCCGGACCAGGGTCGGCCCCTGAGGGAGGGTGTCCGGGAGCTTTCTCATCCCTGATGCTTCCAGCCATCTCCCATGTCCTTACGTGACGTTCCCCATTTTGGGCATGCATTCAGCCTGGGACACAGAGCTCGTTTCCAAATTGGCTCCAATACCTTATTTCCTTATTGGTGCCATAACAGCGAGGCATTCCTTATGGTGCACTATTCTTCTTTTTGTTTTTTTAACATTATTAATTGTCTTCAGTGACAGTTCTAAAGGATTGGTTGGGTTTTTTCCCCTCTGATAAGACAAACACGTTTGAATCGAACAAGCCTTGACAAATGCTGGAGATATACACTAYGCCGAAATAATGAGGGAGCTCTTTAATACAACACCATAATATGTATGGGCAAGTTGTTGCACTGGAGCAGTATGAGCTTGTCAGATCACAGTGAAACGGTATTTATTGAAAGAATAGGTACGAGGAAGAAAAGCAGAAATTATTCTGCTGTACAAACAAGCAGCTGAGCAAAACCTTTGGAAAAATAGGACACACGCAACATCAAACCATTTTCTGTACAAAACTGCCTGATGTCAATAAAATTGCCCACAATAAATTGAAATCTTTTCTTGCGGAAGAGAAAAATGCAAATTAAGTCCCAAATWTAGTCAGGTCCAGATGCATAAAACAGAGAAAATCAATAACTGTTGATGGCTGTTGATTTATTTGACTGCAAACTATAAACCTGAAACAAGCAAACAAAAAGGTCACGGCATGATGTTYGTTAAAATACACAGGGTCACAGCAAATTTAGACAGAGGTGTGCAAAGTTACACACACTGTGAGTGTGAATCACTCACAATTAACTTGTGTGGATTTCTAGTAATATTAATTTGCTAAAATCAGGAAAAGRAAAGTGTGACAGCAGCCCTTCACACCAGGCGTGTGTTTGAGTGCATGTGTACGTAACATAGGCAACCAACTTCACAAAGCGTACGGCAGCGTGACTCACGTTGTCAATATAACTCCCCAACTTCGTAATTATAGGGACGTGCCAGTTTTGTGCTATTCAAAGCATACTTTGAAGGGTAAAATGTTTTCTGGCCTGACAGCCGACCTGCCTGCAACACTGGCCGGTCTGTGCCGAGCTGTGTCCGTGGTGCCGAGCATTTCTGCCGTGGGCTGGCTGCATTACGGGAAGGAGGGATGCTCCACGTCCGGCTGCAAGCCTCCTCTTCCACCACCCGTACCTCTGCGGGACCGAGCCCGTGAAGCTGTGCCCGCCTCGTGTCCGTGATGYTGTGCACAGCCCTTGGTGGGCGTTTCGGCGTGACCAGGCTTGCGGGGAGCTCCTGCCCTCGCTTGAGGCACCACCAAAATGAGAGCTGGCTGCCTGGCTGGAAGGAAGGTCGGCCACTCCATTTCACAGCACCTTGGCAAGGGAGGTACATATTTGTAGCCGCCTGCCTCAAGAGGAGGTGCTGGCAGGAGGGATGGATTCGCCTGGAGGAAGGCTCCTCTCCATCACACGGACCGCAGACGTTAGCCGTCCCTTAGCACTGTACGGGCGGTGGTTTGCAGTGATTCCTCCCAGGTTGGTTTGGTTGGACCAGAGGACTCCAACGTGGCCTGATCCTGCTGGGTTTCTGCTTCCAGGAGGAAGATCAGTGCCCTGCAGCCATCACCAGCGCGGTGCTGAGTGTGAGCTGGCYGCTGCCACTCTGAGCCAGGGCTCAATCTCCCCTCCCAGCCCAGCTCCCCACTGGCTTCATGCAAGACATGACAGTCTCACCTCCAGAGACGCTTTCTGGAGGGCAGAGAGCATCATCCGTAGGCGACACAAGACGTAACCTTGCCCTTGGGCCTCTACCTGCCCCAGCACATCCCTCCTGTCACCGACAAGGTGCGTCTGGATCCTCCTCATGTGCTGAAGAAGGAGGAAGGCAAAAATCCCACKGCAAACACTTACAGTCCAGCATATCCAAGCAATCCTGGAGGGAAAGCTTGCATGGAGCCAGCTGCCCCGCACCCGCCGCGCAGGGCTCCCAGTCAGCTGCTTGCTCTTGCTCTCGTCGTTGCTGCAGGCGCTGCGGGTCAGGGGAAGATGATAGCTACAAGCCAACACAGAAATAATTAACTGCGGTACACCAAGGGGAAAATACCGTGATGCCTGCAATAAGCATCAAGAGCCTGCAGCCTGAGGCAGCCCAAGCGTGTCAGGAGAAGGGAGCCGCATCCCTGCGAGAGCTGCCGCTCGGCTCTCTAATTTGTGGTGGCCGGGCAGCCCTCTCCCGGCCTGCCCTCCGCCCGCTGTCAGAAAACAGCTCCGGGTGTACCTTTACACTGGGAGGAATTAGCRGCCAGCCTGCCCTGGGCTGGAAGGAGGCGTTTCGAGTTTCGCGGCTGCCGAGTGCTGGGGAAGAGGGACCCCACGCCTCGCAGCATCTTCCCGCGGCCACCGAGCCCGTGGGCAATCGCGGGAGGGCTCCCGAGGGTGCTGCTGGGCAAGCGCTTCTCTAATGCAGACAACCTGGGACACTTCTCCAGCCACCAGCTTTGACACTRATAATCCTACAAATAGCCTACGGGGTTTAACTTCTCCTCTTGGTGAGAAAAAGACTCGAGAAAACAAAAGGCATGGCAAGACAAGGATCACTGCAGCAGCTCGGGAAGTCCTGCTGCCTGGGGAAGGGAGAAGGAGATGGCTCCTGGCTCSCTTCTCCCTGGGATGAAGGAGAGGAGCTGAGAAAGGGCCTGGAAGAAGAAAGGCAAAGCAGGTTGAAAGCACAATTTGGTCCAAGCTTGGCTCCATCTTAAGAAGCTGCAGGAGATGAGAAAGGAGCACCATGAGGGCATGGGGACCAGTGTGTCCCCCAGAGGGGACAGTCCTGCCCAGCCAGCTCTGCGAGGAGCTGTGCAGGGAAGGCTGCATCCCGGTCAGAGCCCCTCGTGGCAGAGCAGAGGCGGGGAAGGGACTGGGAAGGGTTTTGGAGGAAAGCAGAGGACCACGGTAAGGGAGCCGGGATGGAGAGCGTGGGCTGAGTTCTAAGGAGAGGTTAAAAGAGCCAAATACGTATAGCTCAGCTAGGAGCTGTCCCCCCACTAAGGGGACATGATAACAGCCTGCAAGTATTTGGAGGCTGTAAACATCAAGGGGGGAGAGGAATCATTTACAGTTATACATGGGGCATAACTAAGAGTAATGGGATGAGATTAAGAAAGGAAGGGTTTAGGCTGAATATCAGGAAATATTTCCCAACTATGAAATGTGTTAGGCTGCAGAATAATCCTTCCAGGGGAGCCATGGGAGCACAGCAGTTTAGATGGTTACGACTACCCATGACTAAACCCTGGGCTATGTGCTGCCAGGCGTAATGGATAATGTAATTTCTGTCTCTGGCCTCCAAGGTTATTTCCTTTCCGTCTCTACAGGAGGAATATCTTATCAAGTAATACATGCTTCTAACATGATGCTCCTTTTGTCGGAGACAAAAGAGACTCCCAGTTCCCAGCCCTGCCAGGAGTGTCACTGCAGTCAGTGGATTAGGGACGTACCCTGCCCTGCGAGTCACACCTCTTGCCTTTAGGCCACAGTCACTTCTCCCAAATTCCAACCAAAACAAATACAACCCTGAACTTAAAAAAAAAAAAAAAAAAAGAGTGGAGCTGGATAATTTTGCGCTGTTTTTAAATCTGCAGTCAGATAGCATGAAATGGAGAAATGTAAAATAAATTGATCCCAATGAAGTGCTGAAAAAAAAGGGAATGGGAGCATTGCAACCTCACAGCTAATATCCTTTTCTTTCGCTGCCTCTTTTGTCATGAGAGGGACCTGGACTGGTCCCAGTTCAGCATCAAAGTATTCCTTCAGTCAAATCTAGGAAGCTTTTGTACCCCACAAACCACTCACCCCCTCCAGAAAACAGGATTTCCAGTCATTTTAATGGGAGAGTTTCCATCCAGCCTTGATGAGGAAGAGTCAGAGTCACTCAACAAAGAGGAAGGCATCTGGGAAGAGCCATCCATCGGGATCTGACTCACTGCATTTGCATTTGTAATTAGGGGATTGGAAATGCTCAGCAGYAGCATTAGGTGGTAACAGAACTGGAACAATATCACCTTTCATAGCTCTTGCGAAAAGCATCAGGTGCAAGCCCTCGGCGGCAGCGGGGTGGCAGGGCTGGGACACACGGGCCCAGGGGACGAGGGACAGAGCAACCACACAAGCGTTTCCTGAGGGCAGGAGTGCTAAATCTCCACAGTCGTACCACGTTTCTCCTGTCTATTTAGAGTAGRCAGCAGGAGAGCAGGGCAGGTCTGAGCTCCAGCCTTAAATGGAGATCCCCAAGTGATGAGGACCGGTGACGAGGCAGTCGGGGAGAAGTGGCATTTCTGAGTCTTTCGGAAGACGCCGAAGGCTGGGACATGGTGGGAGGAGGAGGACTAGGCAGCTATAATAAATAAACACTCTTTAACACTGGATCCCAGGGATAATAATCCATCATATCCTAAAGGTTTGCCCTGAGCAACTACCCAGTTTATGTACAGTGGGTTACTTCCTTTGTACAAAACCTTTCATGCATCCTTATTTCCCATATACTGTTTCACTTCATGTTATACCTTGTAATCTTGGCTTGTAACGCAGTTTAGAGTTATTATATGTCACATAAGGGTTGAAGTTTAAAAAAACCAAACCGCAGCTCGGCTCAGACGCACCGCAGCAATGGGAGGAGTGGTTATGAACACTGAAGTTAACCTGGAGAATGCTTTTCCCACCTGCAGTCTTTAATACCGGTAATTTCTATATGTGTGAGCCGTGAGCGAGGACCCCAGCACACCAGGGAGGAGCTATGCAGGGACACGCCGGTGTGCAAGAGCAGAACCACAGGAGGTTTCTCATGGCAGTGTTGGGATGGCCACGACGCGGAAAAGACCCAGCAGCAGCAGGTCTGCAGGTACTATTGACGGAGACGATGAGGGTCTTTTGAAGAAGCATTTCTAACATTTTATGGCGCATTAAAACTAAGGAAGGTGCAACGATGTGAAGCCAAAGGGTTTGCTGCTCAGGACAGGCAGGATTGGAGCGCGCGGTGCCCAAGCCGGTCTCTGCATCCCGGCGGCACCACCACACTCCGGCAYGGCAGCTTCTCCCACTATCAGATGTGAGTCACTGCCAGAGGCAGGATATCAGACCTGATGAACCAGAGGTCTTATCCGGTATGGAGGATCCGAACTTCCAGTGTTTACTTAAGCACGAAGCTGAATAAACTCTGGTCCTTAAAACTAAACATCTAAATGCACTCTCTAATCCGGAGATGTACAGTAAGCAATTATACAAACACACCTTAAATGTTTTTTGGCAATTTTTGGAGCTCACCCAGGAAGACGTGTCATCTTTCAAAACACAAAAATCCAGCTTCCCCAAGTCACTGGGGAAGCCTTCTGCTCTTCTCCTTTGCAGGTACCAAAAGGCGAAGCAAGAAAAGCCCCAGCCAGGTACATATTCACCCAAAACATCAGCCACTACCAACAACACAGAGACGAAAACACCTCTGTGTGCAGGACGTGCAGGTGGATTATCTCTGCAGGCTGGSGGAGACAGAGGAGGATTAAAATACCTGACACCCTCATGCACAGTGCTCGATTTTATGACCAGGAGCCTAAGCCTCCAGTTTTCCCTCATAGCCATGTGTTACCCCTTTTTAAAAAGACTCTGCTCTGGCCACACCATTGAAATACTGTTCAAATACATTCTGAAGTATTTTTTTTTCTCTTTTTTTYCCCTGAAAACATGACCAGTTGCTGAACTTAATGTTTGTAGAGTAAAATGACAAGGTTTCACTCAGTCCTCATCTATAATTGTGGTAGACACTAAAAAATCCCTCGAGAGTCCCAGCACACACAAAGCCAGACCAGATCCTCCAAGTTCTCTCCACACACAAATCCTCCTGAATACCAAATATTAATATATAGTAAATAATAATTGTAATACTTAGCACTTCCCACCCATAGATCTCAAGGTATTTCATCGAGATGGATGAATGGTTTTATTCTCTTGCTCACAGGCAAATGACAGCTTCTCTTCTGCAAACGTTTTCCACGCAGGTGTTTAATTTTAACCTTGTACCTAATTTTGGTGATTACGTTGTGGTCAGCCCAGTCGTTGGGAGGTTACTCGTCTTCTGTAGATGTTCCCTTTGGGAGAGCAAAAATGCTAACGGTGTTTTTAATAGACACACATGGACAATGCATTTTCTTTCTAAACACTAAATATTTGCACCCAAACTCAGTCATTTTCTTGCTCTTTCATTGCTATGAGCATCTTCGGTTTAGTGTAGTGGCGTTTCAGCAGGAGAGAGCTCAGCCCTTTCACGCCTTTGGAGAAAATGTATTTATATCATGCTCCATGTTTGCAGTGGCCAGAAATGTCTTCCCTCTCCTGACCCCAGGTGGGTTTCCAGCCTGGGATGGTACCTCCCGGGGGCCTGGCCCTGCTCTGGGAACCGTCCAGCTTTGCCCTGTGCAAACAGAGAATAAAAACTTGCCTGTGCCCCRCAGCATGGACAAGCCAAGCCGGTCTCTGTACAGGGTCTATCATCATTYTGTCTGCACTGTTAAAACAGGCACAAAAAATGTCTCTCCCTTTTGGTGAAAGGCACTGCTGATTTTGAAAGCAGGCAGAGGGATGATGGTGAAAATCCTTATTCTGTGCTGCTTTGTCTTCAGAGGTACGTGCCCCTGATCATGGTAAAGCAGAGATGGACACACARAAAGACGTCTGCCATGGGCCAGAAAGCTGGCAATCCAGCTTTGAACAATGGCCTAAAACAYAGAGAGATCTCAGGAGAGCAGAAGTGTGGTGGTCTGGGCATCTTTGGCAGGATGATGTCCTCTGGCCCACGAGGAGAGCCAGGGCAGGATGGCAGGAGGAGCACCACGGGTGCACAGGGAGCTCCTCGAGGAAGCTGATGTGGTACAAGGCTTTTGGGAATAACAAGATCCAGCAGGTCTTTACACGTGCAACTACCAAATTCACCTTGAGCATCCTCAGCCCGGCGCCTAGCTCTGCTGTAAAACACGCAAACGTGTATAAAACGATGTTTTGTCATGTCGGCTCTGCCAGTTGCTCTCAGGCTGCCTCTGGAAGCCGCCTCTCCTTTCTGCTTCACTGAATTCAGCAGACCTCGGGGATAGGTTTGGTAATTAAAGAGGTCATCTAAATACAGCTTTGTACGGTAGGTCCATGAGTAATGAGATGCGTATTGAGAAATCAGCCCAGAGCTGGTTGCATCCTCTCATGTCCCTGGAACCGCACAGAAAGTGCAAATTCCCTCAGAAATGCCACCCCCAGTGCAACGCCAGCCCGTGTTTAACCCCAGCTTCATCCGCTGGTGGTGGGACGTGCCGGTGCCGAGCACAGCCAGGGCAGAAAGYGGGAGCAGGAGGGGAGCCCCCAGCCCCCGCTCCCCGGGTGACAGCTCAAGGCTAACACATGGCAGCCTCTCCCTGAACGAGCACGCTCTCTTCGGTTTAATCCATCCCTGCAATTAGGAGGTAATAACTCTGGTGGGAAAAATGTAACAAAATATTAAGCCATCAGTTTTCATTTGTATGAGGCCCTGTGTATGCTGCCAGAAAGCGCTGTCCGATATATAGCTCCTGCCAAATAGTATGTATTTACCTCATTTCCCCTCACAGGCCAGCGCGGTCACCTATAAAGATTAACGCTTGAGACCTGTGCGCAGAATGGAGATGAGTTTCAGATGGATCATCAGGCACTTAAACAGTTTTAGAACAACTTTGGAAGTCATTAATCGTAATAGATACAGCAACAATAATCCAAGTCGGAGAAGGTCCCACAGGGCTGGAGAGGAGGCAGTCCTGGCTCTAAGAAAGTCTCGCTCCGTAGCACTGTTTAACATCAGGAATGAAGAGTGGCCGGGGCAAAGTCCCCTCTCCTGCCTCTCACCATGGCCCAAAGCCAATCCCTGGGGAAGAGGGAGGAATAAAGTACATACCCCGTGACAGGTCCCCAGAATACGGCACATCTCTGCCCTCAGCCATCTCTTCATGAATGAGCACAAATTTACCCTTAAATATATGCTTGGTCTCTGTTAAGGCCAAAGCTAAACGCTTCTCAACAGAAGGTAGACTTGAGTACCTATATCTATATTATACCTATATGGGKTTTTTTCCACCCAAGGCCTAAGGAGCTGGTTTAAGTAGATGCCAAGGTCTAATAGATGGCACGTTAAGATCCAGTATGACATTCAGACAGTGCGTGAGGTAAGACACGGCTGTGCTGTCAAAGCACAAATGAATAATACGAAGCACAGCAGAGTATTTGGAGGCAGAYGTAATGACTACCTTGTGAGAACATAGGAGGCGTGTTAGCTAGTTTGAAAGTATACGTGCCATTTATCACTTTCCCCAAAAATCTATAATGCATGGAATAAACTGCAGTAGAGATACTTGGATCGATGTCTAGACCTTAAGTAACTTTTCACTAATGCCCAAATCCCCAAGATCCTATTCTTTGGCAGTAAGTCCTCAGACAGATCTCTAGAAAGTCGTTAAATGTGTTATGATTTAACTGGCAAGTAAACAGCTGACCACAAGCTGCAGAATCAAAAATCCTGCTGGTATAAAGATGAGAAATACATCAATATTTCATTGATTAAGATCTACTCCCATTAATGTCTACATTGTATAAGGAAACATCTCCAAATGTCATTCTTGAAGACTAACAAGCAGTTTTATTGGAGTAAATGTGGCCTTTCCAGTTGTCACAAACAGGACTATAATTATTTTTAAAGGCCTAAGAGAATTAAACTAAGTATTACCACCCTCTACAACACTTTGTTTATTTGTTTTTGTTTGTTGTGGGTGATCCTTGGTTTGCAGCTTGTTAGCAGCACATCACCAGGGAACAAACACAACCACACGCACAAAAAAAAAAACCTCTTTCCCAACATCTCCTTTCAAAGCATCTTGCATGCTCTGCACGCCACTAATTGCCAATGTACACAATTGCTGCAGCTTTTTTTGTTGTTACGTAAATGTCACCATTAGCAGTTGGGGATGCGTAAATATCGTGTTTGTTTATTACTTAAAGATGACAGTGATGATAAATTCAGTGATTTAAAAGGAGTGAAGGGATTTCCTTGCCACAACAAGTATTTTTTGTGTTTCCATCTAACCACCAAGGCAGCAATGCAACCCTCGTTTTGTCCACAAAGAGATCAGGTCTAGCATTATCAGTCCRGTGTGGCTACAGCAGCCTTTCACAAGCGTGATCAAAATGCCAATAAACTCTGCTCTTTTATAGCTTCTTCCATTTGTCTAACACCTTTTCCTGCCTTAACCTGCCCAGGCCCTGGAGGAAGGTCAGGGTAGTTGGTTGCAGGCACAAAGACCTCATATGACTTGCTGGAGTCACACCAGGAGGCTGGGCAGGGCTGGAAAGAGGATTTCTCATGGTCCTCCTGTTTAATTTTCCTTGCTCCAGCGTGCTTTTTGCTTTTCACAACTATCTGCATAAACTTACAGATATGTTTTCTAAGTGAAGGAGCTGCTCTGCYTTTTCCTTCGCTGTAGTTCATCTTCAGTGATGCCGGGCTGTGGATGAGGTTAGGAGGGACAGGGACAGCTCTGGGTCCCATCCCATTGCTCTTGCTACAAATCTGAGGGGGGGACCCCACTTCACTCCTATTCCCCACTTCTCTCAGTGGGGAATAGGAGTGAAGCAGGGAGGGGACTGAAGTGCTGGAAATATTACCCTGAATGGATGATCTTGCAGGTCTGACTCACACAAACCTCCCAGAGGAGTGAACGGGAGGGCTGCTGGACTCGAATATAAAGGGAAAATTTCAGTATTGACTCCCTTCCCCCCATATGGTTAGGTCTGTTTTGGGAAGGACAATATTTTCCAAACAATTTGTCATTTTTTTTTCTGAGCTCTCCTTTCCATTTGGCTTCAAAACAAATGTGCGTGCACAGAAAGCAGCTTATTCCTTCACAATTTGCCTCTTCTGGGAAGTTTAGAAACGTTACAATCCACTCATGTTCCAAACATCCCAGTTTCTCCCAAAGAAGCAGTGCGGCCTCTTAGACACTATTCCAAGGATGGACTAACAGCGAAGGCTGCAAATAAAGGAATGGGTGAGCTTGGAGAGTCATTTCTTCACTATATTTGGAAATACAGAGAGACTTTCTTTTAATCAGTGTTTGCGATGATTAAAAGAAGCAATKGCAAAGGGTTCTTCTGTTTGTGTAGGAACAATTTGTGCCACCATCATGCAGAATAYGAGCTTGGCTGTGGAAACAATACTTTTGGAAACTGAGTTGGGTTGGAGATGACTCGATGCTGGTTTGGTTGGCAGCAGGAGGGTCACCTGGCAATKAGGTGCCCTTCCCTCCCGACACCCAGCAACGCTGTGCGTTCCYCGGTGTCTTTTGGGCACAAGCCCCTGTGTGTTGTTGGCACCTGAATCCATCTGGTGTCTTCTCTGGGGGAGAAGCTTTATGATGGCCAACTTTTAAACTGGAAGCTGAAGCACAGATGCTGAGACTAATTAATCTATCTTTGGATAAGCACAAAGGAGATAACAAGACTTAGGCACCTACAGAAAGATTTACGCTCACAGCTTCTGTTTCCACCTTRTTTTAGGCACCACATCTAGAAGTTCACTCCTATGTCTTGCCTCAAAGGTACATTTTTTTTTCTARTACCTGGAGCTTGCTGGAAGTGCCTGGCCAGAGGTGTCTCAGTCCAACTGACCTATATGAGTGAAGAGCTCRGACAGGCTTCCAGCCCAGTATACACGTTCAGCAAGGATGGTCTCCCAGGCTAGGAGGGATGGACTCTGTCCATAATCTGCCCTTGCAGCCCAAAGRCCCGTGGGCCAGCCCCAGCCCCACTCCTTTGCTGTGTGGTCTTTGACCAGCTGTTTGCCTCTCCAGAGCTCTTCCAATCCCCCACTGAAAGGGAGATCGCTCAGAGCTTGTCCTGCCAGAAAGAGACTCCTGCATAGGGGCATATTCCTGCATCCATATTTGATCTTTATGGGGGAAGGATCCTGGCAGCCCTGAGCTGCGCTGAACACGGGACGTTCTCAACATTTGCCATAGTCACCTGCTCATAGTCACAACTCAAATTACTTGAAAACCTTGCAGCAATTCAGCATCCTGGAGGAATTTCCTCAGCACCCACCCGAAGACCTGGGAAAAGCCTTTCCTGGTGCCAGCCCTCAGCCGAGCCCGGTGCCGAGCGAGCTGTGCCYCTGTGCTGGGGCCATCGGGGCCACCTGCGAGACTGGTGGGACACAGGGGTGTCTCCCCCACTCCTCAGGCAGGCAGGCAGCCTGGGAAGCTCCCCTCCATCCTCAGCATGTAAACATCTGCTGGAGGAAGACTTTTCTCCTAATAACACATCATTAAACATTGATTTAAAGACAATCATCTTCCCTCTCTTTAATTTCACAGCACCTTTAAAACAGCTGTTAGGCTGCAGCGGGGACGATCAGCCGAACAGGAAACGCATTGTTAGCTCCTAGCATTAAAACAGTAGAATGCATTAATTTATGAGCTCCTACTCCCTCTCCAAACGTTTTACTATGTTAATATCACCTTGATGTGCTGGTAGGCCCCGGTGCCAAAGCCTCTTTCACACAGTATGTGCCATCCTAAATTACAGGCTGGGCGCCTCCTGGAACTGCCTTTGGAAAACTGGAGTAAACCAGCAAATACTAAAGTTAATATTATCTTACAGACTAACAACCAGCTAATGCTCGACATGTGAATCCCATTTACTTCTTCTTTCTATAACAAATGGCAAGTGTGGGACTGGACTGTTCCTGATTTTATGCTATTTATCTTTCTGATCCATTCCATATTCGTTGTCCTTGGTTTTCAGCTACAGCTATAGCCCATGTGTGTGTGCATGTGTGTGTGACCCACTCTACTAAGGAAAGCACAAGGCATGTCCCCGCCGCGGTGGTCGCTCGGTTGCTGCATGACTTGTGTATTTTTCTCTTGGGAGGAGACCTTCCAGGGGGGTAGGTATGAGAGGTGAACTGTCTGAAACTCCAGAAGCATCCCTGGAAAATTCAGCTGGACAAAGGGCCTCGGGATGGGTGTTTGGCCGGGTGGGCAGCACAGTGTGCCTGCACCGTATCACCCACGGAGCATCCCCCCGGAGCCCTGCATCCTCCAGCCCCGGCTGCAGCCCGGGCAGCCCTGGGCGCTGTTTGCTGCCTCCCCCGGGGTGCTCGGCGCTGCGCACCCACGTCCACGCTGAAATCCTGAACCAGGAGCGTATTTCAGGGCTGTTCCTCGGGGGGAAAGAAAAAAAAAAAAAAAAGTAGCTCTTCTTTGTCCCTGCCCCCTCGGACAAAAACACCGGCCGGGAGGAAACTAAGAGGGCAGGGGCCGTGTAACCGGGAGCACGAAACCGCCCCGGGGGCCGGCCCGGGGCCCGGGGCCGCGCACCGAGGGCCGGCGGTGGCGGCAGGGAGGCTCGGCCCGGAGGGAGCCGCCGGCCGGGGGGGGGGGTGCGGGCCCGGGGATGCTTTTGGCGGCAGGACGGAGGTGAGGGGCGCGGGGCGGCCGGCGCCGCCGGTCTCCCGGTGCGGCCGGCCCTGCCCCCGGCCCTCCCCCGTGTGCAGCACCCTGGGACGGGGCTGACGTCAGGAGGAGACGGGGAAATCTCCCAAGAAAACCCTGGAGCGGCGGCCGGGGCGCGCACAGCGCCCGCCGGGCCCGGCACCCCGCCGCCGAGCGCACCGCCCGGTAAGTGCCCGGGGATGGCCCCACGCGTGTCCCCCTGCGCCCGGCCCGCCCCACGCGTGTCGCCGCCTGTTCCTCACGGACGGCCCCGTGCGCCCCGTCCCGCCCCCCACGCGTGCGCCCGGCGTTCCGGCCCGCCCCACGGGCGCCCGTCGTGTCTCCCCACGCGTGTCCCGCGGGGCCGTCCCACCCCCGTCCCCCCTTCTCGTCTCCTCCAGGCCCGACCGGTAGCTGCGGGAACGCGGGCGGCGGCCCGGGGTGCGGAGCCTTTCGGGGCTGGAAAACAAAGCCGAGACGGGACGTGCGGCCGGCGGGGGGGGAGCGCCCCTCACCGCGGCCTCGCCTCGCCTCCCGCCCCGGAGCTCGGCGGCGGCTCCGCTCCGCGCTCCGCTCTCCTCCGCGCAGTCCTTGACATCTTTATACCGTGTGTAAATTCTTTCGGGGCCTCTGCGCTTCGTCAGCTCTGACAAATRCGCTGGGAAACGCAATTCCAGAGGGGTTACCTCATTTTTTTTTWTATATCTATATATATTTTTAATTTTTTTCCTAACGCGCCGCACCGTTTTCAACCTCCRGCGCTTCTGCTCGGGGCGCTCCGCGGCGCGGAGCAAACCACGGCTCGCCCGCGGGTCCCCGGTGCCCTCGGCGGGGTGTGCGGCGGCGATGCGGGGGGCTCGGGCGGCCCCGGCGGGGCGGGGGCTCCCCGGGACGAGCGGCGGGTACAGGTGGTGCGGGGCGGGGGTGCGCGGTGCCCCCGCGGTGCTCGGCCGGAGCTGCGCTGCCGCGGAGGAGAGGCGGCCGCTCCCGGGGATGAGCGGGGGGAGTCTGGGCCGTCGATGAATTCCCTTTCCAGAAAAATACTATTCTACAGCCCCTCTGCTTTTTTTTTTTTTCCCCTTTTTTTTCCGATTTAAAAAATAGGCACCATCTTTAGGAACTACGCACAGTGCGATTGTCTCGCAGCACCGCCCCGGGATAACGCTTGCTGCAGCGGGACTTAAATGCTCGGACTGGGGGGGAAAAGGCTTTTTTTCCGCCTGTTAACCCCACTTAAATGGGCGTGAGGGCTCTCCACCGGTGAGATCTTTCTGAGATTTTTTTTAGGTCTCACGTTAAAAAATTTGTCACTAGGTGAGTTTTCTATTATTTGGTCCCTTTTCCCCAGATTTTGCCAACCGCACTGCAGGCGAACACAAAGTCCGAGGCACGAATTGAACATAAAACAATGTGCCTTGAATGGAGGAGCGAGACGCCGTTTGCTTTTTTATAACAATCTAAAAATACATAATTTCCACCTAACAAACCGAAGTCCATGTTCTCCGGGTTATTCCCTGCGCCAGCTCCAGCCGCTGATCTAAAAACTGACTTCCAAATAACTCCTGAAAGCTACTTCACTGACAGAACCTCCCCAAAAATCCTTCATTTGCCTGAAATACGGACAAAGTCCCTGGAAATCCCGCGTTGGAGCGGTGGCAACATTTCCCTTGGAAAGTTTTCGCCCAGTTAAAGGCTCCTGTGACCGAGGCAGATATTTCCTACCGAAACCCACCGCCGAACAATAACCTGGCGGGCTCCGCAGCCTGTCCTTTACAGTCGGTTTTATTGTTCACGCAGGTTTTATTATGAAATCGTGTATTTCCAAGGGTACACATCCTTCTTATCGGGTTTAGAGAAGGGAACGCCTTTCTCCGAGAAAATGACCGCAGACTGAACGGTGCATTATTTCCCTCCCGTGATGAGTAGCTCAGATATACGTTGCTTTTAAATAACAAAAGGGGAGGAGAAAACATTCTCTAGTAAAGCCGAATTCCTTCGTTAGACCGCCTCCTAAACGTGCTAATAAAACTAATTCGTTTTATTTGCCCTGAACTTTTATATCTAACCCGGCGTGCTGATTAGCACAGCCCTCTGGAAGGCAGTACGTCCCTATCTCTCCCCGAGATGTGCCCGTTAAGATACGGCCGTTCCCACAATGAAACTGGGA
Source organism: Oceanodroma leucorhoa (assembly GCA_030449065.1). Classification (NCBI taxonomy): domain Eukaryota; kingdom Metazoa; phylum Chordata; class Aves; order Procellariiformes; genus Oceanodroma; species Oceanodroma leucorhoa. The sequence continues at coordinate 3,170,357 of JASVER010000092.1, forward strand.
AGAAAAGTGTCCCGTGCCTTTATCTCGGCGGTGTTTGCTCCCCGGGCAGCGGAGCCGAGCGGGGGCTGCGGCAAAGCCGCGCCGGGAGCAGCGCGGTGCAGCGGGGCGAAATCAGCCTTCCGGGGGGGGGGATAAAAAAAAAGAGAGGAGGAGRGGAAAAAAGAAAAGAAGAGAAAAATTTATAAGAAAAAAATAAAAGGGAAAAAAGGGCGAAAAAGGAAATAAAATAGTATAGAAGGGAAGGAGCTGAATGCACACAAAGGTTAATTGTTTCTCTGATTTTGCATTTTAAAGCAGGAAACGTGCGGCTCTGCAGAGATTCGCTGCTGTTCTGAGAACACTAAAGAGCCCARCGCGTTATTAGAATATTTCAGCCTTTCAGGAAATGTCCTGTTTAAAGGAAATGTGTTTCCCCCATCCAAATGCTGGAGCAATTAAGAGGTTGCTCGCCCGAAACAAGGTGGGGGAAACCCACATGGAAGCATAATATCGGTGGTTYCAAACGCAGCCTCTTTTTTTCTGCTGAAGAAGGGTCTTCAGCAAATGCCAACGGAGTGCCCGGGCCTTTGATTATCCTGCTTCAGAGGCATCACTTTTAGTCCACAAAAGAGACACATTTCGGGATCTARAGATGCACAGAGTAACATGAGCAGGCTGCCTAGCAAACTCCGGTGCCCCTTCCTCCATCAATTAATAAGAAAAGCATGTTCCCTCTACTCAGAGAGGGAATTGTGGGACTGTATTATACTTTTCCCCTCTCTTCCCCTCACCTAGGGAAACAACTGCCCGTATTCCTGAGCTGTCCATCCTCCGGCGTTGTCATTGCAGGGCGCTGACACTCTCCTGCTCGCGTCAGGCTGCGAACGGCCAGAGATAAACCCAAGCCGCTGCTAACAGCAAATTAATATTTTCTTAGAGCAGAGTTCAGTGCCTGAAAGATGCGGAGGGAAGCAGCTCTGGGCCAGGGTGGGACTGTGCCGCCAGGCATTTGGAGAAAAAAGAGTTGTCCCAGGTCGTCGGCGGACACCCAGGAGATGGGTTTATTTTCGGGGTGAGGTTAGGGGGAGGAGGGCCGAGGGGACCCCCCGCCCGTCTGCTTCCAGCTGCAGAAACCCGAATAGGAAAACCGTTTCTCCAGCCGTCAGTCGCTGCATTTCAAGAAAGCCTTGGGGTATCATTTGTATCTGTCAGAAAACATTAAGCCTTCAACTTTTTCATCCCGAGTTTTTGCAAGAGCTGCCGCTGGCCGCCAGCGCCCGGGGCGGGATGAGGATGGCGGGGGGGTGGGGGGGCCGGGACAAGCCACAGCCCCGGGTGTCCCGGGTGCCCCGGGAGGTGTCACGGACCAAACGCCCGGGGAAAATTCCGTTTCCCCCATTAGATTTCAATGGCGGGGCGAGCCGGGGCGGTTGGGCAGGGTCCGCCGGGAAGCGGGATGGGGCAGGGAGCGCCCGGGAGGTTTGGGAGGCTGCGGGAGGCCGGAGGAGCCGGGGGCGGCCGCTGGAAACCCACCCGCCGAGCATCCGCGGCGCAGCGCTGCGCGGAGGGGCCCTGCGCGCCCGCGGAAAGTGGAGGCTTGGCCGGCACGCAGAGGGTCGAAGGCTGCGGATCCAAAAGGGGCTGATTTCGTTTTGCTCAACTTAGGAAAATTGCTCTCCTGGCTGCGCAGAGGAGGACAGGCCGGCTGGGAGCCAGCGTAATTTTCCACCTTCCTCTCCTGAGCGATTTAACATGCTCTCTGGGCAGTGTTTCTTCCCGCTCTCTACTTCCCGCTGCCCGCTCCGCCCGGCCCGGGGGGGGACCCGGCTCCGGCTCCGGCGGGAGGTCGGGGGATGCCGGGGCTCGTTTCGTGGTCGTCGTTACCTGGAGTTTGCTCCCTTTTCCCTTCGGGCCCGATCCGGGCCGGGGCTACAGGCGCGGCGGGGAGTGCTGAGCATTGCTTTGCGCGGGGGGCGTACGCGCGGGTCTCCACCTTGCGCGTAAGGCGGTGTTTGGGGCGATGCTGTTTTGGGACAGGACACCCCYGGGACACTGCCGCGACGGACACCACCCCCCCCGGTACGCTGCAACAACAAACATCGCCGCCCCAGTGCGGTCCGTGCTCCGCGGAGCACCGCGCTGTCCTGCGCACACGCCTGCGCGCATGCCCGGCCTCTGCTTGTTCCCAATCCATGTGGGCATCCCGTGGGTCCCGGGATGCACCAGCAAAGGCCGGGAGCGAGGGATGGAGGCCGAAAACCACTCATCCACCCGTGCGGGGGACATTCTCATAGAGGGAAGCTTTAAAAATGCCCCTGCGCGCCGTCGCTGCGCTGCCGGCGCTGGGCACGGGGGAGCTGCGCCCTTCCAGSCTCTCTCACCGCCCCGGCGATGCCCCTTCGCCGCCCGCTGTGCACTTTTAGGACGGTTTTGTTATTAATAGTTGTTTTCCTGCAGCAACTCCCGGCTGCTGGGCTGAGCGAAGGGGGCACCAGGTGGAGGTTGGCTGGCTTAGCTTGGCTTGGCYTGGCTTGGGCTTGGTTTGRCTATGAYTGCTTTGTTTGGGTTTGGCTTGGCTTGTTTTGGTTGCGTTGGTTGCGGTTTCGTTTGGCTTGGTTTGGTTTGATTTGTCTTGGTTGAGTTGGGTTGGGTTGGCTGGGCTTGGGTTTGGTTGGGCTGGGTTTGGTTGGGTTGGGTTTGGTTGGGTTGGGGAGCCTCTTCCTCCTCTCTTGCCTCACTGCAACTCTATTTTTCAGAGGACTTCCCTCTCCTCTCGGGCAGAGGTGCACTTGGGAGGAGATGCTTTCATTTTTGTAACAATTCCCAATAATTTATAGACTGATTCTGAGTCTATGCAACGCTAATAAATCTGAAGGGGAAAAGCTGGCAGAGACTGAACTTCGCCGCCTGATATACGGCCCAGGTGGTTTTGCGTTGGCTACAACTGCCGCAGCCCGTCGGGGATGGCAGCCCCTCTCCAAAAGCAGAGACCCCCTCCCCGGCACCCGGGGGGCGACACGGACGCCTCCTCCACGCCCTCGGCGGGGTCCGTCCGCCCCTCGGGGTCAGTGGGAGTCCTGCTCTCGTTCAGACGCGTCTCGTCCTCTTCTTCACGGGGTAGTCACCGGCGTGGCCAGCGCTGATTTATTTATAAGCGCCATCCCTCGTTCTTGGGTTATTTATAGCAGGAGAAAGCGGAGCGGTTTATTTGCGGGCTTCCAGCGTTTTACAGATCCCTGATGCAGCCCCCAGCCTTGGGGACCCTCGGGGTGCGGTGGCTGCGCGGGCGCGGAGCGGCGGTGCTCTCCGGCCAGCCCCACGCGGCGCTGCGCGGAGGTTTCCCACGCAAAGCCCTCCCGCCACCCGCTCACACCGGCTGCGTCCCGGCCGGGGCTCCGTGGTCCCCTCTCGGCCCTCGGCCCGACCCCCGGCCCGACCCCTCCCTCCGCCTCTCCCCGGCCCTTCCCACGCCCACGCAGGTCGCGGCTCCCGAGGGGCATCCTGGCGGGGTCTGACGGCTATTCGGGGCCCCCGAGGCCGGGCTGCTCTCGTCTGCTGCGGCCTCTCCTCCCTCCCCGCAGCTCCCTCCGGCCCCCAGAGAGCCCGGGGAGGTGGCGGGGGAAAAGGAGAGCCCAAGCCCGGGGCCACCGTCCTGCCCGGCCCGTGGGGCCGCCGTCCCGCCTTCACGTCGCGGGAAGAACAGCCGGCTCCGAGCGGRGCATCAAGGCTTGCCTTGGGTCCAGGCCTGGCTGAAAGGCGAGGCGTGACGTCAGGGAAGCAAGGCATGACGTCACACGAGTGGACCCGTGACGTAGGGTCTGCTGGAGGGGGTTGCCGGAGGAGAGGTGTCCCAGCATCCCGAAACGGAGCGGGCCCGGCGGAGAGGAGAGAGGAGAAAGCGCAAATCTGCGGGCGTTCGCCCTGCGGGTGGGCTCTGTTGTCGTGACACGTGTTGTCGCGACCAGCAACGGGAAGAACCGGGCGGATTTGGTTCTCTGCGATAGGAGTGAGCCCGCTCCGCAAAGCGCGGAGCGACAGGATGCCCTTACGTCCACGTAAGACATATACGAGACATACACAAGACATACATATATCCGCCCGCCTGAGGCTGCCGACCCGTGCGCAGGTGTGCGGTAAATGCCTGACCCGCGCCACGGCCCGGGCGGGGACACGCGTGGGGGAGGTCAGGAGGGAGCCGGGCACTGCTCCGCCTCCCGAGGGCCGGGAGCGGCAGGGCCGTCCCGTTAGTCTCTATTTAACGCCGGTATCGGGGGGTGTCTGCCCCGGGGGCCCCCCAGAAGGAGCCGGGGCGGCCGTCGCTCTGGGAGGCAGCCGGACCCGGCGTTATCGCGGCGGCCGCCTCGGCGGAGTCACGGCGGTGCCCGGGGCTGAGCCTTTCCCTCCGCCCGGCCGAGAGGAATTGAGCCTAGAACGAATTTTAAAAAAATAGATTTTATAGAGCAGAACAAAAACTGTAAATTAGGCGCATTAAAAAAAAAGAAAGAAAAAAAAAGAAAAAACAACAAGAAAAAGAAAGAAAAATCCCGCCTCCGATTTTGAGGCTGCTGTGAGCTGGAGGGTTTAAAATAGCCGGAGCGGAGCAGCCGGGCTGTTGGCAGCCTCCCTCCAGCACGGCCCGCCTGGAGACCTGCCCCGGGGCTGCCGCTGCTCCCGGCCCACGGAAATAAAGGAAAAAAAAAAGGACTGTGAAGGGTCTCAGGCACGGTGCATGTCTGCAATCCGGTCACCTTCCTCCTCCTCGGGAGAAAGGCCATCCCCACCTCTCGCTTCTCCCCCGGGAGGAGGTCCCCATCCTTCCCGTGGCGTGGGCTCCTGCATCAGCTGAGCCCCTCGGAGCCCAGAGGCCCCGGCCCCGGTAAATATTTGCATTTTAAACCACGTCCATCTTCAGCAGCCCCGAGATTGCCTGGTTCACCTCGGGTTCTCGAAATTCCCCGTTGTTTGCAGACTCCTGAGCGAAGTTCAGCCGGGAGCGGCGGACAGACAGACTGACATCAATATGGCCCTCAAAAAAAAAAGAAAGAGCCAGATAGGGAGACCTGACCCTGACAGCACCCACCTGTACATCCCCTAAACTGCAAAAGGCGCTGGAGATCAGAGGTGCAGGGGTTGGGGGCTGGGAGCTTTGGACTCCCCCCTCCTGGTGTCCCCGGGCCCATGGGCGGGGGGGGCCGGGTCCTGCCGGGCTCTGCCGGGGGGCGCGGGGCGGGCCCGGCTGCATCACCCCGGCGGTGTAGGAAAAAAGCCTGCGCGGCTGGAACATTGCTTCCCTCCACTTTTCCATAAACCAGTTCAAAAGTTCTCTCCCACATCTTTACTTGATTTGAAAGCAAAATAGAGTGTCAGGATGGATCAGTTAAAGTGAGCCGAGAAAATAAAGAGGAGAGAAGGTCCTTTCCCCAGGCAGAGTTACAGCCAGGGTCCTTCTCCCCCTTCCCCTCGCCCCCTTCCCCGGTGCAGCGAGCACCCGGCCGCCTGCCCCGCCGGTACCCCCGGTTCCCATCTGCCCCCCGAGGCTGAGGGCTTCCCGTGGGTTCTTCCACCTCCCCAAACACCGAGGTGTTATCCGGGAGGTCTCAAGGCCGTGTCCCGACCTCCGCGGGCGTCACCGGGGACCGGCCCCGCTCCACCCGCCCCTGCCACTGCACCGGGACAGGGCGCACCGGTGCCCGCTGCAGGAGAGGGGGGGCTCTTGCCCCCTCCCCGCCGGCCCCCGGGCTGGCAGAGCCTCAGAGACCCCTCCGGAGGGTCACCGCGAGTTCGGCTGCGGGAGGAAAATTATTTATTATTAATCATGTGCTGAAAGGTGATGTGATGAGAGCGTCCGCGCTGCCGCTGTTCCCCAGGCTGTGGTCCCCTGGCCGCCGTGCAGGGTCCGAGCCGCTTTATTATAAACCAGAAAAAATGTTAAAAAAGGATAAAAACCAGTTCAGACACAACCCCCAGGAGGCCGTCGTCCCCAAAAGAAATCCCCTCCGGCTCGGAGAAACGTGTTCCCCGCGGGACTGAAACTCGCGGTGGGGTCGCTTCGCGCCGGGAGAGGCCGCGCAGCCCCGCGCAGGGATGCTGAGGGGTGCGCAGGGTGCGCGTCTACTGCAGGGCGTGGGGGCGGAGGCTCCGCGGGCCAAGAGGCCCAGCCGGGCTGGGTACGGGGGTACTCGCGGAGATGCCGTGCTGCGCGGGGGCGCAACTTGCGCGCTGCCGGCTGGCAGGAGGCTGCGGAGGAGGGCGGGCTGGCAGGGTGCTGGGCAGGGGGTCCCGAGCCGCCCCCCGCGCGGCTGGGAGTGATTTTCCACCTTTCCATTCGTTTCTGAAATATTTTTAATACCTCACCGAGTTTGGGGGAGGCTGCGGGGGAGGGGAAGGAGGAGGGGGGGACCCTCGGAGGAGATGCAGCCGGGCGGCGGGGGCCGGGCAGGGGCCCGCCGGGGGGCCGCGGGCCTGGCCGCGGCCGCGCAAGGCGCGCACATCGTCGGGGAGCGCGGAGGCAGGTCCGCCTGCGCGGCCGGGCTGGGCGAGCGCTAGATGGAGTGATGCATTAGCGAGACGGGGAGGTTTTAACCTTCAGGGGGAGGAGCCCCGTTTAACTACAGGCATTTGTTCTAGGGCAGGTCACTTTAATCTCTTTAGCTTTAAACTGTCCAACTCGCAACTCGCGTTTCTCTATAAGGGATCTTTACCACTTCCCTGCCTATGCGGCCGGACTGCCGTGCCTCTCCCCGAGCAGAGACAACCGGCTTCGAGGCACTGCCCAGATCTCTTCTTCCGACACCCTAAAAATAATACTGTTAGTAATAAGTGGATTTGCTTTTGGTTTTGTTGCTTTTTCTTTTTTCCTTTAAAAAAAAAAAAAAAAAAAGCTCCTTGTTCCTTTCTGTGTGGAATAAACACCTGCAAACTCCCCCAGGCAGCCCGGCGCCCCTGCCATGGATTCCTTTAAAGGTGGAATGAATTTGGAGAGACTGCCCGAGAGCTTGAGACCCCAACCCTCCCATGACATGGCTTCCAGCTTCCATTTGCAAAGATCCTCGGAACCCAGAGACCCGATCGAGAACTCAGCCAGTGAATCCTCCGACACGGAGGTGCCAGGTAACCCCCCCACCCCCCCCGCCGCGGCCCCGGCCCGCAACCCCCCCGCGCCGCCTCCCCCTCCCCCCCGCGCCTTCCCTTCGCGGGGCGGTCGGTGGTGCTCTGCCCGCACCCCCCGCACAAGCAGAGGCGATGGCGGGGGGCACGGGGAGGCGGGGGGGGGGGGCAAGAGCTGCCGGTGAGCCCCGCGGCTGCATCCCGAGCGAGCCCCGGGAACCGGAGCGGGGGGCAGGGGCCCGCCCCGGAGCTGCCGCCCCCGCCGTGCCCGGCGCTGACAGCCCTCCGGGAGGACACGCACGGCTCCCCTGCCCCATCCCAGGAGCTGCTCTTTTTTTATAAAAACACAGTTATTAATTGATGGGGTCGAAGGGAAGGGGGGCTCTTCGGGGAGTGCGGTTTTGCCGGATGTTTCTGAAATAATGTCAGCTTTTGCCCGGGTTTATTTTCCAGCTGGGGTGGTGCAGACATGGAAAAAGATCTCTCTGTCAAAGGCGGGGAGGGGGGTGAGAGTGGGGAGAAAAAAATTAAGAAAAGAAAGAAAAGTGCCGCAGAGCAGGAGAGGCGGCGTGGGGCCGAGTGCAGGCAGCGCGGGCCGCCGCGGAGGGGATGTGCGCGGCCGCGGAGGCTGCGCGCTTTCCCCGCTGGAAAGGGTCCCCGTGCCCTGACCACCATGTGCAAGGGCTGCAGGGAAAGCTGTGGTTTCCCAGTTTGTATTTAATTAAAGTAGCAACATTTCTAGAATGACAAGGGAAGCTACGAGAAGGAAACAAAAGCTGCAGGAAGGAGCGTGATACCCACTCTCCTCCGAGACCCTTTCAGGGGGAGTTTATCTCTTATTTAATTGCAATTTTTTAGTAGCTGTTGTTGCTCTTCGGAGTTTTAGCAAGTCCTATAACCTAGAGAGTGGCTGCGGCATGAGTCGGTCCCGAAGTGGCACCCGGTGATAAACAGGGTTTGGGTTGTGCCTCCCAGCCTGATTCGCAAACAAAATTAGGGACCGGCGTCTGGAAGGGACTCCGAGATTAGAGGGGATTATTTGAGATTAGAGAGGGAGATTTGCTCCATTTTGCCCTACCCCTGTGTGTGACCCCTCGGTGCTGGAGGAGGGCTGAGGACCTGCCTGCTTTTCTTCTCCGAGAAGCTGCAAAATACCTTTCACTTTTTTTTTTTTTTTTAATGAAGAAAAAAAAAAGGTACAAAACCCGATTAAAGCTAATGTGCCTTACGATTTGAAATTGTATCACAGCCCGGCACGGAGGCCGGATTTTTAATGAAATCCTGGCRGGGTTAAACCCGGAGCGGGGCGAGGGGCCGCCGGGACGGATCCCACCGCGGCCGCAGCCGCTTTCCTATCGCTCCCCGGCTCCTTCTCGGCCCGRTTTCTCCGGGCTCTTCCCAGCCGAAAGCGAGAGGATTTATTTGCCTTTGCGGGGGTGATTTTGGTTTCTGTTTCCCCACCGCCGCCGGGCCCTGCGGTTTAGCCGGTCCAGCGGTCGCAGAGGCCGGGGGGGGGCCGGGGGACCCATGGCGATGGGGTCTGCGCTGCAGAGGCCTTGTTTGCTCTGCAAACCACCTCCAGCAGACAGAGGCCAGCCGGGCTGCCATCGGCCCCTTTTGGGGCGTCCATTGAGCCTTTGGAGCTCGCTCGGCCCCCCCTTTTGCTATGGAGGGTGCCCAGACGAGGAGTGATTCAGGGGTGACTTTGCAAGGACGAGTCCTCCCGGGCTCTGGATGCAGCCCGCGATTATTTTTAGACTCCCGCTTACCTCGCAGAGGTCGGGGCTGTAGAAATGCCCTCGGGYCCGCCGCCGCCGGCATAAAACCCTCTAAAAAGGCGGGGGGAAAAAGAAAAACTCTAAAAGGGAAAACTCCCCGCGGAGGTTCCTTTAGGCAGCAGCAGGACAGAGGCCGGGGGGATGGCCGCGGCCCCCGGCCCTGCAGCCTCCCRCGCCCGCCGCCCGGCCGCTCCTCTCCCCGCTCCCGCCGGGGCCCAGGCCGGGAGCACATTTCGTTCAGGCCTTTCAGTCCCTTTCCGAGGGCTTCAACCGGGCCAAATCCGTCCGAAACCGGGGCTGGGAGAGCCAGAAAGGCCGTTACGAAAAAGGAGCAGGGGTTTGCCCTCCCGTTGCGGCGGGGCCGGGGCTGGATTCCTGCTTCCAGTCCGCGCAAATCCCGACCGCGAAAACGCTCCTGTGGGTTTTTTTTTTTTTTCCTTTGCTTCTTTCGATATGATTTTTGCAGAGGGCTTCGCTCAGCCTCGGGTTAAAATAAACACTAAAATCCTAAAAGCGGCAAAAGAAAAGAAAAAAAAAAAAAAAGAAATAAGTGGGGGAGTGTAGAGGCAAAGAGAGAGGGTGCTTTTTGCAATTAATTGCTGCTGGGTTTTACACCCCTGCCCTTCCAAAGTTTCCTGTCGCGGCCGAGCACAACAAAGACAATGGAGCAAAGATCGCGCCTTAGGTTGAAGGGAGTGAAAAGGTGCCGCGGAAAGGCCGAGCGGCCGATGCTGCGGGGAACCCGCTCCCCCACGATTGCTCTCACCCCTCGGGCCCGCTTCGGGCCGGGCCGCTCTGGGGGTCCCGCTGCCTCCCCCGGGTGCCCTGGGCCCGGGAAGGGCCCCGTGCTCCTTCCCCAACTGCCCCGGGAAAGGCCGGGTTTGGCGGCGGGGCGCTCGGCGGGTGCAGGGCCCGGCAGGACCCGCGTGGGTGCCCCCACGCGTCCCTCCGGCGGGGCGGGCAGGGCTGGGTGCGGGGGCGGCGTGGCTGCCTTTGTGTGCCTGTATTTCTGTTTGCAAAAAAACCAAACCAAAACAAAAACCAAACCAAACAAAAACAAACCCCAAACCCCGACACCCCACCGCAGAAAAGGAGCGCAGCGGCGAGCAGAAAAACGAGGACGGGGCCGCCGACGACCCGGCGAAGAAGAAGAAGCAGCGGCGGCAGCGGACCCACTTCACCAGCCAGCAGCTGCAGGAGCTGGAGGCCACTTTCCAGAGGAACCGCTACCCCGACATGAGCATGAGGGAGGAGATCGCCGTGTGGACCAACCTCACCGAGCCCCGAGTCCGGGTAAGAGGGGCTCCCGGCCCCGCGGGAATGCAGGGCTTTGCTCCGGGCCCCGCTGCAAGAGTAGGGGGATCTCGGGGAAACTGGCCCTTTTGGGAGCCGCCGGTTTGAGAGCAGCGCCCGGCTGCTGTGGGCTTGATTTTAATTACTAAAATTGGGATGCGGGCCGGAGAGGAGAAATTCAGCTCCCGGCCGCGGAGAGATGCCGGCCGGAGTGGGCTGGGGGGCGAGCAGCRCTGGGGGCAGCGGGGAGGCCGGGGCTTGGGAAGGGCCCTGTTGTGGGTGGAAGACCCCCACCCACCCCGCGTTGGCCTAAACCCGGCGCGGAGCTAGAGCAACCCCGCAGCAACTGGGCAGCTCCAGCGGCCCTTCCCCTCGCTCTGGTTATTCCCAATAATCCCAGCAATCGTGATCGTCTCCCGACAAACCGCTGCTTGATGCCATTGCGGCGGTGGGATTGCGGCTCAGCACCCCCCCGGGCCCGAGGCGATCCACTCCGTGCGGGCTGTCGGTGCCAGCCCCCCCCCCGGCCGCGCATCTTCCGCGGCCGCGGGCGGGCGGAGCGGCTGTTTGCAGAGGCCGTCGGTGGGCAAAGTGAAGGACAAGGGCTAGGGAGCGATTGCGCTGCAAAGTCAATAAGCGCTGTAGACACAGACTTGTAYGGCGAAGGCGCCTGGTCTTTACAGCCTCGGAGCCGATGCCACCGTACATATGTATACACACATACATATAYAGCCTCGGCAGTTCCTTRGAGAGATTTCTGAGTGAAATATCCTGGCAATGAACGACCAGACCGGAGCGGCTCGGGCTGTATTGATCCGTAGACTTTCTGCCCGCCGTGCCTGGGCTGTCACGGTTTCTCCACCTCCCCTTTGCGTTTCCCCCCGGGACATTTCCCCGCGCGGTTTCGGCCGTGGCCGTACACCCCAGCCGAGCCTGCCGCCCCCCGGGGCCGTGGGCTGAGCCCGTTCCGGGGAGGGGAGAAACCCGGCAGAAAACGGGAACGGCGGAGGGCAGCCCCGCCGTCCCGAAAAGCCACTTTTTTTTTTTTTTTTTTTTTTTCTTGGCAATTAAACGGCAAGTGACCAAATCGGATTACAGAGATTCTACTTTAAACCTTTCAAGAGTAAACACCCATCTGCAATGGGGGAAATGCATCTGAAAGCATTGCCTTAATTGAGTTTAAAACAAAACAAAGCCGGAGCGGAGACTAAACTGCATTAATATTGCTGGAATATTTCAGGAAGCAAATAAAACTAATATATGAGTTGCCATTAACATAATTTCGTTCTCCCTCTGTGTGGAGATGTTTTGGGTTGATGTTCTGAGATTGCAGATTGCAAATCTAACCTTAATTTGCTATGAGGGCCTTCCTTTAAAATGTCTAGGAGCCATAATTAAAACTATTACCCTCATTTTCAGGAAATTCCTGTCTGGAAGCACCTTCCGAGGAGTATATTACAGGTTTTGAACATGTTGGCTTTCGTTTCCTATTTATACGGGATTCTTTTTATTATTGTTATTTTTTTAAAATAGACTTCTCCATCCATTCCCCCCCCCGAAGTTTCCATCCTTGACGCCGGTGTTTAATAATAGTTGCGCCATTCCTGCGCCGGGAGGGGAGGCCCGAAGAGTTCCTCCCCCCCCCGYCCCGGCTCCGGCGGGCGTGCGGAGGGAGCGCAGCCTCCGCGGAGCCGGGCGCACGGAGCGGCGCAGCCCCGGCCGGGGCCCCGGTGTCCGCAGGGAGCCCGGAGGCGACGGCTCGGTGGGAGAAAGCCGGGGGGGGTGGGGGGGAGATGCAGCAGGAGGGGCTCGCAGGCCGGGCGCAGCCGGCAGGCAGGACGATGCTGGTTTTTAACCTGGAAAAAAGAATTTGGGGGCTGCCCGGCTGCCACCACGGGCTTTCCGAGGGCTAAAAAAAAAAAAAAAAAAGAGCCTGGATCAGGTTTTTGCATCAAACACCAGGAGCGGCCCCCGCTTCCCTGTTCCCTAGTCAGGGCTGTAAATTCTCATTAGATATAAAGGCAGAGGCTGCACCCATCCAAGGGCGATGCGGGGACTGATTTTTTTTTTTTAAACCTAAACATACTAATCCAATCCCCATTTTTATGATCTGTAACAGGGGACTTTTATTACACAGCATTAGCGTTCGGAAACGCGGCGGAGCCGGGGTGAGCCGGCCCTAATCAGAGCGGGTCGTGCCTTCGCCCCGTGCTTTGCTCCGGGGAGAGGGGCGGCGGGGGGGACCGGGGGGACGCGGACACCCGCGCAGGCATCCTTCGCGCAGAGGCGGCTGCGCGCATCCCGGCTCGCACGTCCCGCTGAATAGAGAGGGATGCGCGCAGAGGCACCAGGGGGCTGCAGGGGGAGGCGGTGCGGGGCCGCAGAGCCGTGCCCGCAGCCCACGGAGGTGGGGGATCGTTTGGCGGCCCCCCCATCTCCCCCCGCATGCCGGGGCGGGGGTGCCGCGCTTGGCTGCGGGCGCTGCCCTGCGCGCATCTGCGGGGAAAGGGGCGGCGGTGGTCCCGCACTCACCGTGCTGTGTCGGTCCCTTCCGTGCCCCCTCTCCCCCCTCCCCTCTCCGCAGGTCTGGTTCAAGAACCGCCGAGCCAAGTGGAGAAAGCGGGAGCGGAACCAGCAGATGGACCTGTGCAAGAACGGCTACGTGCCGCAGTTCAGCGGGCTGATGCAGCCCTACGACGACATGTACGCCGGGTACCCCTACAACAACTGGGCCACCAAAAGCCTCACCCCGGCGCCGCTTTCCACCAAGAGTTTCACCTTTTTCAACTCCATGAGTCCCCTCTCCTCGCAGTCCATGTTCTCGGCGCCCAGCAGCATCTCCTCCATGAACATGCCGTCCAGTATGGGCCACTCGGCCGTGCCGGGCATGGGCAACTCCGGCCTCAACAACATCAACAACATCAGCGGCTCCTCGCTGAATTCGGCCATGTCCTCGCCGGCCTGTCCCTACGGGCCACCGGGCTCGCCCTACAGCGTCTACCGGGACACTTGCAACTCCAGCTTAGCCAGCCTCAGACTGAAATCAAAGCAGCACTCCAGTTTCGGCTACAGCAGTTTGCAAAGCCCCGGCTCTAGTCTAAACGCCTGTCAGTACAACAGTTGACGGACTTGACACAAACCACCTCCGACAAACACCGCCGACAAAGCAAAGCAGAAGCAAGGCGACGTTTAACGGAAAAGAAAAAAAAAAAA
>JASVER010000092.1:3183911-3289573 GCA_030449065.1 Oceanodroma leucorhoa
AAAAAAAAAATAAATATCAAACCATCAAAAACCGTAAACGGACCAGAAAACTTTTGCAAGAGACACCGAAATCTGGTACATGGATGAGTTGCAATTTTTCTCTGGATTATGCGGGTTGTATGTGTTTACTTGAACTTGCACAGGAGTTGGTAAGGCGGCCGCTTCCCCGCGGGGGGGGCGGCGAGGGAGGGAGACGCCTCGGTGGTAAGAGCTGGTGGGACGGTTCTTGGCCGCTTGTCGCACGGGAAGAGTTTGGTTAATGTTTACCACTGAGAAACAGAATCACACTCGGAAAAAAAAAAGGGGAGGGGGGGAGAAAAAAATATAATTCGCAGAACAGTTTCTGCGGGAAAAATGGTTAAAATATTAGGTATGAAACTATTAAAAATAATAATGACAAGGGTCAACCACTTATATAAGGTTATATTTATATCTACCGTTGCATTGTGCCGGATCATTGTCCTTGGCCGTTGAATAAACTGTTTTTAAAATGCATGATTCTTGATGTTTTTTCTTTAGTTGGAAGCTATAATCCAGTCATTCCTGAGCAGCTCAAGGTTCCTACCTCTTCATCCTTTCCAAAAGACTGCAGTATCCCCGGTTGTGAGAGAGCACAGAAACCCTCCARCGATGCGAAAACTGTTCAGCATTCTCCCCATCCAAAGTCTTATCTTGATAATGAAATTATCATTCATTTTTATTTAAATGTAGGGGTTTTTTTGCTCTTTAAAAAAAAAAACAAAAACAAAAAAAAACCCCCAAAACCAAAAACCCCTTTTAGAGAGTCTAGAAAAAAAAGACGAAAAACGGTCTGTTATGAAGTGAATCCAGATACTGCATCTCTAATAGAGAAACAGCGAGCCTCGGCGTCCGGAAAGGTTGCTTAGCAAAGCTGAAAGCGTTCCTTGCTTTTCTAACTGTGAAGGAAAAACAAGGAACCAAAAAAAACACAACCCGATCTTAAGGTGTTATTATCTTAAGGTGTTATTATGTAAATGTAGATACTTTAACAAGTGCTTGTTGGCAAAAAAAAAAAAAAAAAAACCAACATGGAAATTATAAATATGATCTTTATTAATACGCATACAAAACGCATATGAAGTTTAATTGCAGGCATATTTGTTGCTTATTTTTGTCGATACTTATTACCTGTAGATGACAAAGAAACATAATATAAAATGCACACGGTACTTCTTTCCCAGTGTATTTCACACCTGTGGTAAACGTTACGCTGGATGTTTCAATTATGCTGTTGTGGATAAGGATGCAGTATATATATTGTTTTATAAGTTATGTTTTGTGATTTTTTTTTTTTTTTCAAAATTAAGAGCATGGGAATAAAAAAAAAAAACAAAAAAAAACCAAAACCGAAACGAAATCTAGAAATGCCTTTAATGTTCTTTTCTGGCTGTGTTTAAGAGATCGACTACATAAGAAGAAAAGCAGCTTTCTCCCTCCCGCCCGGCGGTGGCATTTCGGGGAGGGCCCCTCCGCTTCTCCCCGGTAATTGCGCCGTCGCCCCGCGTCCCCCCCCCGCGCCCCGGCAGGGACCCGGCCGGGAGCCGCCGGCCAAGGGGGGGCGAAGGCTGCCTTCTTCGGGGAGGGGGGCCCTGGTCCCTGCCATCCCGAGGGGCAGCCCCGGCAGAGGAAATCCTCCCCACCTCTAATTTTATGGCAGACTTCGGCGGGGTTTGTGGAGGCAGCCCCTCCTTGCCGCCTGGATTTCTGCTCCCACGAAATAATAACGCCTCGAGCCGTGGGTTGGGTTTTTTTCCCTCCCAAAATAGTTAATCCTCGCACCCTGAAGACCCCCSCCTCGGCGTGCCGCAGCCTCGGGACCGCTCCTTCCCGCTGAAGCGTTTTGTCCGTTTTGCTACGGCGCGTTTTCCTCTTGCTCCTCCAAATTCTCCGATATCCTGAATTTTAAAGGTCGTTMGATCTATTTCTTTTTTCCCCAAGCTACTGCAAGCCCAAAAGACTCCGATTTCATTACTGTTTCATTACTATTATGATTACTATTAATATTTCGTGAAAAATGCCATAATTCAGCCAACGAAATAAGAAATTATCTGCGGCGGGGCCGGATCCGGCGGCAAAAGCCCTTCCCGGGGCTGTCTCCCCGCGTTGTTTGCGCGGCCGCGGATGTCCCCCTCCCCCGGGGGTTTGCAGCTCTCTGCGCGGAGCCGCTTGAGCCCCGGGGAGCGGGGGGGAGTTCCGCGGCCGCGCACGGCAGCCCGGCCCCGCGGAGCCCCGGGAGCCGTTCCCTGGCAGCGGGGGGAGGGTGCCGTGGCCGCGGACCCCCCGTCCCGGGGCTGGGGGGCTGCGCAGTGGCTTTGCACCTAACCCGGGGGCTCAGCGGAGGGGAGCTGAGTCTCCTCGGCTACTTTATCACTTATTATAGCTACGGGAGCGTGCGCCAGAGCAGGAAAACGACTGATTTTCCCCTCCAGTTCCCATCCCGGAGGGTATCTGCAAGCCCTCAGCTGTTATTTTAGCCTGGATTTTCGGTGTTCATTTTCTCCTGTTCCTGGAGGTAGCACTGTTAGTCCTAAATCAGAGTAGCGACTGCAGGGCTCACGTTTAGCCAAATCCTGCCGCAAGTTCCAGTTGATTGTGAGAGTCCTGAAAAACCCCTGAAACTCAGTCTGCGGGAAAATGCTGGGGACCAGGGACACAGCTTGCTTGGGTTTCTGTGCCGGTGGCCGTCACCGGTGTCCCCCTGCCCTGTCAATGTACCAGGGAAAGCTGATCCACTGCTGCTGGGCGAAATTTGGGATACCTTGACACATTCATGGCTCAGGGAAAGGAAMATTCCAAGGAGACACTGAGCAGAAAGCAGCTCCTACACCTTCCCTGTGCACTTTTACGGATGCCCTGGAGCCTTTAGGTCTCCCCCACAATGGTTAGAGCTTGAGTTATTTGGGGTTTTGGTGTGTTTGAAGCATGACTTGGGACTGCTTTGCCCAAGCACAGCTTCCTTAGGGATATGCCCTTGGAGGTGCCCAGGTGTGTGCCCACGCTGGGGTCAGCCGAGGTGGGCTGTCATTTAATGGTGCCTTAGCCCCCAAAGCCCCCAAAGAGGGGGTCCCCCGCATAAAATGGCTCTCCCCACCACTCTTGGCACTTCGGTTTGGTTTTTGAACTCCCCTCGCCAGCGTCTGGCTGGTGGGTGTTTCCACACACCGGAGGCGATGGTTTTCCATCCCTCGCCCTGCACATTCCTCCAAGTGGTTTCCAGCGCGTGGAGCTCAAGCAGAAATTTCTGAAGCTGCATCRCTTCGACCTATCCTGGCTCCAGCCCGGTGGGATTCTGCCTTCCAGTCGGTGCTGCAGGGAGCCCCCAGACTCCTGCCCGCTTATTGCAGCCTTGCCTTTGTCAGGGCAAGCAGACTTGGAGCYGGAGAAATAGCTGAATCAAGTTTTCCATTTGTTCTGGGTGTGCTGGCTTACCTATTAGCATTTCCAAGGCAAAGCTGCCTGGGGAGCACTTTGCATACCTACCTGGGCTAGGGGTTTGCTTGGGAACGCTATATGGTCCTGAGAGGTCCCAGACGACCAACCCYGAAGTTGCTGCACGGCGAAGGCTCCTATTGCACCAGCCCAGATGAAGTTCACAAAGACTTTATGCCTCAGACTGCCCTGCTCTTTCGAGATTAAATGTCTTCTAATAAAAAGCTGTGGTCAGTTTAACTCCAAATTGCATACTTTTCTTTATCTGTGGCCTGGAACTCAGCAAACTATGCAAAGTCYCATTTAAATTAATGGGATGCTTCAGTACTGATTTTAATGGGATTTTGTATAATAAAAATAACACTTAGAAAAGCCCTAACATTTTGCTGCAAACTTGCAACAAAAGTTGCTGGATCTGGGATAATAAAAATACAGACTTTATATGAAACCTATGAAGGGTTTGTCATTAACTTAAATGGCACGGTTTCAGGCCTTATTATTTTAGTTTACCCTTGTATAAGTAAAAAYTACTTTATCAATTAAACAAGAATCTGTGACAACTTTTCTGTTCCAGTCTGACAACCTGTATGTGAAAATTTAGTTTGATATTATCAGAACAGCCAAGAAATTCAGACTCATAAACCAGCCTGTATACAAGGACCGAGAACAGATAAAAATAAGAAACTACACATTCTTTTTGCTAAGAGTTTGCCCATCAAACAAAGTTACGTTGTTACTTCTAAAAAAAATACTTCTTATCCCTCCTTTAATCTATCCAGAACAGTTTTCTGTTCACCCTCATAGAAAACAGTAAAAACCTCCTTCAAAGTAAAATATGTTTTAATTAACAGAGCTGCAAAATAAAATCCACAGCTACGCAACAAGCCTTCTCTGCAGCTCACCATTGTGCGAACCGCTCGGGCAAGCTGCTCTTATTAACAAGCTACAGGCTACGCTCTGCTCCAAGCTGATTAAGCAGTAGGGCTGCAGGCAGATTTTCTATCAAAAATGTTTCAATGGCAGCCAGCCTTTTCTTTTGCAGCATGATTTTTTTTTGTTTTACAGGAAAAAATAATTTGTTTATCCCCAACTCCAATTTCTCTAGTGAAGAAAGCCTGTGCACAAAATTTTTATTTAACAAAAAACTTCCCAACAAATAAAAATTCCCATAGGAAATTAAAAAAAAAAAGAAAAAGAAAAGAACATATGTATTTGATTTTTTCCCTTCTTCACCCAAGTAATTTCTTGCAAAAACCCAGGTAACAATGTTCAGTCTCTGCTAGAGACAAGCAAATTTGCTCACAAATCTTCCCAGGAGATCRGTGGAGCTGAGGGAAGGCTTGTGCCCACGGGCGAACCCCACCGATGTAAATGAGCAGCCCAGAACCAGCTCCTCCCGACACCTCTGCTGATGCAGACCTGCAACCCACGGCAGCGTGCGATGCCTCCCCAGAATAACACGTAAAACAGCGCTCGSTCCGGGTTGCTAATTCAAGCCTCGCATAGCAGCTTCAGAGCTTCCCCAAAAATCTATGTGTTAATATGCAAGAAACAAAAATCTGACTTAGTATGAGCAGGGACAAAGTAGCTGCTGTCCCCCAGGAGCGCAAAGCAATTTATTTTACAGGCTTCAAAGTGATACATGCCCGGGTATAGGAGATTAGCAGTGGGATTTTCAAAAGCCCTATGTGAGTGAGGACCAGATTTAAAAAAATGATTCAGTGAATCAGTCCTGGTGTGAGATTTTCCTAGAAGTGAGTTAGGCACCTGGGATTTAGACACTAAGAGTGTGACTTTTAGAGGGATTTAGATGTCTGAAGATACAGCTAAGTACATAGTGGGATCTTTAAAAGCACCCAGTGCCTGTGTCTGTCAGGGGTATCTGCTCTGGCTCCTTCTGAGGCTCCTCTAGCTGCCTGGGTGAAACTGTGAGAACCCAAATCCCTTCCAAAGGCTGGCTCTCAGCACTTAGGTACCCTCAAAAATTCCCATTCTTCCTCCACTCCCTTCTTTTCTTTTCCCCAGAAAGTCTAGAAGGAGGGTTCACTCATTTAAGAGCTAATTCAGGAAAGTACTTAAGCACACAAGGAAACTACCCAGCAAAATGCTTCTAGGCATGAGGTGAAGCCCCGGCCCCACGGAGGCCAGCTGGAGATTTGCCACTGGCTGCGGGGGAGTGGGGCTGTGCCCCGTGGATAACCGCAGGACTGCTCGCACCCTCTGCTCGCACTCTCCTAAAGTCAGCACACTAAAGTTGCTTAAAGTTAAGCATAAAGTTAAGCGAGGTGAAGGAAGCATTTTGGAGAGTCGTGCTGTCACAAGACCATGTTTGAAGTCAGGTCCTAAATTTAATCTTACGCTCTCACAAAGCAAGACCCCACTCTTTAAACATTTACAGGGGCAGGTTTTGAACCTTTGAAAGCAAACCTGGAAAGGCAGGTGGGAAGGCTGGGGGCCAGCAGCTTTCAGGAGCATCCCCTCCAGGGTGGGTTCAGCAGCAGCCACTGGGGCTGGGGCGTCCTACACGGGTCTCTGCCCACGTTGCCAGCTTGTTCCCTGCGGTGAGGAGAATAAAATACCGTGAGTTAGTGCAGATATTTGGAGCTGGAGGAAAGCTCGTTATTGTTTATGGCAGGGAAGAATGCTTGCACCTCTTGCCCGCCCTCAGCAGTGCCTGCTGAGATGGGTCTTGGCCCCTCTGTGGACCCACCTCTGCGGTCCCACGGACTGACACGGTGGCACTGAACTGGGTTCAGCACAGGACCTGTGCAACCCCTCTGCCTGGYGTGGCAGCAAAAAGTGCTGGATCCTATCCTCTGAAAGCTCATCCTCTTGCCTTGAGTGGCTTTGTGTGTTTTACCTCTGAGCACATCAGCCTACAGCCCCTTCCCCCCTGCCTGTACCCCCCCACTGGCCCGTCCGCCCCATACCCCTACCCCAGCCGTGCTGCCCCGTGTGATGAACACGGGACCGCTCCCCTCGCTGGCCCCCRTCTCATTTCCAGGGCTTCAGGGGGAGCGGTAAGCAGCGTTCGTCTGCGGTCCATGGGCTAAAGCTCACCGGGCAGGGGCTGGCACCTCCACTGGTCACATTTGCAGGGGTCATAATTTGAAAAAGGCAGAAACTGCCCATCTACAGCCCTGCCTGCTTTCCTGACCTGAACCCCCCCCGTCACCTGTCCTCTCCACACRTTTCGACAAGCTCTGACAACATACATACTTATTCATTCCATGGCTCCCCTGCTCTGTGTGTATTCACCTGCCTTACATTCCCTCCTCCCTCCTTCCTTACCTGTCTATCCCATACAAGTACCTGTCTACCTCAAGCCTACCTGAATGTGTGATTTAACCACTGGTTGCATGTATCACTCTGTTCTATATATCTTCATCTATCTGATCTCTGATCTGAGGTCATAACTATGAATTTCTTATTTACTTGCACACTCTGAGCTCTCTGGTATAACTCTTCTACACAGACATATTTAATTTGCTCATCTCTACCTTATACCCACTCATTTAGCCAATCCTATTACCTCCCTGTAGCCAACGAATACCATATAACTTTATAATACATAGAACTGACAACTCCATCTCTGACATATTTGCCTAATCTTCTTTCTTTTGTTTTAACAYAGTTTAGTATCAGCTAAACACAAATGTATCATATATTTCTACCTGTTCTCTAAGGTGCAAGGTTAAGATGAAGTTAGAGATAGGGTTAAGGCTTACTGCTTAGAGTTGGGGTCAGGGTTTGGTTAGGGTTTAGGGTTGGGTTGAGATTGGTTTAGAGTTAGGGATAGGGTGGGTTCAGCATTTAGGATTATGTTTGGGTTATGGTTGGGTTAGGGTGAGGCATGGGTTAGGTTTAGGATAGGATTATGGTTAGTATCAGGGGCAGTGGTAGGTTTCAGCTTGYGTGAGGGTTAAGTATTGGGTGCAGAGTTTTAGGTGAGGTTAGGGTAATGGGTTAGTGCTGTGTTCRGATACTGTTGGGTTAGGATTAGCTCTGGCTTAGTGTTGTGTTAGCATAAGCTTTAAGCTTAAGGTTGGGTTTGTGTCAGGATTTAGAATTAGCGTTAGTTTTAGGATTGGTTTGGGAGTCACATCTCAGCCTTGATCATGTAATTTCTCTACGCTTATTTGTTGTGCAAACAGATCTGTTCTCTTTCTGTCCATCTCATGACTGCAAATCACCTAATTTTCTCTCCCACACATCCCTGTGGGTGTTTATAGTTGAGTTTCATAACACTTAGCAATCCATTTTCCCCATGTATTCTCATTTACCTGACCCCTTTGCCTATTTTGCATACATTCATGTCTCACGCATGTAGTCTATCTCACATCTACTAATCGCTCTTGTCCTTTCTTTTAGCACTAATGTATTCACCACTTCTGCTTTTGCCTGTCATGCATAATACATCAATGCAACTAATGCCATGATTAACGATCTTTTTTCGCAGTCTCTTTTATACATACTCATTAAGCTAACGCCTGTGACTACTTACCTATCTGATCAATCTGATGCAAATTTTAATTAATCTCTCTGGATTTCCATAGCACATGGTAAACTATATATTTTCATCTCCCTCCTTGTTCCATCCATATTTATCTCTCTGCTCACTCGTACCCACTCTCATGAGCTTCCTCGTATCCACTCATCTGTATGTGCACCCACTCATCTGTATGTGCACCCACTCATCTGTATGTGCACCCACATCCTTCATCAATCATCCTGTCCAGGAGTTACTCCCCCATTTAACATCCCTCTAATTGGTACTTGATCATCAGGCTAATTTCTCAATACTCCCAGCTCATGAATACTCCTCTGTCTCTTTATCTGCCCAATACCTAGTCCAACCTGTTAGCTCGCTAATTGTTCCAAGCTTGTTTTTTCAACATAATCTCTTTATTCTGTATGAATTTTTATATGTAATCTATTTACTCCATGCCTGTTTTACCTGACTCTTCCTTAAGTGCTTTTTTGCTTTTTCCCATACTTTTCTTCTCTCATCTGTGCACCTTATCTTTTTCTGTATGCATCTACCCAATACTTCCTTCACTCATCTATGTCTTGCACATCACCTTTTTCACTCTTCTCTGTCTTTGTATTTTCAGGGAGTCTCGATGACTAGATACCCTTTCCATGGGTGTTACTCATCTATTACTCTATTAACTACTCATCTATTAACTCTGTTATTGTTCTTCTTTTATCTGTTCCTCCCTCTATGCGCATTCCCCACAATCAATGCCCTATTCACCCTATCAGCCCATATTTTCTGGCTGCATTAGTCATATATTTATTCCATCCTTCCAGCTATCTTTCCACCCCTTTACCCAGRCAACACATGTTCTGTCTGCTGTAAACCTCTCCATCTCAATCTAATCTCTTTCTCTTTTGGCCTTTAATTTATTAATCTGCTCTCTACAGGTTTATCTAGTCAATCTTTCTAGCTAATACAAGCTCAGTTAATAATCTCTTCAGTCGGTATATATACCCATCTCTTCATCCACTCATCCATCCCATTTCTACTCAGCTGACCTACCCCCAGAATATTCACAGTATTTCTAGTGGATCACCTCTTCCTCCTTACGTCCATTTTCCTGTTTCAGATCTGTTAGTGCCACTGCTGCTCATGTCACTGTTATTTAATTTATGTAGCCCAGAATATCTCTACATATCTCTTTACCTAAACATGTTAATTGACACAGATATCAGTTCATGTCTCCATTTATTCCATACGTCCCGCTAACTTTTCCATTATATCTGTACTTATCTACTTGTTACCTATTATAGCTACATACTTACAATACCTACTTGCGATAGTCCACATTTCCGTATTTTAATCTATTCACATTACATTTACTCTGCTTAATTTCCCAGCCACCCAGCAGTTACTTTACTTACCCAATCCAGCTTTCTCGCTCCCACATTTATCTGTTCCACACCCATTCAACAAACCGATATGTGATATACAGACACCTATTTGCTCATTTTAACATAGCTATCAGGCTTGGGTATGCTGCAATCCATCCCATGCATATTGATCTGTCTAGCTAATTTCAGGCATATTCTAAGCTTTCTGTGTTCTTTCTTTCTTTCTATTTTTCCCTCTATAGTTCTCCCATACCTAGCTCTACAGTTTTAAATATTTATATTTTATGGCAAATCCAGCCAGCGCCTCTTCTGTCTATGTATTTATCCGCTGGGTCCGCTATGCAGCCGTCAGCCACCTCACCCCTAGCTCCACTACCCAGCTATCCAGCCAGCTCCTACATAAAATTTCCGCCCACCCAGATGGGACTTGCCCTAACGCAACTCATCCCACATCTATTCTACTTACCCTGATGTGCATCAAGACCACACTTACCATACCAAACCCCCGGCTAGGCTGTCTAGTCCGTGTCAAATACACATGCTTTCCCTCCATCGTCACTTCTTCTGTATTAATACCAAATTATCCATCCTCTGCACAGACCCTGTATGTGTCTATGTAATTATGCCGATTATTCTAATCCATCTGTCCCCCATGTACCTCTCTGTGTACCTCTACCCATTTAGTCCTGTATGTTTATCCAACCTGTCCATCAGTTTACACCATAAAACCCAGCAACCAACACATGTGGCCATTCACGGGTGCCCAACGTGCTGTCCCTCGTTATACAAGAGGTAATTCAGTTCAAAGTAACTTTCAGGAGTAACGCTTTTATCACTCTCGGTGACCCAGCCTTGAATCAGACTGATGGGTACAGGGATACGGAGAGCAAGGCTGGATATCGCCCGGGTAAATGTCATGGAACCCCAGGTGCCTCAAAGCAGAAATGACAGTCGGTTGCAAACAAGGAGAAGTTTGCTCCTGACACGGCGAGGGGGGTGAAGACCATTCTGCCAAGGARGAAAAGTGGACGTTGGGAACGGACAAAATAATCATCTCCGCATCTGTGAAATGTGTGATTTTCATGGTATGGGACYGATTTCTCCAACTTTAAATACCCACATGGGTGTGGCAGCTGCACTGGTGCTATGCAGGTATGTCTTTTGTCATCATATATATCAGGGTGAGAGAACGGATATCAAAGGTTCCCATGTGAGCTTTCCACTCTCCTCTTATAAGTTTGATTTCCTATTTTTTCGTGGTACTCCAAGCAAATCTACACCTGCCTGCGACTGTTCCTAGGGGAGTTTCTATACTGCAAAATAGATACCCTCCCTCTTCTCACTCTTAACCGTTTTTCTGGTCAAATTCTGGAYCCTGGCCCGGGTTCAAAGAAGAGCCTCGCAGGGCCAACCTGCACGGCTGAAAGGGTGAAAACCTTTGAAGCCCTGAGTTTGGAAGWGTTCAGACCCAAGAATTTGGATTATCAGGATGCTGAGCCGCGGGATTTGGTTTTGAATKCTTTGCTGTTATTTTATCTATTCTCAATTACTCTCTAAACCCAAACCAGTATCACTTCATGCCAAAAAAATTTTGGGATCAGTGAACCATCAGGTGGCAAAGACTGACAAGGCAAGTCTGGAAGTGCATGGAGTTACGCTCCCAGGCGCCGCAGAGGGAGCCGAGGACCAGGACGCCCCGGGAGCCTTTGCCGAGTCCTTGCAAGTCACACACACGGCAGGAGCTGGGGGAGAGGAGGGCAGGAGTCGGGAAACTCTTGGGAAAGTGTCATAAATACCTCTCGATATTCCCCGAGATAGCAGAGCCTGTACATGCACTGCTGGCCACAATCACCAGCCTCTGTGAGAAGTTGTTTGTCTTGGTCTTTGCATTAGGTAAATGCCCAACCCAAATTCACTGATAAAAGCAGACACCGAAAAAAAAGAAAAAAAAGAAAGAAAAAACAAGCCAGAGACAAGGTCTCCTTGGGCCCCCAATCAACAACAAAAAGGCAGCAACCAGACAGTCATTTAGTGAGCATCTCAAAGCTATCTACCGTCTGCTGGAGGGGCTTTAAAGGCATCGGATTTGTGTGTTTGGCTCAAGCCAAGCGAATTGTAGTCTAAAGCTTTTCCTTGAATTCAAGGCTGTGTTTACTGCAGTCAGGGCGAGGGGAAGGAGGCAACCCCAAAGCCCTCCCTCCTCCTCTTCCCCCACCCTGCAAGCCCCAGGCTTGAAACTTGATTTAAAAAAAAAAATACAAGATTGAATTTCAGTTTGCAGGATTAGGGAGACGACTTTTAGGGGCTGCTTGTTGGAAAAAAAGCAAAGCAAAGCAGCTGGGAGGGATTAGGCTGAGCTGGCGTCTGCACTTTCAACTGATTCAATTTTGCTCCACAAGACATTGTATCTGAGCCTTTCTGGAGACTATTCAAAGCAAATCATTTTCATTTTACCATTTGGTAAGTGATCAGAGTCTATTTTTAGTGTCTTGGAAGCGTCGGGTTTTTTCTCTCTCTCCTTTTCTTTTCTTTTCTTTTTTTTTTTTTTTTTTCTTTCTCCATTTTCTTCCACAATTGAATATCTGCATTTGGGGTATCAAGAACAGGCATGTTTGGAGGGAATGTTTACCACAGCCAGCAGCTTCAATTTATTTTATGCCTCACTTCAAGAAGAAAAGGCACCAGAGAGAGGTTGGAGCTGGCAGGACTGTCAAGCCACTCTCTCAGAAAGCCGCCCAGAGCCCAGGCTCTGCAGCAATTGTTTTTTTTTCAGGTGATTCCTTATGATTTTGGCAAATCCAGCCGGTTGCATGCGGGTCCCTGCAGCCTGTGGGGCTGTTAGCAGAGGTTAGGGTCCCCATGCCCAGTGGGCATCGGGCAGGGAGGGCAGGGGGGGACTGGGATGCAGCCGAGGTTCCAAGCTGATGTTTTTCCAGCTGATCCTTCCCCCCCACCACCCAAAGGTTAATTTGGCAACTCGGTGATGTTTTGCAAAATCTTCGGTGCCTTTGCTGCATTTTTCATTGAAAAAAACATAAATCAGAAAACCTTTCTGAAAATAAGAAAAGGAAGGGAAAAAAGTCCATACTCACTTGCGGCAGGGAAATGCTTTTCCTTCCAGTTTAAATGTATTTTGCCACATTTTGCTTTTTCTTAAATTTCACTTTACTGAAAATGAAAGGGTTTGGAGGGTGTGATTTTTTTTTCTTTCTTTCTTTCCTTCTTTTCTTTTCATTCTTGGAGAATTTGGTCTGGTACATTGCTCCACAAACTGAAACTCCTCTACAAAAGGGAGCACAGGCTGGGTGAGGGTCCCACAGCATCATCCTCTGGTCCTCCATGGCCACAGCAGTTTCTGTAGACTTTGGGGAGGACAAGGGGCTGTGATCCCCTCACCGAAAGCAGTGCTTGAACAAGGCTCTTGCAAGCAATGGTTAAAAGCATTTCTCTTGCTGGCCTTGCCACAGATTCGCTGTGCACCTTTAGGGCAAGTTATTTATGCTCTTTGCATCTTTCCTTACATAAAATGCCTGTAGCAGGGAACAGAAAATGATAAACGCTAGGGCGTTTTCCTCCCCAGACTCTATTGCAAAATATCAGTTTGCTCGGGGAGCACTAATGCCTTCTTCTGTTCCCTAACCGAGAGATGGCAGATAACCGACGCAGTATCAAACACTGCATTTCCAAATCAAAAAGCCGACCTTTGGATGACAGTCCTCGAGGATGAATGTTTTTACTCCTTCTATTATATTCTTCAGGAGGTGTTTTTCCTATTAGTGACGTCTATAAAGCACTCGCTTTGTGTAACAGGGTGCAGATTGCATCCCAAATCAAGTGGGTGAGTTTATTCAGTTTAATTTGTCTGTAAAATGGGGGTAAGGCATCGTCAGTGCCTGGTGGGCACCCCCGTGGCAGTGGGAGGTGTTTCGCGGGGGTGCTGGCAGCAGCCCCCTTGGGACCTTTGAGAAGCACAGGGCCGCTCTCGGTGAGCAGTAACACCAGCAAGATGCAGCTAAAAAGGATGGATTAAAGCAACAAGAAGGAATGTAATAAAACATCACCGCTGTGCTGGGGGGGACGACAGTGCAGGAAGTCCTGACGGCACTGGATCTAAAAATGAAGCCATGGGTGAAGCAGGGACTGGCAGGGAGACCATTCCCTTTAGGAAAGTTTGGTGAGATGGCTAGGATCAGCTATTCCTTAAAAACAAGGAAAAAGCCTCCCCTGCCTTCTGCTTGCTGTCCTGGGCCGAGCCTGTAGCCTGGTTGGGTGTTTTAGCCAAAGCAATCCCCCGCCCCGCAGAGCCAGGCAGCTATTGTAATAGCAACAATTATTTATTCACAAGCTGGAGCAAAAAGGAATCTGCAAGCAGGGGGAGAGAAGGGGGAGCAAAATACAACCTGATCTTGTAAAAGAGAGCCTTAAAAATTACCATACATGAAGGTCCTTGCACAAGCTTTTTATTTATCAGTCTGCAGTCAGAAGAGGAGAATGCAATAAGTGCGTGGCAGACGGGGAACTGGGGGTAGGAGGGTCTCTTCTAATAAAAAAGAATGGGTCTGAACAAAGAAAAAGGTTCTGCTAAACTGATGGTGGCAGATGGCATCAGCCCCACCATGTTCCCCTTCAATTGCGGGAAAATATAGTAAAGCAATTTAATGAAAACGTTTAAATAAGCAAACAGTGCAGTTAATTGAACCCATATGCATTAGGAAGGAAATCTAAAGTATACTGATTCATTAAGTTTTATATAACTGTAAACCCCCAGAACCTAAGACAGAGTAAGAAGCCATGATGAAGTGCCAACTAGAAAGAGACCTTCTACCCAGCTTCACTTCGATCTGTTTTGTTATGACAAGAACAAGTGGTTTTAACAAGTACACCATAAATCAGGAGTGTGCACTCCAGCCTGGAGTCTTCCAGGTACCAAACTGTGCTGCAAACTCACATTCCTTTTCTTCTGGTAGCGTTTTTTTATTTTCCAAGACAGAAATAACTGGAACTTGGATGCTGCCATCTGCAAAGAAAATAAGCAGTGAAGAGCTTGTCCTTGAGGTCTTTTTTTTATTCAAGAAAACTTAGCGTAGCATCTAGACGACACTCCCTGAGTCAGGTCTAACTGAAGGTCACAGGTTCATCGCACTTGGCTTTGACTGGTAAAACAAAATCCTCTCTTTTGCAATGACCATGCCTCTCCAGCCATGACCTTCTGGGTAGAGAGGTGGCCTAGACAGAAACCTGGGGCTGGGAAAGGCAGCAGGTTTGCTGTCCAACAGGCTCCTCTCTTCCAGAGAGCTTCTGCCATACCTGCAGTTTAAAAACGGTCCAGAAGGAAAATCCTGGGGACAAAGCTGCTCTGGCCCCATTGAACTAAGTGCAAAAGTTCCCTTTGACTGCAAGAAGGGCAGAACTTCACCTACAAACCAGGAAAACATTGGAAATGCTTGGTTTAGGGTTTGCCTTGTGTGATTTGGGTCTGGAGCTACCAGCTTTGGTTCCCACTTTCCCTGAGCTCTCCCCGGCTCATGAAACAAGATTCAGTTTTCAGAGAAATCTGGTTTACTGCGAATAAAAGACAACTAATTATGATGATTTGATCCCAAGCCGTGGAAAAGACTGACAGCTGGGCTTTGGGGTTTCCAGTGATGCTGATTCAAAGTGCCGTTACAGTGACCAGAATGGAAGACCTTCATCCTCAGTAACTTCGGTCTGAAATGAAGGTGACCTACAGCCAGGAAGAGCCTCAAGCTAATTGGAAGGGCATCTCAGAGCATCCGGGCTGGTYCAGGAGGTCATCAGTAACCCGTGAAGGTACCAAGGCCTTTCCCATTCACGTTCATCTGTTGGTATGCACAACTCATTGGATAGGGCATGTAACAGGAGAAAAAACTACAAAGGAAAAAAATTACAAAATTAAGTTTTCGTGCATAAAGGTTGACCAGGGAGGCTAAATCATTGCACAGYGCAATTTGTGGTGCTCGGGACTAAAAAAAACCAATCACCTGAAAATAAGCACAAAGAAAGCAAGCACCTTTTATGAACACGCAAAATACTATGGAAAAATATCTTGATTTAAAAAACAATAAAAATAAAGGCACAAAAGACTTCTAGATGRGGTCTTCATAGACACTTACAAGTGTGACCGTTGCTTGGTCTCTCCACAGGTGAGAGAGGGGGATGGGGAGTGATGGGGGCACGGAGGTGCATGGGATGGCCTGACCCTGCCACCCAGAGAGCTTCGGCCGTGCTGCAAAATAGATGCAGCCACTGTCTGAAGGGAAAAGAGATGCCGGTAGGTGAATACAGAAGCCCCTGTTTGAATTTCCTGGATGTCAGGCACAGTTAGTGTTAGGGAGACAGAGGGAGAGCTGAAGTGTTGGCCCCGATTCAACAAAGCACTTAAGCACAAGCTTAACTGTAAGTACGTACTTAAGTCCCTCCTTATATAGCAGAACATATGTTAACGCCCCGCTGAAGCCCATGTTAAGTGCGTGCTTAAAGTTAAGTGTCTGCTTAAGAGCTTTGTTGAATCAGGGCTGCTGTTTACTTCCAACAATTGATGTCTCCTGGAATATCTACATTTCTGGTTGCAAACCTGACGCATCTGTTTTCTCTTAACGTTATTAACAGAGTCATTCTTTAAAAAACACATGAYGGCACGATCCTTGAAAAATCTGCCATCGCTGCATTCAGGAGAGCGAGTGACCAACAAGTCCTGAGCATTTCCACAGARGTCCCCATAGAGATCCCCCATGTTTTCCCACGTCTGGTACTTCCATTTTATTTTAGGGAGTTTAAGGGGAAGCAACAGGGTTACAAAACAATATGGAGTCATCAAAAATACAAATAATCTGAATTTAGCTTGATTAGAAAAAAATGTGTTACCAGTGTTAAGAAATCTCAAACCATCAGACACTGCTGGAATATAAACTTTTAATCACAATTAAATTATTAATGTAAATGTGTGTCAAATTAGTATATATACATGTAAATAACATAAATATAAAATTGTTCCTATAAACAGAATAGCTATGTCAGGAAATCCTGAACTACAGAAGATTATTGGAACATGGCTTACCACCACCATCAGGTAGCAGGAGGGACATCTTAGGGAAATGAAGATAATTCACAATTTGGGTTCTTTGCAAAGATATGCACTCCCAAGGGGATCAGACCCTGTAGAAATYACACTCCTTGTTAAAATTCACTGTGGCATGTGATCCTTATAAGGATGCTCTCAGGGGCTGCCAGGACAGGTAAGGCACAGAGCAACATTTTGTGCCTCTACCCATCTTTTTTTCTTTAATTTATTTTTGCCTGGTTGTTGGGCATCTCCCCTGTGCCTTGCTCCCCTTCGGAAACAAGGCTGCTCTCTCCATCGCTCTGGGTGGGTGCCAGCATCCCCACGGAGGTCCCAGGGAGGATTTGGGGACCCGCCAGGGCCTCGCGGTGTCCCGGGAGTGGTGGGCGGCCATCCCGGCCGCTGTTTCGCTGCCCGGGGCTCGGGTCTGCTGCCAGCCCTCCTGGCCCTGCCGGGCGGTTTCCCAGCGATGCTGGAGACAGACCACAATAGAAGGAAATCACTAAAGCTGAATTGCTCCAAGTAAGTCCTCAGCAGGGTTTGACTGGTAAATATTTAACAAGGAGAACTCCTTATCCTCTCCTGGTACGTATTAAACTAATACATTTATTTTAACAAGGGAAATGGTTTCCCCAAGCTCCTGCTCAATTTGAGCCCTTGACTTCTACAAAACCCTCAGTAAGGTAGGCTTCCTGGGGCTTGGTAATTTGCTGGGACTAAACGAGAGATGGCTCYGAGCCATGAACTTGGAGTCTGGAGGCGACAGGACCTCCCCAAGGTTGGGGAGAGACTGATACTGGGGTTTCCRTTCCCACCTGCCTCCGGACTGGTTTGATACCCACCTTAGGACATCCCTGCCACCACCAGGTTCTGACCACTTCAGCCATCCAATGGAACGAGGTTGACCGTAACCCATCACGGTTTCCATGTGCTGGAAGCGGTTCGCACGCCACATCCTCCCCACAGAGGCTTTGCGAAGCGCCGGCTCCACCAGCACCCATCCCACGCTCCCTTGGGCTCCCATCCCACGCTCCCTTGGGCACCCATCCCACGCTCCCTTGGGCCCCCAGCCCTTCCTGCTGCCTCTCTCCCCGTGCTCAGATGGAGCTGGGTGTCACAGGCAAGGACATGATGCCGGGAGAGCGAGCAGCTCCCATCCCTTCTCCCCGGGCTGGTGATACTGAGGTTTTATCCCCCCTTGGCTCTGCTCTTTGCTCCGTTGCATAGACCAGAGGGGGACTGGCAAACCCCCGAGTGCAGAAGTGCTTTCACTACAGAAGATCCTCCGAGATGCCCAAAGCCAGTTGTCCTCAGGAAACCCTGCTAAGCCATCTSTTGATGCTTTCTGACCTAAACAGGACAAAGTCCCGTACGTAGCCCCATACACGGGGGCTCAGTGCTCCCCAAAACCTTCCCACACAAGCTGGGGCTCTGTCCCCCCGCCGGGACCGGCTCTGTCCCCCTGCGCYCCGAGCGGGATGGTGGCTGCCGGGCGAACGCCGCCTCTGCACGGCATGCCTTGAACGGCTCACGGGACACRTCACCGGTGCCAGGGCTCACCCACTTCACCCACGGGTGCCCACAAGCTGCACGGCTGCTTTCCCTGCCACGGCATTCCCATCGCGGGGGRCCCCAGCGACGGTCCCATCCCCGGCAGGCAGCGGGGGCTCCTGGTGCCATCCCAGCTGGCAGAGGCTGGCGCTGCCTTTGCGGGCTGCAGGCAGGGTCTGAGGCTGCTGGAGTCTCTCTCRCTCCCTCACTAATGTTTTTCAGACTTGCCCTCAAGGAAATAAAAAGCTCTGAAAGCAACTCCCAGCTTTGCATCTTTGCTCCGAGCCATCCCATGACTCCAGCACTTCCACTCTGACTCACGGGCGAGAGGGCAGGTTCAAACAACTGTGGCCGCCTCTGCCAAAGCAATTATGACTCCTGGCGTCACGGCCCAAAAGTCTCTGGGAAACTTTCCCTGCTCAGCTTACCCCGGTTGCAGCGCACGTGAGCAGCCGGGGGTGATGTGCGGCATTCCCAGGAGAGATGCAGGCGCTTGTAGGTGGAAATAGCAGATGCAAGACCTTGYTGTGTTGGGAAGAGCTCCCTGGTACCACAAAACATCTTCTGCTCCACAGCCTGCAGAGCAGACACTGCCTTGGCATCTCCCTCGGTGTCTCACGGTTAGGTAGTGTTGGGAGATCCTTTTAGATGATGCCACGAGTATGGAAACATCCAGCAAAACCCCACTTTGGCCTGAGCATCTGACCCTTTTTCTCCTGCTGCCATGATCTGACATCATGTTTACCCTTCATCACCACCAAAAACTAACCTGTGAAGTGTCTCTCCAAGTCTGCCTTCAGTTCTTCACAGTATTTAATAAACTTCCCTCTCGGAAAGGGTTGAGGAGAAACAAGGAACATTTGCAGATGTTTTCCTCACCCTCACAAGCAAGCAGAAAGCCCATCCCCGTCCCCGTCCCCACCTGTCCCAGCCCACAGCAGGCAGCGAGGTCTCTCCCACCGCCAATAATATCAGCAGGAAAATCCTTTCCATTCTGTTTTTCTGGGATTGCGATTCCAGCAAGTCTTACAGCAGCTTGGCAGTACAGTAAATAGGAAACAGATTTCCAAATGTTTTGTTTTACCATTTTCTTCTTTGTAGCATCTAAGCCCAGAGGCCGAGGACCTGACTTCCGAAGGTCTCCATCATCTGGATCGCCGATCTGCACCCACAGGCAGTCAGCCGGCGGTGAGGCAGGCACCAGGCAGGCATGGGCACAGCCTGCCAGGAGAGTATCTCGGAGGAGAGCATGCCATGGGGGCCGGCAGGTAATCAGGACAACCAACCTGCATGGGCAACTGTTCAGAAGTGCCCAATTTCRATGCAAAATGGAAAACTGGATAGAAAACAAGGTCCCTGGCACATACCCCATGCCGAGGATGGTAAGCAGTGAAACATCCATTGCAATTGCTCGGACGTTTCTACAGCCAGCTTCYGGCTGGTTTGAGATTTTGTGTTGCTTCCTATGGCGGTTGTCCCCAGTTGCATTTTTTCCATGTGCTGTCTCACGTTTGTGACTATTAATGTCAGATTTGAAAACTCTGGGACCGATCCTCTTCCCGCACCAGCATCAGTCCAGAATAACTTCATCAATTGGAATTAGCCCTGGTGCACGGGCATGCAAAAGAAGCATGAACTGAAGGATTCAGGTAATTACCCCTATTACGACAGAAAGCCCATTTGCAAGTCTTTTCTTAATCTCCTTCTAACTGGACTCTCCACTCCTTGAACTTGAGGAAGTTCCCACTGAATTGAAACTCTCCTCTACACCACTCCTTGCTGCTGGGGCGGGTGGAGGGGATGACTCTGGGTTTCATGACTTTTATGCATCAGAGCATGATGATACGAGCCTCGTATCAAATACAGCGTCCATCTGAAGATTATCTCTTGTGCAGGACGAGGTTGGACTCCACAAAGCCGCAGGTTTTTGGAACAAATGTTGAGCCTTTTTCAACGAAAATCCYTCTGCGATGGGGTCATCTCGCAGAATAAAGGCTGTTCTCCCTGCCTGATTCACACAGGTGATGACTAAGCACACGAAGCATTGCTCAGCCCATGTGTTACTCACAGACCTTTCATCCAACGCCTTCTTCCAGCACAGGCAATAACCGTGCTGCAACCCAATGATTGCAGAGGGAAGCCCCTTCTCTACCTGTGTCTCACTGTCATGTAACTACGTTGTTCAGGGTCTGCAGCCTCGGAGAAATATATGCCGTGACACCTCAGGGGAGGCCTCTAGAAAAGACCAGTCTCTGGGCTGTATGCAAAAGCCTCCAAACTTCTTTATCCTCATAAATGATTTTTTCTCTTTTAAATACAGTGTTCCACACATTGGAGATTTGTTTTTAGAATACATCAGAGCCGGTTAATGAGGTCAAATTAGTCCTACACTTGTTCCAGCTAGAGCCAGAGTGGCAGTAATAACAGTGATCCAGCCTCTAACACCAACATGCCTTTAAGCACCCCCATAATCTGTTGGGCAAGGCTGACTTGCAAAGCAGGCAGATAAATTGCATGCTTATGCATTTTGCAATATTGGCACTCGGATGAGTACCACGGTGCAGGGTAATCCCCAGGGATCACGGAGGTAGTATTTTGAGTGGAGAGCTTCAAAGCGGAGCCTACATGCTGCAGTAACTGATGCTGGCATGGGCTTAGTTCCCAACTGTCATTTTCTCTACTATTTTCTTCGCTACTACAGCCACTGCTTCAAACTCAGCTGGCAAAGCAGARTGAAAGCAGATCCGAGGCAGCCAGTGCCACGGCTGCAGGGGACGATCCCTCCTCCCTGTGCACGTGTGAGCTGGTCACACCGGGAGGGAGGACCAGGAGCTTGTCACCCTCCAAACCAGGCTCCCAGGCACCCCCCGGGCTGTGTTACCCCTCGTGCAGCCCCTGCCGATCTGTCAGAGCCCCGCAGCAGCATCAGAGCCCTGCATGTGGAAGTGTTGCAGCACAGGCTGGAAAGCAAAAACGGCAAGGGCAGCTTCGGAGAGCAGGTCAATGGGTGTCCAAAAACCAGCCACAGACACGTGCATGCAGCGTGTGATCATACACCAGCATACATAGACAAGAAAGTTATGGTGGGCAGGGGTTTATACTAAACAAAGTCCTGTCGGGTTATAAGACAAAATCAGCATCACCCTGCTTAGTAACGTAGGAAGTAATTAAGAGTAGTTTTATAGGTGCAAGATCCCACTGTGCTATAGAACAGTAAAACTGCATCTGAGTCTTCTGATGGAAGCGTGCAAGGGTGCGTGTAACACGCGGGCCGGGCTCGTGCCGCAGGTGTGCCTGTGCCTGCTCATCCCCACCCCCTCCGCCGGTCCGAAGGAGATGGGGGCACTTTGCGTGGGACCCGATTCCCCCCTCACATCCACCCGGTGCACATTCGGGCATGACTCCACCTGCTTCGGAGGAGCACAGTCTGATTCACACCATCTCCAAAACAAAAATAAAGGGCCATGCTTCCAAAAAGCTGGACCAAATTTAGGAAATTATGCTCGATGGAGGCTTTGCAGGTCAGCTTTGAGACAGCAGTGAAGGAGCAGTGCTCCGAGCCCCACTTCCCTGTGGTCTGGCCACCCAGCACCTCCAAGCTGGGAATCCAGAAATGAAGGCGACCAGCAAGAGCCGGGTGTTTCCCCAGATCCAGGCTTTGGGATTTAATAGTTCAACATCAGCAGAATGGGCCGGAGGCTGTTTCCAAGATGCCAAAATGAACCACGACGGTGGGACCTACCAAGCCATGAGTTCCTCCCTCCCCGGCTCCCCCGGCGCAGCCCGCGGGGCCGGTGCTTGGCTAAACCAGCGCCAGGGGCTCGAGAGCCAGCTCGTGGTCCCAGACCAAAGCAACATTTTCACCACGCCAGTTTAAAACGTTAATAATTGTTTCTACAAACCCTCACAAGCTTCCAGTGCTATGTAAACTGAAGTGAATTAAAATAATTTTTTCCCATCACTGTTTAAAGTGTGCGATGCTTTTTCTAAACGGCCCCACAAGCAAAAGAGAGAGGGGGGAGTCTGAAACGGTTCCCTTGGACTCCGGCCAGGTCCCAGCGAGTACTTTATATTTCACTTCAAGATGGTCAGAGCAGAGGTTTAACACAAACAGCGTTAGGTTAGTTAAGTCCTGCTTTGACCAGCAACGAGCGTTGGAGACATAAACAGATTTCATTTGAACCGGGCTTAATGTAACTGGGTTTACAGACTCACAGCTGATTTCGACATACATCAGAAGTGGTGTATATTTAGGGAGGCAGCGTGGTCCGACGGCGAGGGCGGCGATCCGTATAGGTGCCCCAGCGCCGGCGCTGACCCCCCGTGCACCCCTCGGCAATCCCCACCGCTCCTTTATCTGCAAAATGGAAAGAGCTGACCTACTTCACAGAGCAAACCTGGAATCAATTAATGTCTAGCCTGCATTTAGGAGAGGCAAAACACTATATAAACATTATGTATCATTGAGCTTCTGAGGAAAAGCCATCGCCTGAAAAAAAGGGGCCTCTCCTTTTTATTTTATGAAGTCCTTTTACACCGGTGTAACCCTCCTGACTTCTTTGGCCTGGTCCTAATTTACAGCAGCCCAAAGTGCAGGAGAAACCAACTCACAGGGTACATTAATTTCCCTCATTAATACGTGGGGGTCTCTTTGCTGAGAACCCCCATTTCGTATTTGGTTGCTCTCCGAGTCTCCCCAGGACAAAGCCGAGGGGCAGCAYCACGCTGCCTGTTGGGCACCAAAAAGGCTGCTGGCACCTCCCAAAACCAGGGACACTGCCCAGAGGGCTGCTTCACACTGCCCAGCCTGGCCAAAGCAGTTGAGCAACATCCTGACACATTCGGAGCACTTCCCAAAGTGTTTCAGCAGTTCTTGGTCCAAGTCAGCCCATTCAAAGGTGCACGGGGAAAATTAAGTAGCAAGAAAAAGCTTTACCGGGACGTAAGGTGAAGCTGAAGGTGGGAAACGCACAGAAGTGTCCAGGAACAGGTCCCCCATGGAAAGTCAAAGAAAAGGCTTTTGTGGGAAAAAAACAAACCCCCAATCCCCGCCGACAGCAGAGCCCTGCCCCGCAGCGAGGAAGCGGAGGTGGGAAACTGCCCCCAGACAACTCCTCCAGCACCCCCAGCCGCTGGCTGTCTCCCAGCAAGCCTCCCCCCTCCCTGCATCTTATATTACGTATTTTACAGGTTGCTCTGCCCAYGTGCCATAAGTCCCCAGGTGCCGTTGCCGCAGCCTGTCCTCTCCTGGTCCCAGCAGTGAGGCTTTTGGCACCCAAAATGCCGCCCACAGCCCCCTGGGCTCATACCTCCAAAATGAATTCTGCACCAAAACGAGAGGCAGAGAGGCTTCTTCCGCAGCAGCAATGCTTCTGGTGATCAAGCAAGGCCACAATATTTCAAGGAATCYGAAAAACCTGAGAGCTCTTTGCCATTTCCAGCTGGAAACTGGAAATCCGTCGGCAGGGTTAGAGGATTTTACCACTCTCCACCTTTTTGGTTGCTGCCTGTGGTTGCTGGCCTCTGCATTCATCCTGAATTACTCACCAACGTCACTGTTGCACTTTCCTGCCACTAGAATTTTATTTTCAGTTAAAAAGTATCCCCAGATCATTTGTGACCCGTGTCCTTTCACCCTCCTTGCAGTCCTGCGGTCTCCAGCTCTTGCACACCGTTTCTTCAGCCTGTCTGAGCCCTTCCTACAAACACAGGGAGGCTTAGGATTGTTTTTCACACTACAGAAGAGTTTTATCTTACCATTAAAATAATGAAAACCAGGATTACCAACAGCGCCTATCCCAAGCCGGGGTGCTGCTGGTGAGAGCCAGCCCTGCGTTTTTGGGGACCCTGTGCACCCACCGCTGCGGGGAAGGGGATGCCGGCGGTCCTGGCTGACGGGCAAGGTGACCCTCGTCACGCACCCAAACACAAATACTGCAGGAATTGTCCCAGTTCACTGATACCTACCGTGGCGTGGCTCAAACACAGCCAGTAACGCTGATACCTCAGTCATATCCATCGTAGAGGGATTTGCTAATTCAAATAAGCAAAGGCCCTTTAACCTCGGCATTATTAGCTTTGAGGCCCGCAGAAACCATTTCTAGGATCGGTATTTGCTGCCCCCCGTTTGGCTCTGTCCTTGAAGCGAGCACAGGAGCAAACCTGCACTTCGGATAAAATCCCAAGCGATGCTTTCCCTGTCACCYGGGGGTGACACACGGACGTGCATGGGCACAGAGCTGAGTTACCCCTAGCAAAACAGAAAAAGCAGGAGAAAAAGTTTAAATAAKGAATTGGCAAGAAAATCCACCTGGAAATTGTGCATGCAAAGATATGCAGGCAGTATTTCTGGAGGGGTGCACAGTGTGGGCATGGCTGGGGGAAGGTCAGATACCCCATGCCCCTCCGCTTGTCCGGCTCACCGGACCGTATCACGTGTAGCTGTCAGAGAAAAGCAGGTTTTCATCTCGTCTCTCCACCGAAAGGGTCATATCATGTATTATAGCACCACATGTGTTTCCATCATGTTGGGGAAGTTTTAGGAAGTATCCCTCATAAAACACAAAATTATTACAAACGAGAACATGAAAAACAAATTGAGCAGGAGCTCATGTCATTGGTTTCTCCCTACCCTTTTATGAGGAGCTCCCGTTAGCAGCTCTCAGCCCCCTCGCGCTGGCTGGCTCAGGCGAAGGCTTTGGGGCACAAAGCCACCGCGAACGGCAGCCCCAGTACCAAAAACGCATTTTAAAGGGCCACCGAGATGAGCTCTGTGGGTTTGGTGAGAGGCAGGCAGCGGCGGAGAGAGCTCTGCAAAACCAACCCACCCCTCTCCGTAGGGATGTGTCAATAATTTTGTCTTAGATATTGTTCGTGTCTGGCTCTGGTTTATTTTGCTGCTGGAAGCCATAGCTTAGTAGTGAAGAGGATATTTTCTAGATGTTCCTCCAGTAATACTGAACTCCCACTGACTATGCAGAATCACAAGGAATGGTCATATAGAAACTATCGAGACTGATAGTTTCCGCCGCTGTCACGGCCATCGTGCCCAGGCTTTGGGGCTGTGACTCCGTCCCGCTACACCCCGTGCCATGCGGAGAAACGGCTGCCTCTCCGTAGGTCTCCTCTTTCCTTCTCCGATTACCCAAAGCTGTGTAGGTGTGTTTGCCTTAAAACTGCCAGACAACCCAAGYGAGTTATTCCAAGATGCTAATCAGCATCAGAGCACAGAAACGAGCTGCTTCGCTCAGAGATATCACGATCCATTTCCTTAGCACGCGTTCGTTTGCTCTGACTCAGAGCAGCCCCTTTGCTGTGCCGGGGCTGCTTGATCTTAGAAAGAGGGAGCTGGCAGGGAGASCACCGGAGACCTGGGCTCTAGTCCCAGCCCTGCCACAAGGTTTCCAGGACAAGGACCCGGCTGTGGTCCTCTCCCAGCCCACGGTTTCTCCAGCTCTCGACGGCGACGTGCCTCCCTCCGGCAGCGGCTGCCGGCAGCGCGGGGCCAGCACCGGCGGCTGCGCTTCCTCCCCGTCAGCGAGCAGAAAGGAGAGCAGATATTTTCTGGATTATTTTTAATCGTAAACGTTTCTGGCTTATTTTAAGGTTTGAAGAGGAAGTTGTAGGCAGAGCTCTGACAGCCACCAAGGACCATGTTCTGCCYAAAGAGCTTTTAACTTTTCATCTTCTCATGATCTGGCTGAGACTTTTCTTTCATGGCTTCCACAATCTCTCTCAATATGCCAGTATGTTTGTAATAGTGATGTTGCAACCTGCAATGAGAGAAGAGCGTGGTAAAAAAGATTCCCAAATACCATGAAAAATGGGAAGCGCCGCGTCTAAGGTATACAGAGAACTGCATCCTCTGCAAGCACCCCTCCATCCACCCGGCAGGGCAAGGAGCAATGGAAAGATCCCCAGTATTCTGCGCGACGTTGAGTCCCCTGGCTCTGCAGATTTTCTTTAACATCCTTGTAAATATTTTTCTCCCAAAAGATCAGAGGAGAATGGCAGAAGCGTAGTCCAGGACTGGCTCTGCATCGTGTGCCATGTGCACAGCAAAACATCTGCAGAAGCACTAGTCCTGATAACGTCTTCCAAGTACGTGGGGAAATAATAGAGACGCCCGACAGCAACCGCAGTCACCTGGGGAATGGGGGCAAAAGGGAACTTTTGATATCCAGGGAATTTTTTCTGGACTCGAGGCCAGACCGTGGGTTTTTTAAACAATAGGTACCAAGTTGTGATCATAGGCTTGTATCACATTAAGGTTAACCTAAGACATGTAAAACTCAGCAGTCTCCATTTGGGGGATTTGTGGGAGGTTTTTCTGGTTACATGGTTTAAACTCACTGCCTGGGGTTAGTCGCTCCCCAAACAAGATCCAGAGAAGTCCATTGCTGAGGCAAAGCGCAGGTCAGCCTGGACTACTGCTGTGAGAAGGCAGCAAGTCCTCTTCACCTCCCAAACTTGGGTGCAAACACGTCCTCCAACCCCAGTGCCCCCATAAATCTGGGATGTGCTCTCGCCGCTCTCCCAGGCCTGCTGAGGGGTGGGACGTGGGACCCAGACCAGGAGGATGGAGCCTCGCTCGGGGCCGTGCACCCCGGGGGACACCCGGGGCTCTGTGAACCCCAGGACGTGCCGGGGYCGGGGCGCAATGAAGAACAGTGGATAACGGTGAATTTTCCAGCAGGAAATTAAGCATATTTGTGATGGACAGGGATCCCACACCGACGCTGCATGGTGCTGGCAAATGGCGTTAGCTCTCCTGGCGGGGACGAAACCAGTCCCATTTCTAGCCATATGTTGGCACCTTCCTAGGGCAGCATTTTCCCTAGGGAGAAGAGCCTCCAAATGTCCATTTGTTCCAAGAAAAYAATTCAGTACATCAAAAGGGCATCTGTTTTTGTAACTTGGAGTCTCTCTTGTGGTCACCTGCTCCACCGTTACTGACCTGTTCAGTGAGTCATCCTGGAGGTCCAGGAATGGCAAATACCGATCAATAAATGGGATGGCGAAACAAAAACCCTCCATAATGACGATATYGGAGTGGTGCAAAGTCTGTTTGATGTCATCCAGCGGCTCACTGAAATCTTCACCTTGAYTGATTTTGTGCTGTAAAAAAGGACAAGCCCAGGAAGAAAACGCTGTTAGCAAGAGGGAGGTGACACTTGGGACTGTCACCCCGCAGACCCCCCCTACATGGGCTTCGCACGGGCTGCGGGCTGGAACCGGGGCTGCCTGTGACCCCCATCCCCAATGCACTTTTGGAGCAGCCAGTCGTGCCGGGCGGTGCGGGAGCTCCCGGGCGCTGACGGGATGGGGATGCCTGTCCCAAGGGAGGCAGCCCGGGGTCTCCCCAGCGCCCACCCAGGCAGGTGGGTCCTGCGGCTCTGCAGGGACCCCCACCCCTGCCCTTGGGGTGGGACCCAAACCACTGACCCAAGTCACCCAGTCTAGTACTCGAACCAGTGATTTTCTGGCCCAAAGGCAAGAAGACTCTCAACCAAGCCATCCTGAACTGATTATTTTTAAATTACATTTGCTAAAAGCACGAATGAGCAGAAGAGTTGGTGGAAGCAGGGAGTCACGTTGCTCTAATCATTTACATTTCAATGACAGCTTTACTGCATTTGTTTCAAGTCAGCTTTGCAAAAGCCCTTTATCAAGCAGTGCACACTCTCCTACAGACGCTGCAGCACGTGTTTCAAGCCCGTAGTAGCATTTTGGATACGTCACATCATCGGGCTGCGAGAGTRCGGGAAGGAGCACGACCTCCCTCGAGCGCTCGCAGAAAGCGAGTCCAAGCCATTTCTGGACAGGGCTCTTGGCTTGACGTGACCTAAAAGGATTTCTTTTTAAACTTCTCTTCGAAGTTAAACAAACTCAGACAAAACACATCAAAACTGATTAAGAGTTTTTCTCCACCTTTATAATACTTTAACCACTACGTGCCATCATAATACTTTTAGCTGTACGTGATGACCCTACCAAAAAGGCGTATAGGATCTACAGCCTGGATTATTATAAAAATGGGCAAGGAAAGAAAAGGAAATTTTTCCTCCACTGAAAGCAGTTCATCCACGTCTTGCCCTGTTAAACAACATCTGACATTCGCAGGCAGTGCTATCCGCCCATGGCTGACCACAGCCCCCCTGCTCGAGCGTGACTTGGTTGCTCACGTTCTTCCCCTGCTTTTACACC
This sequence comes from Oceanodroma leucorhoa, assembly GCA_030449065.1. Lineage (NCBI taxonomy): Eukaryota > Metazoa > Chordata > Aves > Procellariiformes > Oceanodroma > Oceanodroma leucorhoa. Next base: position 3,212,074 of record JASVER010000092.1, read on the forward strand.
ATCTTCTGTTCCTTGGCCCAAACAGCAGCCTTCTTCCCTGCTTTGCGCTCCTGTTCGTACTTCTGAGACAAGCCCTGCCATCACCAAACTGCAAGGATGCGAGTCAGGTGCCGAGCACCGCTCCCAGCTGGTGGGTCAAGAGATCTGTCAAGAAGACTCGGGCTTCAAAAAACCCCTGGTCCAGCCCCGTGCAGCAGCGAGAGGTGTTAAGCAGGACCACCTCGGGGCTGGCAGCCGATAGCTGCTGGGGAGCAGATGCCTCTCGCGTAGGGTTTGCCATATTCCCCCAGCACACCCAGCYGACCCTGGCCCTGGCTCCACGCAGGGGTTCATTGCAGAAGGGCCACAGGCAGCTACAAGACCATGAGAGCAGCCCTGGGTTAAAGCGAGGCAGAAACGGCTGAGGGGACTKGGGTGCAAAGCGTGCGCCCAGGGGACCTGGGGGCTGGCTGTGCTGGAGGAGCGGGAGCTTTTGGCAGCTATGGAAAAATAGTCAAAGCAGGAGCGTAGAGATGACCCAAAAAGGGGACTGTGGGGAAAGATACACTTATTTTGCTCAGGGACTGGGGACTTCTGTATCCAGAATATTTCTAGATGCACCAGAAGCCAACTTCTGCAAGCAGCCAAGCACCAGCTTTCCAACCAGAGCCTGTTAGCTGGCAGCACCCAGGTTCATACACGCTCACACATGCTCACACGTGTTCACACGTGCATGCACGCTCAATGCACAGAGCTTGCATAACCTGGGTTTTGGTAATCACAAGTGCAATCAACATATAGAAGCAGATGAAGTTGCCCAGCAAGATGAACACGACGATGAACACGTGGCTACTTGTAAACCCATAATGATCCATCTTGCACTGTAAGTCTGTCCARCCATCAACCTGCAAATGTATTTAAGCAGACCAGAAGTTAATTCCAAACCACAGCATAACTCACAAGCCATATGAAATCTTCCTCTTCTTTTTCTTCCTTTTTTAACACTGAGCACAGTTTCTCTGTTCCTCAGAGGTCCAGGTTTAAATCAGCTAGTACAGATCTCTCTGCTGTCAGCTTCAGAGACTTTCCCCTCTGAATTTGCAATACTGGGTAGGGAAGTTTGTCCATCAAAGCMAATTTTCCCAGGGATCTGGAATATGAGTTCACCACTGAGCAGTTCATGCTCTCCCTAACAAAGCCACAGGTTAATCAAAGGGCTTCTTCAGCAGCACCCCAAAATCTGCRGTTTGTCATTTGGCTGAGCCAGACTGGAAAATGCTGCTGTACTTATGGTTACTAAACTGAACAGCATGAAGAAGGCAGCCTTCAAGCTGCCCCAGTTTTCAATGTCCCCRGTGTTTGGATCTCCATACCGTCCATGTCCCACAATGGCAAACACAACCACCAGCAGGAACAGCAGGACGAGGGCGTACATCACTGTCTGCACCGTCTGGCCAAGAGTCTCTGTGAAAACCTGCAAAAGGAAAAACAAATGTGCGCTCYGCAGGTGAGGGAGATGCTCGGTGGGGATGAAGGCTGGGAAGCAGGGCTGGGGATGCGGGAGGTGACAGCCTCCCTGCACCACCTCTGAACCAGCTCCTTTGCGTGCATCCACAGGGCTGTACTGGGAATTAGGGAGAGGGAAGGGGCAACCACCACGATGTATGGGAGCACGACAAAATCCAGAGGCTGCGGCTGCGCATCAGCTTCTTGGACTATGAAATGGCCCTTGTAGGGCTCAGTGGTGAGTAAGTGCTGCACAGTGGCAAGACCAAGGGCTGCTTGGTCCCAGAAGCATCACACCTAGCRCACAGGGGCTTCTCACTGCCTTTTGAAATATGGACAGGTTACTAATGGAGTAATGGGTTCCTGTTAAAGGATACAGCTGTTCCCAAGCTTCTGCATTAATAGATCAGCTGAATAAAAACAAGCAGTGCTATTAACCCTCATGCCTTGGGGTCTGAGCACAAACTGGAGGTAGAACGATATCTCTGCTGCCCTCACTGTCCGGCTGCTCCTCCCCTGCCGTGCAGGATGGGCCAGGACGGGGGACAGGAGTCTGCAGCCATCTCTCATCCCTCCGTGGCTGCTCAGCTTGGGAAAGCCCCGTGCAAAGCCCGGGGTCACTGGGAAGGGACATGGTACTGCTTCTGAGACCATCTCACTGCTTGTGAGCCCCACATATGACACCAACATACACAAAAGACACTCCTGGGTGTTGCTGGGAGTGCTGGTTTCGTGAACTGAGCTTATCATTGGTAATGATTTTTAGGCAAATGCAAACTTCCCCGTTAACWCCAAATCACAGACAACTACATGGAGTCTCTTGCATCCACGTTACGTTACCCTGGRAAGCAGCGGCAGCGCGGGCTGGCTGCTCCCCCGCTAACACTGTGCCTGCTGGTGCCGGGGGGGGTCTTACGCAGTGCACCCATTCCAGAACTGTCCATCCATCATCTCTGACTGTCAACAGCATCTCAGGTTAAAGCTCTGGATCGCATCCGGCTGAGCTGCTCGGATGGTACCGCCTGGAGGGGGGGTTTGTGCCGAGCTAGAGCAAGGGGCTCTTCCCAGTCTCCTCCGGCTGCCAACATCCCGAGCTCGTTCCGACGGGGTGGGGACTCCCGCAGCAGTTCCCTACTTTTGCAAGTCTTGCCTGCTCCAGATAATCGTCCCACCGCGCTACGCACGGGGCAGCAGGGAAGGGCAGCACCCAACGCAGAGACGACACGTGCAGCTGCGTCGTCTGCAGAACCACCTCAGAAAACCCAAACTAGACCAGCCCTAAACCCACCCAGTTTGGTACAAATTCCTGAGGAACCGGCGGGGGGTTTCCCTGCCTCCCTGCACACGTAGGTGTCTCCGGCAGGCGCAGCCCGGGACTAGCAGGGGAACRAAAGCCATTCAACCCCAAAATTCAGGTGACGTTTTTGCCAAGTTACGTCATGGCATTGGGCGGGTTTGGGCTGTGGCACGTGGTCGTACAGAAAACCAGTCACCCAGAGCTGGGGGTGGCAGGAGGGCCCTAAAAYGCTCCCAGCAGCCGCGGGCTGGCGAGTGCCTCCCGGGCAGGACCGTCACCTCATTGTCCRTTGCCAAGGCTTCTCCGGCTGCTTCGGGAACCGCTGTGGAGTCCTRTGAGCTTTTATTAAGAAGGARTTTTGTGGTTCRCAGTCTGCATAAGTAGTAAACTACATGGGAATAAATCCCGAATATAYTTTTAAAAAAGCAGAAAAGTTGATTTTTTATTTTTTCTCTTTTTTTTTTTTTTTTTTTAAAAGAACAACCTGGCATTTTTAAAGTTTATTTTGAAATTGAAATAAGGATGAATGGGGCCTACACTAAAACAGGGATTGCAGCTAACAGAACGTCTCTGTATGGAATACAACAAGGAAATTATTTCCTCAAGGTGGAAATTTATTGCTCCAAGGTGGAAGGCAGAGTGTTTTAAAGAGGTTTTTAATTAATAAAGGGAAACGTGCCAAGAATGTGTTGCATGTTTGAGCTCTCTGCATTAAATACTGCTAACCTGTTGAGGGCTAATTTAGGWTTCAATTAATAAATTACAATACACACAGAGGCATAAACAGCCTCCTGCACCTTCAGCAAAATGCATTTAGACAGCCCTATCACATTTTAAAACAAATTTTAGGCAAAGAGGTGTTGTCCCTTGGGATGCCAAGCGGCTCAGGGCACTTGTCCCTTCAGGTCAGGACACAAAGGCAAGTACCAAACGCCCCTGGAGCTGGAAAGCAGCGGCACAGCAGGGCTTTGCAGGRTATTTATAGCATCCCTGGAACAGGAAAGGACTGTGAGAGCCTAAAGAATTTTCCTCTTTGGTATTTTTTTCCCCCAGTAATGCCATTCTAGGCTTTCTCACCCAAAGCCAGGACGCACTTTCCCAGTGGCCCCAGTCCCTTAGGTGTTAAGTCCCACCGACTTCCATCAAAACCTAGTGTTGCGTGGCCCAGATTTTCAAAGGCATTTAGGCTCTTAAACTTGCAGATTTGTGCTGAGTGGGATTTTTTTTCAAAGCACCTCAACATTTTAAGTGTCTCAGGGGGGAACGGTGCCAAATCTTATCCTACAGGTTTTCTTCCTCGTGGTCCCCAGATGAGGCATCTCCTGGCAATGAGTTCCACAAGTGCATAGCGTGAGGCTCAAACCAACAAACACACATTTACCCCCATTTAAATGCCTCCCCATTTTGCCATGCATCRATTTGCTCTCTTATAATCAGCCAGACCAAACTGGAGCATCTGATCCGTCAWGCCTAAACCATTCTTTATTTCACGTGCTTCTACATGTCCTCCCTTCTCCCAGCGACACAGAATAATTAACATATAAAAGTCTGGTGATAAGTAAAGTTTACGATCCAAACTAGAGGAATGAAGGCTCAGAAGTGAACATTATAAGAGCCCTGTGCCCATAAACATCCCACTTCTGGTGGGCTACCCAGCCAATTAATTACAGGCAGAAATGCTGTGTAAATGAGCATTCATTGCCCACATAAGCTCCTGGCTGAAAAACAAACCTCCAGAGTCGTCAGGAGAAAACTAAGTAGGAGATGGTGTGCTGGAGAAAAAAATACACGCAGACCAAGAATAGGATGTGACCTATGTTTTATAGGGTTTTTTTTTTGCGTCTACTCTGCTGTAGTAAAAAAGAAAATCTCTCCTCTCCTTGGAGGAAGGAGAAACAGGGGAAAAAAACAATGGCCAAGCCGTGGGCTTCTTAAAAAATTCAGGAATGATTAGGTTTTGCCTTTGCTCACGAGCTACCGCAAGCATCAGCCCCTCCGATGGACCTGGGTACAGCAAAGCCTCCCCCCGCTCCAGGGCTTGGACCCCCCCTCTCCACTGTGACTTAACTCGTGAGCGGAGCTTTACCCTCACCCGCTGCCRTACGGGATGATCCTGAGCATGCAGAAGGTCTGGAGACCTTCGGTCGTCCCYTCCAGGTGGGTGCGCACGGCGGTGTCCGCGGGCAAGGCGGGCGGGAGGAAGGCAACGAGGAGGATGACGGCATCCGAGACGTTGTAGCCGCTCTTCCAGTGGGCGATGGGATCCGCGTAGAGCTTCAGCAAAAGCTCGGTGGTGTAAACAGCGATGAAGAAAGCATCTGTGACCTGGAGAGAGGAGGAGGTGAGCCCGGGCAGCTGCCTGTGGCTGCCAGACCCCGCGTGCCAAGCCAGCACTTTCATATTAAATGTCCCCAACGACGTCCCTCTGCCCACGGGGACCATTTCAAACGCGAGCTGAGCTCACCCCRCCGCGGTCATCATCACGGGTCACTGCCCAGCACGGGAGGGTCCTGGCCGCRTCCCAAAGCACCATGCACCCCATCGGCCCCTCGGAGCCGGGCACGCGCCGCTCGCTTCCCCGCACGGAGCCTGGTCCTGCAGCCAGAGCTCTTGGAAACCTCCGACGCTCATGACTGGGTTTCTTGACATTAGCCAGGCCTGGCTATATATTACTGGGATATATAATTAAGGCTCAGAGGTTTGCGTACAGTAGCTGGCTTGTGTAAGACAAGGAAATCAAGGACTGTGACCAAGAGGGATTTTTCAATGTGAAAATTGAGTATTAAAAGGGTGCTTAAAACTAGCTGTGCTAAAACCACAAGGGGGGAAAGGRCTGCTACGGAAAGGACCAAACAATTGCATTTTAAGAACAATAATTATCRAATAAGTGAAGCGATCTGAAGCTGAAATGCATTTCAGCCAGGCCCTGGGCTGGTGCAGGCAATGGCACGGGGGCGGACGGTGGGCTGGCAGCCAMCCCGAGCGGCCGCGGGGGCCGGACCCCCATCCCCTCCATCCCTCCCCTCCTGGCCAAGGCACGTGGCTCACCTCAAAAAAGGGACCCCAGTGCAGCCGCCAGCGGCAGCTGGTCTCCACGGCCAGGGTGGTGGCGTTGATGGAGATGATGCAGATCATGAGCGTCGTGAATTCGCGGCTGCCCAGCAGCCTGCGCAGGGAGGCACAAAACTTGGTGTCCTTTCTCCCGTCAGAAACAACGGCAGAGCTGGAGGGACCCCTYGCAGTTTGCTGTCTTTTTTTTTTTTGGTTGGTTTTCCCATGACCCACCCCAGCAGCCGGACCCGGCTGGAGATCCTGCTCCTGTCCGAGTCCTCCCTCCGCCCAGGCTGATCCGGACCCCAGGCAGCAGGTCCCGCAGCATGCACATCGCCCGGGGGGTAGCTCCGCACCAAAAGGGCTTTGCTCCCTGTGTACCTGAGCCGGCAGAAGGGAGCACCCCTTGCAACGGCCTCCAACAGACGCCGGAAGGATCTAGTAAGAAAATTGGAGGTGACTCGTCCACTCTGGGAAGGGTCTAGATGCTCCATGTGCCGCTTCCCTGATCACTTCATGAAACAGCCGGGTGCTCCTTAGCTTCCCCAAGCGACCCTCGGCGCGGGCGGGAGGGYGGAACTTGCTGTTTGACATCACCACCTTATGAGGTCACTTCCAGAAGAAGAAACCACACAGGCAAGTGCCRGGGCCAAGTCCTGGACAAACAAAATTTCTGCATTAGCAGTATAACAAGCAGATGCTGATTATTCTTAATTTACTGGGTTTGCGTTGCAGAGCGGTTCAGGCACACACCCACTCCTGCCTGGGGGAGGAGACAAGCCGGGATGCTGCTGCGCGGGTACTGGGCTCCATCCTTCCCAGCATCCCGGGGGAACGGCCCATCCCCGTGCCGAGGCGGGAGAAGCAGGCGGTGAAAAGCTGCCGGCTCTGCAGAGGAGCATCGCACCATCGCTGTCACCCTGGCACTAGTGGCTAACAGCAAAAAAATGCGGAGTGCTCCTACCATGTGGTGTGCATTTGAGGTTTAGGGGGATAATCCTCCTTTGTGCCCCCACCACTGGTCTGGAAACGGTGCGGGAGCCCAAGCACAGACCTCTGCTCTTTCCGGGGACCCTTCCCGGGGYTCCAACGTCCCCGCAGCTCGTGCGGGCTGGGCTGGCTCTAACCAGAGGACCGCTGGCAGCCGTGCCTGGACTCTTTCCAAAGTTCATTTGCAAACGAGTTGTCRGTTCCTCACCAACGGGTCCAACTCTGCAACAGATCTTCTTACGTAAACACGGCCTTTGATGTCAGCAGGATAACTCACATCCATGTTTGCTTCTTCCCTTGGTTCTTTAGGAGAAAGAGTATTAACAATTGCCAATTTATTTCAATTAGTCAGCATCTGTGTGCTTGCTAGTCTGGACGCTCTGCAAGCACTTGTTCCAGGACACACACATGTTTGGCTAATCCCAGGCGCAGCTTTGAGTAAGCCACAAATATTTGTTTCTTGGAGCAAACAATTGTGAAAAACTGAAACTAGYTCATGCAGAAGAACTCATTAGCTTCAGTTAATTGGTAATCCCTTCATTAACCTGAGGCTGAAAAGGCCAGAGGAGATGCCCACACCTATAAGAAGCTGCAGAAAGTGMGAGGCTTTCAAAATTGTGTTTTGCATGACTGAAAAGCATCCGGGGATGAGGAGAAGGCAAAGCGGGGCTGAGGACCTGGCAGGCTGCGAGGCTGAGCCTGAAGGCAGTGCTGGAGCAGGCAGAGGGGCAAACCCAGAGGTTGTGCTCATCACCGAAAACCAGGGATGCCGCAAGCATCCCTGACCCGGGGCCAAGCCATCTGGGGGACATAAACCAAAACTCCAGTCCGCYGGGATCCTATTGTGGTTTCGCTCTGCTGAATCCCCAGGGCTCCAGGTGGGGCCGATGCAGAGCCAGTGGCCACYGGCACCGCAGCCCAGACACGTCCCAGGGGATGCTGTGATCCCTCCAGCCCCATCCTGGAGCCAGGGACGTGCTACAGACAACGGGGAAGCAGCTGAAACGTAACCACGTCGGTCTGTCCTTCCAGCCTCGAGAAGCAGCTGGGTGAGGACACGTCCTCGTTAGCCTTTTAGGGTCTGCTCTTCTCCAGCCACTCCACCACCATGCCTCGGCTGCCAGGCTGGGCAGCAGGGAGGAGGAGGAAGGGCAGGAGGAATCCCGGTGGGGTTGGACAGAGCCGTAACTCCCAAACCAAGAGAGAGACGTTTGTTTTCTAACACGTTCCTGCAGAGCTGCCTGTGGGACCCCAACCCCAGAGCCCCGGAGCACATCCGACGCCAACGCCGCCCCYTTCAATGTGATTTTTGCAGTTTACTGGACCTGAGCTCCCATTTTGGGGAAAGGGAAGGATTATTCACTGGCCCTGTTTCAGAGACGGTCCTGTGAAGGTGTGATCTCCASCCTCGCAGGACTCAAGCAGCGATCCCAACCATGTAGCATGCTACAGGCATCTTTCCTACTCTGCTCTCTCAGCCTTGAGTTTTTGCTTTTTAATTTCCTGTGGCCACGGAGCACCATCGGAAGGTCTCCCAGGGACGGCGTTTCCCACATGCCGTGGACTGGGTTGGTGGGGGGGGGACACACCAAGTTAAATAAGTCTCAACACAGGGAAGTTACCTGCGAGGAGAAGGCTGTTCCGCGATGGATTATCCAAATACTTCAAACCACAATCAGCAAAAAAACCCCAAACACTCCAGGGGAATATTTAACGTGGTGGCTGCCGGCCGTGAGCCAAACCTCCCAGCAAACAGGGAAACGTGGTTACTTTGCCGGAGCGGCCCCGTCCCGCATTGCGGACGTGCAGGGAGCAGGCACCAAACCGAGCCCGAGGAGCAGCTGGCACAGCCGAGGAAGCCGTATTTTGGGCAGCTGCTCGATCCGTAACGTCACGGAGCAGCACAGCTCCAGCGATGCCATCRCCTGGAAAAGACCCAAACCCCCGCGCTCCGGCTCCTCTTGTTCCGAGCGGAGCCGACGATGCTCTTCACAAGAGAAGGCACCTTAGGCTGAGTTTCCTGGCCCAAATCCAGCGCCAGGCATTAAATCCTTGCTGTATAAATTTCCCGTGAAGTTCCAGCTCGCTCAGGGAGACCGTGCATCCCCTCCCCGCGGCCCTCAGCACCCTGCGCTCGCCGCACCAGCAGCACACGGGCAAGTGGGGAAGAGCTGGGGAGATGCAGGAGCACGGAGTGGGTGCGACCTGGCTGCTGTGGGTTTAGGGAGCTACAGGAAGGGGGGTCGGGGCTCCTCAGCATCACGGGGCTCCCCTGCCCGGCTCTGCAGAGAGCAGCGAGTTGGGGATGCCGCTGAGACAGGGCAGGAGGTGGAGTTCAATGGGGGTTCATCGCAGATTTGGGATGTTTCAGAAATGCTGGGGATCCTGTCCTAAAAAAAAAAACCCAAACAAAAATAAAAGGTGCTTTTGTAATGAAAGAAATCCCCGGTGCCTGCAAGGCGAAGCAAAGCCCAGGAGGGTGCCACTGCTTCCCGAGGCAAGYGGCGCGGGCACCGACCCAGGCAGGGAGCGGCCAGCGGCAGCCGAACAAAACCAAGCGGGGCCGGAGGCAAAGGCACGGGCTGGGAGCCCCGAGGGAAGCCGTGGCGCGAGCGGCACGATGGCAGACCTCCTCACGGCATCAGCGGAGCCAGGATTTCACCTGTGAGACCGTCTCTGAATTCAGCACTCGCTGGAAAAGAAAGCGGAAGCCGTTTATTCACTATTTTTATTTTATTATTATTGTTGCACAGCAACGCTCACGAAAGGCGCTCGCAGGTCTGCAGAATGCCCCAGAAGTTAACAAGAAATTGTGGCTAAACAAGCGCTGACCTAGAAACTATGAGTGTTTCAAAACCATCCTCCTCTTTTCTGAGTATTTTTGCCTCTTCGCCAGTCAGGGATCCTCAAACCCCCCCGGCTGCACAGCTCTGTGCCATAGCGGGACAGTGCAGCTCTCTGAGCTAAATTAGTTTTAAGATAAATTTAAGATAAATAATATTTAGTTACTGGGAGGTCTTTGGTTTAGAATATTGATATTTATTTACATACTCTAAGGAAAAAAATCCCCACCAACTAAACAGCTTTGTCACGTATGTATAATAATAAAGAAACAAATTACAAAGGAGGAATTTGATTTTATTGGTTTTATTCATAGCACACACATTATATATCAATTTCTAACAACAGAGTTTTCACAGTTCGTTAAAGACGTCAAAACTTTGGGTGAAGCTCGTTTCATTTCCCCACCAGTAACAAGAGACATCACAGCCTGCTTGTTTCTTTTAGTTTTATTCATTCCTCACAACAGTGACCATTTTCTAACCATATCGGGGAAATCCGCCRCTTCGCTGGGGAAAGGCACTTTTAAGCAAAGGGCACTTGAGCACGCAGTCTGAATTTGGCTCTTTTGGGTATTAACTTGATATCCCAAGTAGGGTTACTGACAATAAACCCCAACATCTTACATCTTGCTTCCTGCGACCAATTAGCACATGACAGCGCACTCGCTAAGGATTAACAAAAAATACCGTTCTTATTTTATCGACATGAATCCTTGCACGGCAGCTAGTGGGATTTTGCATCCCAAACATCTGAGACCACACACCTCGCATATACACCCGATATAGATTTTGGCGCTCGTGTATCTCACTTCTCGGTAGCTGGTGCCATTCGAGCAATGCACTCGGGCAGGTGTCAATCTCCCGGGAGCTCCGCACCCGGGGACRGTGCACGGTGGGGACACTCGGGGACAGCGGGACTGCAGAGCGAGAGGCCCTTCTGCAAGCCTTAAGCAGGTTGAAATCTCCCTGCCAGCGGTGGCAATCTATCTCAGGGAGGATCATAGGATAAAAACAAAGACTTTGAAACCACGGAAGAAATTATTTTAAAGCTCGTCGGCGGGATCTGCAGCTCTTGGAACAAAGTTCGCAATGAGTAATTGTAGATACGAAAAAAAAAAAACCCCAACCAAAAAAAAAAAAAGGGTGAGCATAGCTTCAGCCGAGCCCAGCTTAGCAAGAATCCCGCTAATGCCGCTTCCTTCACGCCGGCAGCTCTGGCTGATGCTCCGGGCACCCGGCCAAGCTACTACCCCCGAACCGGCAGGTATGGGAGCATTGCAACACAAATAACGGCTCGATCCTGCAAGGTGCTGAGCACCGACCCGGCCCAGCCAAGCACTTAAGCACATGCTTCGTTTAATGATGTGAGTGCCAGGAGCTCGCTGGGGTTTTTTTTTTTTGTATTTGCTGGACCAGAGCTAAAGTTTTCAGCGCCTGGAGAATCCAGCCCTGCGTCTCAGATGGGGAAGGGTTCTCAGGCACGYGGCGAGACTTTTGCTGGATAGAGCTGCTAGGCTGCGGGTGCCAGAAGGGCAGACGGGTTCGAAGAGCTATGGGACAAGCCCAGAATAAACACCGAAATGCAAGGCTGTAACTGCTGGCTGAGCTGCAACTTCAAGGAAAGACCATCAGCTGCTTGCGCTGYTCTCACCAGCATCCCTCGCCCGGGCCAGCGGTCACTGGCAGAGGGGGAGGTCCCAAGCTGAGGGGACCGACCCGGCCCGGCGGCTCTTAGGGCGTTTGAAGGGCAGAGATGTACAAATCTCCGGCCAGGCACAGGGCAGGCTCGCGGGGCGGCTGCCACCAGCCTCGGCTCCCCTGGGCTTGGGGAACACCAACACGTGCGGGGTGGGCTCCTCCTTCATTCCAGCTTGGTTTAGTTGCTAGAAAAGGATTGTTCAAAACTTACTTGTTGYTGGTTTATCTGCTACGTGCTCAGGCGGAGCCAGCAATGGACAAGCACAGGCATCCAGAAGGGTCTCAGACTAAAAGGCAAAGCAAGCTAAGCCACTCTTTCTACAAAATACCTTGTCTCAGGGGTTTTGTGAAATCAGGGTTACAGGGAATGACGGATACCACTTAAATACAAATGTTGGTGGACACTGTATTAAAACATTTTATGCCTCTGTTACACCGAGGCAGCAGCTTTGTCAATAAACTGAGCCAGCTTCACATCTCTCTTGGTCAGTCCACCGCAGTCGTGGGAAATCAGAGTTATCTGAACCTGTCAAAAAGGAAAAGAACGGGGTTACAAAGCCATTTTGATCCCTGCCACGCAGGCTGAGCAGCCATTCACCGGGAACGCGGCGTGTCTCTGTGGTGAACTGGTTTTACACGGTGCTCGCTGCTCACGTAAACCAGAAGACGTTGTAGGTGAGGAGGCTTAACAGAGCCTGCAGCCTAGCCAAMGCGAGCCCCTTCGCAGAATAAAACAGCCGTTGCATTCTTGGGTTTCATCCAAGAAGAGGTGTCCGATTAAATAACTCATTCTTTACATTTAAATTCCACGGATCGGTTTCACGAAGAACCTGGGCCAGCGACCAAGCTGCCAACAGCAGGGCCAGGGGCTCACGCGTTCTGTTAAAAACCAGCACCCTGAAGGTGAAAAAATTGTTGAGCTTGTTGCAGATTAATTTCAAAAAGAAAAACAAACGGACTGGTGCATTTTGCTATGACGCAGCTGCCTGCACGGGTTTGTTTAGACTAGGCCAGATGACAAGCTGGGCGTTACTTTGTCTCGCCTTTGAGATTTTGGGAAGAGGGGGGGGAAAAAAAAAAAAAAAAAAAAGATAAATTCTGAATATTCTAGAAAGCCAAGAAAATCATGAAGAGTAGGTGATCAGGACTTTGTCCGCCRATCACTTAATGTCCYTTTTAAGAGGGTGACCTGAAGGGCTGCTGAGGAGGAGCCTGTGCCGGGGTGCCTCGGTGAGGGGGGAGAGGTGGGGATGTCCCGCTCTGGGGTGGTGGTTCCCGGCCGCAAGCTGCTTGTCTGCGTGTCCTTTTGGTATATTTTTAGCCATATATTCGCCAAATACTAAAACAAACAACTCGATACAATGCAATGAGAAGTATCAGAAAATAAAACTAAAGGGAGAGCAATAATTTTCCCCTTTTCACACAGCACCTTTCATTCGAGGGTTGCAGTATACCTTGTAACCCTTGTAAATACGAGACCACCATCAGTTAGGTAATATTCTAAACAAATTTTATAAGCTGCTATGTTGAGACATAGGAGCCTACAATTTTTTAAAGAATCAAACGTAAATTGAGACTGCCAGGCTCCCATTTAGGTACCTACACATCGACGGTCTGCTACCCTACACCGCTGGGCTCCCGACTTGTTGCACAGAAAGGAACGAGAGTTGGTGAGTAGTTTCAAAACAGTCGTYTATTCAGGTTGGCCAAATAAGAGTTTAAAGGCTTCTATTTTATTTTCAGATCTCAGCCAGAGAGGTGAAGCGACAGGTCCAAACCATGGGGCTGGCAGCAATCGCAGAGAGCTTGATTCCCGATTCCTCACCACTACAAATATCTCAGCAYCTCTTTAAAAATCTCAAATCTCTTTAAAAAGACACAACCACCTTCCATTCCCTTATCTTGTACACAAGCTACAAAAAAAGGCAGAGAGAATGGGCCAGTGGTTTGGTCTCCTTCACTTGCCATGCCYGTAACTAGGGCTGGGGAACAGGTTACCTTGCTGTAGACATTAAACCATTCCGGGTGGTGATTCATCTTCTCTGCTTGTAGAGCAACACGAGTCATAAATCCGAAAGCCTACGGAGAGAAAGAGCAAAGAGGAAAATACTCCTCCACCTGCCAGGACTGGCAGCAGATCTGCAAGATTCACTCCAAAAATCTCAAAAACTCCTAGAGATGCTCCAGATTGCCGCACCTCGGGTTTGTGKGTGTTAAAGGAGCATTTCACCTTCKCATGCCACCGACGCATTTCCTGAGATTGCTGAAATCATCCCCTTCAGACCCCGGGAAATCACTCTGCTCAATGTTCCTCACTCCAGGATTCAAAGCCATTCCATGAGAGCAATGATTTTACCTTTGGCATCCAACAGCGATTTTAAACGTCCATCCCAAGCCCCTCATCCCTTACTGCATCTTAGAAACGTGCCGTTTCTAATTAAGCATCATGCCACAGTATGCCTGTACTAGACAGATACCAATTCTAGAAACACATCCTTTCACTTAACTATTTTACTATTTATTTTACTGGGGGGAGAAAGGTGGCTGGGGGGTTTGCCCCTCTGCTTTATGAGAAARTATTTTCCCTTAAAATGAGTTAAAATAGGTTTCCCAATCCTCTGCCCCTATATTCTCCCCGGCAYGCTCCCCCAGGATGCAGGTTTTATCACAGCCTCAAGAAGAAAATAATAGCAGGCGCTTGCCAAAATACTTAGGAACAAATCACTACATTGTAGAGAAAATCAGGATGTCCATGTAAATCAAGAACGCAATCACACAGCGGGGCCCGAAGGGCCTCAGTGCGTGAGCAGGAYGCCTCTGAGTCGGGGGGCTTTGTTCATCCCGAGCTCCATCCGTCGGGGTTCAGGACCTGAATTAACATGCAGAGCAGAAGTAACATCCACGTTGTAGTCTGGTTCATATTATAATGCGAGCTCAACAAAACCCTACCTGATTTAGGTAGTTTTTTAGTGCTAATTTATGGAAGAGAACGTACATAGCCCGCATTCCACCAAGCGATGGCCGTTTCAAACAAACATGTGGTCAATGAATAACATATAATGGTTGATAATAGTTTCAGTCTTTTTTCCTCTCACAAATTACAAAAACCTTTAAGTAAAAAAAAGAATCGGTGCCTGGATGAAGTATGACTTTGTTAGTCGCTTTGCCAGTCAAATGAATGCAAACGTTATAATCAGAGAAAATCATTCCAATGAGGTTTGTCATTTGGAAATCACCAAACTGTCAGCAATTAAAAAGCTTTTTTCTTTGACCCAAGAGCATTCCAAAATTCGGGAAAATCTAACTTCCCTTGAAGCTCTCGCTTGGTTTAGTTTTACTTCGAGTGAACAATTACTTTTAAAAATTTGCAAATGTTTCAGCAGCACGCTTTGAAGCAGAAAGCTGCAAGTTGTGCATTAGATGTTAGCAACGATTTGGAACACTTCTGCATTAATAGTTCTGAAAGGTATTTGATTCAAATGTTTTTAGAGTGTCCATGGGCTTAATAGGAATGCTATTTCCAACACAGCAATCTATACACAGAAATGTCCCCAGAAGTTTAAAACGGCAATTGCATCTGCAACTAGACTGCCTTYGTGCAAACAAGCAACAAGGGGAAAAATACATTAAATTTATGAAAACCCTACCAGGTTCATGTGTGCTCTACCAGTGTCTGTCTGTCCATCCCACCCACGTACACACGCAGGTTACACGACACAAGCMCAATTCATTGATTGTGTGACAACAACCATCGCTCCAACGGAAGGCAGACCGCGCAAACTACGCAAGCAAACGAGTCTACTAAATTAATCCGCTCCGCAGACCTTCCTTCACGCATTGCGACGACAAATCCTCCCGATGGGTGGACCACCAAATCCTCTCCCATCAGTGGACCACCACGCCAACCCGCTGCCTCTTCCCCCCCCGACAGTAAAAAGTGGATAAAACACTCATTGGTCTTAACACCGTTCATCTTCCCGAAGAGTGCTCAACTTGGGGCTGCCCGAGTCACGGAAAGGAATTAATCCCGGCGCGGAGGACCCGCGTTGCTCCAGCTGACCAGGACTGTCCCAGCCGGGGCAGAAGAGCGAAGGACGGGGCCAGACGTGCCCGCCTTTCCGCACGCCCCGCGCTGCTCAGAGACGTTCTCCCTCATTGCTCGTGACCCAAAGCAACTTACTYCTTGCGTTTCAGTTTATTTTAATTAGACGCCAAAAAGCATCTCCCACTCCGAAAATGAGCTACAGTTCCACCGAGCAATTTCACCAGCGCAATCTCCGTCAAGGTCCTAAATACTTCCTTTGCTAATTAAATGAATTGGAACGCTATTGTTTATGAATCACCTTTATATTTGTAGAGCCGTAACCTTTCTTTGGGAAAATACAATTGGCTCTGGAAGGAAAAGATATTTAGGTTTGATTAGATATGAAAACACTATTACATAAAATCAGTTTGGACATTTCTTCACGTCTTGAAACTTGATCGGTAATTTTGTCTAATTGGTGATCAAGGAAACTATCTTGTGATCAATTAAAGTAATTACCACATTCCGGCAACACAACCAACCTTAATTTGAGCAGGAGTCTGCACTTCTTCAACTTTAATTAAAAATAATGAAAATTATTAAGCAGTCTGCAGTGCAAGATCATTGTCAAGACTGCACTGGTGGGCAGAGTTTATCAGACCATCACACATTTCTTGATGAAAGTGGGGCAAGTACTTTACCGATGACAGTAAGACCCAACACAATCTTGACCTCCACTATATTAATAACAGAGTTCTGCAGCCCCTCAGCCCCTGATGAGAACTTTTTCACGTTTTTCCTTGAAAAATAAAAAGAGACGAGAAAGAAAGGACTTGAGCATTTTCTAGAAGCCATTACAAAGTATTAAAAGAGAGTTTGATGTGCTAAATATTATAAAGTATGCTGATATTTCAGTAACAGGCATATTAAGCAGACATTTTCAACCTAATCCTTTTAGGACATTTGGGCTAAAATAACATCCAGGCATACAGGTTATTCTAAAAAAAATTCATCACATCACCCAAATCATGGCAGAGGGCAAAATCCTGTAAGGAACCACGAACAGCACTAGAACAAGTAATGAGTGAAGCAGTTCTGCACAGACAAGGAGATGCCTTGGGTGTGCCAGTATGYCTCTTCCCTTCATGTCTTTTAAGATCATGAAAGAAGGAACTAAAAACTAATGGTGTTTCAGTCGTAACATCACTTCTAAAATGGTTTTCAAATACTACCAGCCACAGCATGTCTCCATGCGATAAGAATCAAGGCTACTCTTAGAAGAACAAGTTAATCTAATAAAGTAAAAAAAAACCCCAAAACTTTAAAAATTTCAGCTATCGCATAATGTTTCGGGACTGGCCAAACTGCTTTTGAAAGTGACAAAATACGCATCACAAAATATACCACAAATATCATAAAATAAGACTTAATGCAACTTTTGTTGCCTGAGAATGGGAAAACCAGGGCCAGACACTTTGCTGTCAGAAGTGGGAGGAAAGATGAAATTCCATCCGCCCCTCTGCACCGCACAACGCTGCACAGCCCCGGGAGAACCGCGGCATCCCGGAGCTAATCTGCTATTATTCTTCCTTTCACACTTCTTAAGCAAGGAATCAATTCATCTTAATACTTTTTAAACACGCTGCTTTTGTGCAATGCTTGCCAACATTATCTTGATGAGTTATACATCAAAGGAACACAGGTCGATATGTCGTGCTAATACATCCCCCACCCGCGAGTCCCCAGTGATGGATTACCCCCGTGCATCTCCAGAACAAAGCAGCTGACAGTACTTGACTCAAAAGCGGAGATAATTCAAGAAAAACAGCTGAAAGGCTCAACAATATAACCATACACACTTTCTATTTATTTGTTTTAAAATGCGTGCGCTATGAAGAGCGTACCCGGGCTTCTTAAATCCTTCGGACACTCAGCCAAGGAAACCATATGCTAATCACAAGTACATTAAGGTTTCTGCCTCCCATCTGTCATTATAACGCTGGAGGTAGCATTAACCTTGACCTTCTGCAGCACCAGGGCTACCTGTCTTCCCTTCCCCACCGCCCGGGCTGCATCTGTACCATTTATCAGTAGGAAATGAACAAATAAAACAAGTTAAAGTGACATCGTCATCCAAGGCAAGAGATTTGCTTTCGCACATTTGCTTTCCATTCACCCAAGTCAAAAATACCCTCGCGCACAGGATCTAGCACGTGTTCTCCTTCGCAGTTTGACACTCCTAACAACAATAAACTCAAATCATTAAGGATCACTTCCAAACTGCAGAAGCTTCCACATATCCAGCTGACGTTACCACCTAACAGTGAGCTACGGGCCAGGAGATAAAAGGAAAAASCTCTTTAATGTCAAGCTATTTTAAGTTATGTTTAGCTAGTCACGAGGGTTTGACTTAATCTCATGACATTTTCTGTCGTGCTCTCAAGAAAAAGCCAGGGTTTGTTTTACTTTAATTCTATTTACTCCATTGAGAAAGACTTTTACCTTACAAATACGCAAAAATCATCTCACAAGGCCACACTCTTCATCTGAAAGCGACAACATGGTTAAGATACAAAAAAAGAGGAATCCAGCCAGTACTTAGGAAGGTGATGGCAGCACAGGAGGACAGGTACTCACCCTCAAAACCACCTGCCCATTTTGGGATTCTTCCCTGTTGGCATCATCATCCTGCCTGAGCCATCCCCAGGGACACCGGATCCAYGTGGCATCAGATATTTTCCTCTTTTCTTCTATTTTTTTTGGTCCTGTCTGGATTCATCCACGACATAWACCAGGGGAACACCTTCCCATTGCCCTTCTCCTTTTTAATACCGTTCCAAGAACAGCGGGACAGGCCTGAAGAACMCGACCAAACCACGTCCCAAACCAGAGCTAAACTCAGACTATTCACGTCCCCGTCTCTCCGGTGAGAGCGCAAGCAAAGGACAAGCCGGCTCAGGCGTTGTGTCCGYGTGTCCCTACTCCCTCCCTCCCACCCCCGAGACGGCACGATGCCACCCTGAAGGTGAACAACCCCTAACAAATCACAGRTAGGTAATTTTTTTTTTTTTCCTCTCCTCTTTAATAGCTTGAAAATAGCAGCAAAATACCGTGAACGCAGCCAACCTTCCCAGTCGCCAAGCATGGCTCYGGACTGGGGAGAGCAGTACTCCTAACTCTGACAGACACTAATAAAGGGAAAAGATGGAAGAGGAATAGTACAGACATCCTGGCATGTACTGAGATGCCATTTCTGTCTTCATAACGGAACGTGAAACTAAAAAAACCCCACAACTACAATTTCCAACTTAATTGTCTATGCTTTTCTGCGTTTACCATATCCTTTTAAAATGCAGAGCTCGCACCCCCCAATACTTATCTGCAGACATCATTTATACAAAAGTGAAATGCTGCTTTGCTGTCTAAAAAAAGTTACCTATTTATATTCGTATTACAGCTGTAAACACTGCTCTCCGTGTTAGATCAGCGGCGTATGTGAAAACCTTTACACCATGTTCTACAAAGAACGCTGTTTCTGTCTCCCAACACTTGTTTACAATTATGTCGGTGAAGAAACTAGCTCGCCAGCTCTATATCAAACATTTTTGACAGCAAAAGCACAAACACTGATCTATTCTAAGTAGTTTGCCACTCTATGTAATCTTGGAAAAGGCATTCTTGCCTTTGATTCTAAAAATGTTTATACTTCATACATTATGCAAATAGTTTTTATATATTAAGAAATAATGCAAGCAAAGCTCAAGTTAAATTAAATTCTTCAACAATAACCTTGCCAAAGCACTGATTTTCCTATAAAAAAAATTATTCCAATTTGTTGATCTTACATTGGATGAAACATACTGTAACAATCTTCATAATTTATGTCCTGTTGGGACACTATGATTTAAAGTAACATAATACAGACCAGCATCACTGCTAATCTAAACCACCTGACCAGATAAACAACAGTTTCCCCTTCTCTCTTCATTGAGGGTATTTCTGTTTATTGTCATACGATTTACCCATTTGAAGAACATGAAGAATAAATGGAGGCAAAGAGAAGCGGAGCTGGGAGGCATGGCCTTTCCTCAATGGGGACGTTTCTCTCGCAGGTACCGGTGCAATGTCAAGAGCCGCAGGAGATGACAGAAGGCAATTTCAGGAATGCTGTCCCAGGAAAAGCCCAAGCCGCTCGGAAGTTTACGCTCGCTCAGCACAATCCAGACCAGGTGCGGCACTAGGCGCGACACGGACCTGGTGATGCTCGAGATGCAGCTCTCCAACAGAGCTCCGAGTCAAAGGCTTCATCTCCCGAGCTCAGCAGTGACCTAAGCTATGACATCGCTTTGTCATAAAGCAGGTGCAAGCGTAATTTGCCCCATCTGAGATTCAGCTGGTCTGAAAAACAAATACAAATTTTCTGCTGAGGCCAATACGGGGATCAATGCAAGAAAAGGGACTAAGAGGAAGGTAGAGAGCACTGACCTGCTCTTAAAGCCTTCTCCTTGCTTTGCCTTCCTCTTCCCGTCGTGCTCGCTAAGTGTGTGAAATACCCCCRTGTGCAATCTGCACACCAAACTTCATCTATTCTAAGCCTGTTTATATCAAGATTTTCATTACTGCTGAATTTAGACCTATTTTTCTCTTATTGGTGATAATACGATACAAAATGTTACATCTATTACRCCTTCTTCCTCATCACATCTTGACTTTTCCAGCAGCCGCGGATCATTTTTCCTATTCTCATTTTTATTACTGTAAGTGGTTGCACCTGGATTTCATGAACAGAAAGCAGATAATATGCTCGGTGATTCAATGAACAGACTTCACGCCAAAATTAATCACCTATTCCACCAAAAAGATTTATAAACTTGACAGACTGGAAGTGAGAGAACATAGAGATGCCTTAAAGCAGCATAAAAACTTGTTTCTGTGAGTGATAAAAGTTTCAAGCCTAGACTCCACTGGCTCAATACAACCTTATTACAAAATACATTCATTTGCTTATAGGTAGATAAAAATAATTATAGTTGCCCATTCTGCAAAATAAATTCTAACCAAACCTGGAACAAGGTCCCATGATATTTGTGATATATCACTTCATACAGAAATATTCAAAATAAATGCGCTTTTCCTCCCCCCCCAGTTCCAGTTCCTTAGCACTCTAGGTAAACATAGCCTCATAAATATTATTTTATTTATTCAAAAATGTAGTTCTCTTAATTAGATTTTAGAGAAAAAGGAGGAAAATAATCCCAGGTTTCTGGACTGAACCAGAACATGGAAGAAATCCTCCAGCCACATAGTCAGCTAAATGTGACTCTTCACCTCCCAAGCCATTTTTCTGTGCTTTGTGCTGAAAAATGGAATATAAAGGTTGCACTTAGGAGGTTTACACCAAATAAAATGGCTATTTCAAGAAACATGACTTTTTTAAGTGAATTTTTTGCACCCTACCTAAAAACATGAAATAATACCACGAAGCCCCCATTAACCGAGCACCTGCTAAAGCAATCAGTCACTTAAAATAACAAACTCTCTTGGCTGCGCAACTGAAAGAACAATGATAATTTCACTTGTTAAAGCAAATGTTTGGCCCAGCAAATCAAACCCCTGGCTGTACCTTAATAAAGCCATCGCACAAACCACTACAAAAATAAACCAGTGACAAGGTGCAGTTATTCCCCAGTTCCAACCTTTTGAATTCAGGCACCCGGACCCTCCGCTAAGGCGCTGCGCTCCCCGCGGCCCTTCGTGCTGCACAAGGATCCTCGATCGCACGGTGCCAGCCCACGACATGAAGCCATCGTAAAACCGACCAAATAAGAATTAATTTACGTGACTGCTCCGCTTCTACGGTGTAGAAGAGGAGAGTTGTTCATTATCCCACCGCACCACGTTTTGGATGGAACAGACCCGGCTACAGCAGAACAAAATGCTGCTGTTTTCCCCCCCATGTTTCTTTTCACCCGTATGCGAAGGAATGATTTCATTCTGTAGACATGAAAATGAGGTTCACATGCCATACGTGCTCTTGATAACACAGGGAGCACTCGGACAAAACTTTCCTTGGTCTTTTGGCCAAGCTTACACATACTACCAGTTTAATATCCAAAATCTTCTCTGCTGAGTATCCAAGGGCAATCATATCCTGCCTCTGATAATCCTCTAAATCTCTGCCATTTATGATCCTAAGAAAACATCAAAGAGCAGTAAGAAAGGCATTGCTTTATGATGGATTAAGAGAAGAAGCGGCTGGTCTCATGACCATTTCATCTTCCACTACCCTCCTACCCACTACRCTGTYAGCTTTTTTGTTTTGGTTTGGTTTTTTTAAAGACAAGGTCAACAATCCAAACACGCACAGAGAAATCACAACGGAGGTGTGAGGAATTTGGAGAGGTCTTCCAATCACCCTCTTGGCCAAGCTAGAATCTAAAAAGACCTAATGCTATGAAATAAAGCAAACYGAGGAACATTTACTGCAGATCCAGTCAGGGAATCATTTCACTCAACCGAGCTGCAGAAAGCATCCTGCTGTCGGAACGGGTCTTCGTGTTTGGATGCCTTTTATAGTAGAAGAGAGTAGACGATACATGGGGGCAGTGAACTCAGCAGGAGGCTTACCTCAGCCAGCACTGGCAGGCTTTTAAATTATATTTCACTATAAAATTCCAATATTATTATTTTGAAGACAGACATTTCAAGTCTAGAAGTGACAGATCCTTTGAAGAAAGAGTAGGAGAGAGCAAGTATCTTCCCAGACGACGTATTTCTCTTTGGGCCATCCTTCAACCTCGGAGCAGTTGGGTACCTTGCCTGGTTTGCCATGYCCACTGTTCCCTATGTGGTCTGTAGGTCACCCAGACCCGTACTTCATCTCCTGTCTCTGGTATGGAGAAGAATGGCTGGAGCAGGTCACGGAGAAATGGACACAGGCAGCTACGTTAAGTTACGTTATTAAGAACCGGGCTCACTTAACTGCCAACAACCTATACTGAGCATTTTCAACCTTCTTCAGACCCCTCCGTGTGCTCCAAGCACATGCCTGGAAGTGGCAGAGTACATCCGATGTACAATATTTTGAGAGGTTCCATGGTTTTTGGTTTTTTTTACTAAGACACAAGGGTTCCCCTGGGCAGCCCGCACCATTTGTAYACCGGTACACCTGGGAACAGAGAGATGGGCTCACAAGGGGAGACAAATACAAATACTGAGTCCTCCAGTGAAGTCAAATTTCTTTCAGAAATTCATATAAGCACACCACAAAGGGAAGTCCTTCGTACACCCCTGTTTATTTATTAGGTTGGGCATTACAAGACGCGTGCACAAACACAGCGTCCTGGGCTTGTACAGCTAACAGTATTTCTGCTTGCTACGAGCACCCACCCACCATATCATGGAATAAAGATTTTTCCAACCAGGGACACCTCGGTCACACACAGACATATATTTAACTGCCTACTGTTATTCTCATCACAGCATGAGGAAAATCATACTAGATGACGAAATCAGGACTCTCCTGTCTGATCCTAGGAATAAAAAGCGTTTTCCTCCAAAGCACCCTTAGCACTACATAAACCCAACGGTGTGGTGCTGGCTCAGCACGGGGCTCATCACTGCGTTCCCCACCAAACCCCTCCAGCCAGCTCTGTGTTTGTCCAAAGCAACTTTTCGTCTCAGCCCAACAAAATTAAAGGAAGAAAAGGGCAAAGGGAAGAGGAAGAAGGGAAGCTCTCCCCCAAAAAAACCTACGTGAAGYGGGTTTGCAGCTTCATAAAAAGAGGAATGAAAAAAAAAAAAATTACACTCGCCTCACCCCGATAAACTGCGGGCCTGCCAGTGGCTTTTCAGAGCAGATGTAACGTTTTAGCCAAACGTGATTGTTTGTGAAAGAAATAATTCTGATCAAAACCYGAAATTGCAGCCAGCAGAAGCGCTGCACTTCGTCACGTTAATCCGCCCTGACGGGGAGCGGCGAGCGGAGATTCCTACTGCGAGAGGAGCAGATGCGAAAGGTCAGCGCTGGCCCGCGACTTCAAAACCCTTAACGTGTAAAACAGTGTGCATTAAAGCCTGAAACGGCTCACCGCCGGATTAACGGATGTCCGCTAAGTGGGTTTGATGTGCTTTTGGCGAGTAATGGTTAATTTTTAAATAGAGCGTTGTAGTTTTATTTTAGTTTATTCTGCCCGCCAGAGTCCATTTTTAATTACAATTGCAGAGGATAACATCCCAAAGCGTGTCTCTCCTTCATGGGAGTACGAGAAAGTGAGAGCTGCCARCGTAAAAGGCAATTCATGGTTTGAAAATGTAGTCGGGCGTTATTCCAAAAGCAAGGGGGTGCAAAAGGTTAAACAACCAAGACAGGGAGATGTGCTGTTTGCATTTAATCAGCACCTTTCCAGCACCCCCGTAAAAATTAATTTTAATGCATAAAGAGTTGCAAGACACCAGGTTTCCTTAACTGAGAAGGTAAAAAAYTATTCTGAGTGACCACCTTCTTCAGAAAAGGCAACATCAGTTTTATTTGCACTTTCCCAAATGAAGRTGTCCAACTGAATCCAAACCCACCGAATTTTCCATTCATTTYCCAAATGTGGTTTAACGAGGAAAGAGCCCGAACTGTAGTTAAAATCAAGCTGACCCGCTCCTATTTGCTCTCTTTTGGTACGAATGTACGGCAGCCCTGCCCGCATGGCTGATACGACGTTTGTCCTGTTTAATTCAAACAGAGCGAACAATCAATTTGTACAGCTGAAAAAAAAAGGAGAAACATTTCTTCTACTCTAAATCTACAAGACAGCTTGTGAAATCCAAAAGGCATTTTGACAAATAATTTCTTTTGCACTTTCAGATCAATGCATGCAACAAGCATAAGGCAAATGCTGTAATAATTTTTACTTGAGTGATAATAAATCCATCTTTTCAGGAAAGCAYTTGTATTAGAGCCAACTGGAGAGCAGCCCAAAGGTCAGCTGGGCAGATTTAAGCAGTGGCCTGCTTAAATGGAGATACAACAGGTCTACTTGGTGGGGCAAACTCGGCAATTAGAAACGCAACCGCCCACAATAATTATAAACAACGACATAATGGTTTATTCTAAGGAGAAATATGACTTAGCTCATCAAGAAAATGGGCATCCCTAATTACAGTTAAGTCACAAGAAAAATTAAACYGATGCAACTTCTATGACACCTAGGACGGGACATCTTGCATTTCACCTCCACTAGAGATGAACGACACACGCCCACTCTGAGTCTTCAATTTAAACATGATTAATTGTATTTTAATATGATTAATGTTGTGACATTTTAAATAATCCTGGCAGCCTGATACTGGTGGTACTGTCACGATGATACCGGTACTGTGACTTGCCACAGGCAGATGGGACACGAGGGCGGTGGGCTCTGTACACACAGACCCTGGCCGAAGAGGAGATAAGATACCCCRCGGTACGAAGAGGAGCAATCACCGCCCATCGCCCGCCTGACTTCCATCAGGCACGGATGTCTCATACGCATTACAACCRTGAAGTTGTAATGAAGGGACTGAAGGACAAAATGACGGTTCCCATGCATAAAAGGAAAGGCTAAATTGTGAAGGACTTTAAAAGACGTAAGAGGCTGCTGATGCACTAAGACAACTCTCTTCAAAACAGAAAAATGTTCCCAAGTGCAAAACATTGGTCTGAAAATATTCTTTAGCACGGGCTGACTTTACACACGGTTTTGTACCCCGCCAGCCACACTGGCCATGAGAAGAAAATAAATCCTGTACTTCCCAACTACCACCACCAAGGATTTAATTTCTGCCTAGCCACAACCCAGTTACATATTTCCACCACTACGGACTTCCTAGCTTTGCAGCATTTCCCACCGCTGGTAACCGGGAGCATCACTGGGAACAGGACACGCTGAGCAGGGCACCAGTGCCACCTCCTCCTCCTCCAAGGCCGGGGAAGGAGACTGGTAAGCTTTCCAACGAGCCATCTCCCCAGGACTTCTCCTTCTGTCCCAGCCAGACCCCGAGCTCCCTGCCTTCGGCGGGCAGCGGGGCRGGCAGGTGGGACCGCGTCCAGGTCCCCCGGCTGCACCTTGCCCCTCCGACCCGCCGACTCMGGGGCGAGAGTGTTATTTACTCAGTCAATCACAAGAATAAACTCAAGGACGGTGCGACCATCCAGGAATCATATATTTTTACTGTGCTCCGCTCCGAGACACTTGAGCCAGTTCATTCACTCCATTTCAGCCTGCAGGTTAACCTCTGCCGGTCCCGAAAACTTCACTATCAGCTTCTAATAAAGGAAAATGTCAACAGGCAGATATGCCAGAAACTCATTATTTTCAGATACAAAGATTTTCTCAACTCTGTAAATCCACTCGTAAATAATTCTGATTTATTGTAAATCGGTTATTGTATTCATAAACGCAGGGAAGTTAGTGAACAACATAACTACCAAAAGAAATACTTTCATAACTTTGCAGGTGCACAAATCATAGCATATGGGAGAGGACTCAAAGGATAATGGAAAACRAAGCAGTTTAGGAAAGACTATATGAAAACCAGCACCTACCTAGGCGGATAAAAAATATAATGTACTTTCATTCGACAGGCAATCTAATGCAAAACTCTAGCAGAGGGAGCAAGCAGACCGACACTACATTAAAAATAGCAATTCCCCCCCAAATGAATGAAAACAGGTTTGTCTTTTGATTAGCACAAGTGACAGTCAGGGGCTGAGGTTGCTCAGGCTTTGAGGTTAAACACAACTGACATAAGCTGCACCTGAATCCAATCAGTCCCCGGGCTCTGAGAAGATTCACACGTGAGGACTAAATTTGTCACAAATGGGTTGGTTTCCGATCCTCCCGTAGCCAACTTGCTTTATTCTGACCCCCATTTAACAAATCAACTTAATGGGCACTGGGAGCGCTATAAAACTTAACAATGGAGTGATTTTAACTTTTAAAATATAGTTATGAAGCAAAATGTTGGAGAGCTCCTTCAATACTGGAAATCAAATTAAATCTAGACATTTTTTAACAGTCTTGACAGATATAATCCTAGTTACCATGTAAATTTATGGTAAGCTGCTGTGATATTAGCCACAGGTGCTACTTTTAATATATGGCCCGCATCTGGCTGGGAATAAAATTTCTCAGAGGACTGAAAATGACCTCACTATCAGACAATGGAGAAGAAAAAAACCCACAAGACCGCTGTGGCATATAAAAAGCTGGAGATGTGGTCCACAACCAAATATTTAACATAAAATTCATTTTAACTCTGCAGAYTGTAGGTTAAAGGATATTATGTTTTCAATACGTGAAAGGCGTGGACGTATTTCAGCCAAACAGCCAAAAGATTCAGTACATAAAGCGGCAGTGAAATACACTGCCTACRTATATAAAAACAAATTTTCCAATCTTTGATCAACGCAGAAGACAAAGCAACGTGCCAGGAGCAGCAAAAGGAAGTATCCACAAGATTACATTTCAGGGACTGGCACCAAGTACCACCATCAAAACAAATAAGGAGTATTCACTGCACATCCTACCAAATTCGTTCAGATGTGTAATTGTGATATTACAACAAGGATGATCAATTTAAAGGTGCAAATCTGAGCCTGTTTCCCGACAGCTAAAGGAAAATAATTGGCATTTCAATGAGGGGAAAAAAAAGACATCTACCGTAACACCTTCCGTCTGATTTTTTTTTTTTTCCTGGATTTCAAGCAAGAGAGCTAGAAAATTTGGAAAGGAAACGCAAAGTGAGAATAATAATCTATTTAACCATTCCAGATTTTTTGCACATCTTTAAGTTAGTTCTCAAAAACCCAGAGTCCACAATTGCAACGAAACACATGTGCTTCTACTCTCACTACACACCGCGCTCCAAAGCGTTTCCTTACTGTCCCCTCTGCTCAGGCTCATCTTTCGCCTGTGTCCTGTAGCCCCAAAACACAAAACGTATTTAAAATAGCTTTTAAAACTCTTAGAGCATTTGATTTCCTGTCATTTTATAAAATGACGTTAGAGGTCTTACGGAGACTTCCTACATGATTTTTTTTTTTTTAAAAAAAACAACCTTAATTAAAAACTTACCCTATAAAAGAAAGCAGCTGTAAATGCTGAACCTGACCATCAGCAAACATGCCCACCTTTGTAATTTCCTAACTGCATTTTCTGCCTTTGCGTGATTACCTAAGGAAATGCAATCACACAGGCAGTTGCCCCTTAAACCCTCTGGTCAAATCCAACCAACTTTGACAAGAGACATGGAAGTCTCAAAGTTAAGACTTTCCTGCAAATTTGGYGAAAATGAGCAGCTGGGTAAAGGACCCAAACTAAGCGCTCAGCACCCAYCACCGGAGCCTTCGCAGCCGCCCACCGCCTGCCCGGCCAGGACCCGGCTTGAGACAAACCTGGGGCAAACTCAGATTTTTCAGCCAGGTCTGTCCCCTTTGCGGGATCACCCCTCCTGAGGTGCACTGACCTGAAATGCCGAGAAAATCCCAGGAAATCCCCGAAATACAGGCCAGGACGTCAAGGTCCTCAGCAACCCTTCCCTCCCTCCATGACCAACTTTTAGCAATAGCCGCAACATTTCTGCAGCTTCTTTTCTGAGTTTGCAGAACGGTAATTGGGAAAGTTACCAGCATGGTCTGGAGGCGTAAATTAACTTTCTATCCCGATTCCGAATTTTGCTTGGGCAGACTGGAAGCAAAGAGCTTGCTCCACAGCTGGAAGAGAAACATTTTCAGTAGCACAAAGACACGAACGGACAAGAGCGTGCCTTCTTGACGCCACACAGTCGCCCGAAGCCTCGCTAGCTGCTTTTCTCTTCCCTGCAGACAGGGAAAGAGGCCCAATAAGCTCCCTGCCGTGGCCGTGAGGTTTACGGAGGCTCACCAGCACCCAGACGCGTGGCAGGGCTCACGACTGGCCACGGAGTGGTCCGAGCCCACCTGCTCTCCAAGACCTCGCTCACAGCCAGAGGTTCCTACCAAGCGCACGGTCTCCGGGGAAAGCGAGCGCACCCGAGCGGGGGTCCTGCAGGTAAAAGACTCCGATTTTAACTCATCGTTGCTTACTTGCTCTTCRACAGTGGCAGTAACATGCAAGGCGTGAGGAGGAATTGGTGCGATCGGCACAGCTCTTCCAGACAAGCTGCTCTTCTCTACAGTCGAGTCGCATTTGCGTTTTTTCCCCCCACCATTGGTGTATTTTATGTTTTATACAAGTTCCAGAACACCCACCCACCAGGAGCCTGTCTCGCGCTAACAGCAAAGGGAACGCGGAGGAGCACCCAGCACCAGCGCTGCCCGCTCCAGGACGCCAGGACCGGCGCGTGGTGGGCACCCACAGCAACAAAACTAACGAAGGGCTTTCAGCTGGGACCCCAGGCTGGGTTCCAGCTTGTCTCAGAGAATCGTACCTCCAAAGCCCATTTTCATGAAAACGTATCTTCAGACTAACAAACAGCACCAGCGCTTTCAAGTTCTGGGTTACAAACTAATTCCATAAGGCAGAAGTGTCATTAGCTTGTCAGCCCTACAAAGGCAGCCCATTGCTGATGGCTTTTAACCGAGCTAATCTCAGCCTGAAAGCTTCAGGAATCTAAATAACTCTTGTTTCACAGAAGTTTCATYTCATTCTCATGCTGAAAATAATATACATAAACCAAGCTCATGTCTACACATTTGCACGACTTTATAATAAAAGTTGTGTTTATATTCTTAACATCTGTTGACATACACAGACTTTGTAAACCTGGCACAGATTTTAAAGCCACAGAATTTTCCATGCATCATGAACACTATCTGCGAGAAGCAATAAAAAAAAACAATGAATACATTAATCATACCAATATCATCTGCAAAACATAAATCTGAAATACCTTTCATGTCAGCTCAACTACTCTTTTTTCTTTTTTTTTTTTTTTTTAACACACCTGATTTTACACCATCTGTAAAAGGGCAGCAGGAATATCACCGAGGAAATTATATTTCTCAGTCCTCTGACTTTTACTAAATACTTGCACTTTAAATAATGGAAACAGAATATTTATTACGTGAAATGAAAGAAGTTGTACCTACAAGTTTAATTTTTTTCATTGCAGGACTAAATTCTCCCGAAGTACAACATAGGTATATCTCTGCTTTCGTCATTTGTTCTCTAGGTCGTAACAAACACAGTATTTACTAATAATTATTATAAACATAAGCATCAATAAGCATACATCCATAATTTTAATTTACTTTCGACTTATCGAAAGGCAAATACTTGCTTGCTAATACCAGCTCTGAACACCCCCTCGGGATCTGCACGTCGAGCCGCTCCCTGGACTACGGTAACAGGAACGGCTCCTGCCCTCCRCAGCTGCAGACGGGGACACCGCAGCTAGTTCCTACATATCGGCAGGTGGAATTCTGCCTCCAGATATTCGCATATAACCTTGATCCAACCAGAGCTGCACAGAGGACCCACCCGCCCAGCTTGTTCCCCCGGCTGGGTGCAGAAAGTTCTGTTTTGAAGACAATTCCCAGCCTCCGCTCTCGTTTCTGCCTTACCYGACATCCATGAAGGGCAACCAAGAACGAGACTGTACCAATATCTCCCAAACAAMTCAAGTGGCAATTTTTTTTGAGCACCCTTTCTAAGATGACATGTACTAGAAGTATAAATGTATACTTCATCACTTACTAATGAGCATATTTAAATATACTCAGCTTCCTATACTGGTACGTGCTTCATCAACCTTCAAATTAGGAAGACATATCTACCTATGTTGTAACATAAATCTGCACAGTCAAAAACCCACAAATCTGTAAATTTTTGCGAAAGCAATGGGTTTTCTAGATATCTGCTGGTACAGCACACTGATTTGTCTCTTGACCCGTCTGTTGGCACACTGCCTAAGTCCATCTGATCAAGCTGACTTACTTATTTACAGTGTGAAAAACCACATTTTAATTAACTTTTTTGGGAAAAAAAGGTCATTTCTAGTTGTGCTGAACCAACAAAGACTTTGACCGTGCCCCAGCAGAGATGCCGTTTCATGAATATTTGAAGCACAAAGGCTGCAAATCTCAACTCTTCCAAGGGTTCCTTCTACCTCATCGGTGTCAAACGCGCTGGTCTCTCCCGGTTGCTCCAGCTCCGAGCTGCCTGCACATCTCACCAAGGTTTCATGTGAGCTCCCTCTCATGGGCTTCCCTCCTTCGCTGCCCTCTGAATTATCTGATACCGTTCTATTTGTTCTGTATTAACGTTCAGGTTTGAAGTGCAATCCAGGAAAAAAATGTACACAGGGCTCCAGACGTGCTCCCTGGACCAGCACCGTCCTGCTCATGAGCTGGATTTTTCTGCAGTTGTTTTCTCTTTTGCTTTCGCCCAGCTCAGAGGGRCCTCACCCACCTTCTCTCTACTGCCTGGGCTTTCCTTACCATGACAACTACTGTCTGAAACAGCAAAAAAAGAGCCAGCGTTACAAATTGTTGTTTATCCAGCTCACTGGGATTTCCTAAAAAATCTTGGTCTGGGTTTAAGCACAGCCATGTAAATAAACAGCTCACAGCACAGCTCCTGGTCCCTACACACACCAAMGAACCCATGGTCTCCCGAAGCCTGGAGCTCACTGCATCCCTCCCGCAGCGAGGAAAAGAACCTGCTCAGCAAGAGCCATCGCCCCAACAAAACCCTGGGTTTCCTCTCCCACCCGAGAAAGCGCTCACCTCTCCTTCAGAAATAAAACAGAGAGGAAATGCATGCTCGTGGAAYGTGACTTTTTTCTAAGCAATGTCATGATTCCTCAGAAGCCAATTTTTAGGGGAATGTACCTGACCACAGGTCTCAAGATCAATTCAGTGCTTCTAAAGCAAATTTGTAACTGATGTCCCAGACGTGTTCTTGCAAGTTTGAGATGTGGCTCAGGATCCTGACTCCAAATAAAAACCCAACGAGATCTAACCAGCAGTCTGCCGTGCCAAAGACACCGAGATCAGCTACGACGATTCATTCAAGAATATMCTAGAACCCTGTCTTCCTGCTTAGAAGGTGAAAAGTATCATATTTTCCCCACCTTATTTGCCAAAAGTTTCTGTTCTTACATTCACCTATTTTTCTCAAGTTTTTCCCTGACAAAAATGAACCCCACTGTCCATCAGTTACATATTTCCAGCATTCATTTAYGAGTGCTAGTAATGAAAAATAAAAAATCAGGATCAAATATTATTTGTCTAATCCCATAGTACTGACCCTGACCTTGACCCTAATATTATAATCAMGAAATTGTAATATTAGAACAGATCTACTTAACAACTACAAAACGGAATTAATTTACTCCACCTAATGAGATCAGAATCAGACAGCAATCCGTCGAGGCAAACCCAAGAGGGTATCCACACGGATACTCCCAAATTTCTGAATATAAATATCTTCCCGTCAGGATCGTATGGAAATAAAAGCAATTACACTTTCTTTATATTAAAAGTGGTATATAACAATAATTACCTGATTAAAATTTTTGAAATTGAACTCTTTGTAGATGGCATCTCTKTCGCCTAACTCAGACCAGCCTGAAGCTTTGAGATCAAGTAAAACTTGGTTCCTCTCCTCTGTCGTCAACCAGTGAGACTGCGAAGACTATCGAGGAAAAACAACACAAACATGACAGGAGTGAGGCTGAGGTTCTCTTTTGTACAACAATAAGAAAACCAYGCGATGGAACTGTGGTTACGTATTGCAGAAAGGTAAAGAGGTGGAAAATTCACTGTGCAGTTTCTTACTGTTTATAGTTTCACAGACCAGCATAACTTAAAACTGCCAAGAAACACCATTTCTGTTTGGTCAATTAAGTTCAGCTAAATGCTTTTGTACAAAACTAGTGAAGAGTGACAGGCTGTTTCACGGTAATGAACATGGTCACCAGCATACCTGTACCCATCCCTTGTTCATCTGAATTACCCAGATGCTGTAACAATTGAATTAATTTTCAAACATTCCATTCTGCCACATAAATAAAAGATTCTTTACATTATACGCTAAATCTACAATTACAAGGCTAAAAGAGATATCAGGTTAGTATCTGTAATTTAAAAGACAGAAGCAAAATAGGAGATTGTATTCTACATAACTGGTATGTTGCTACTCCTAAGAAAGCAGGAATAGATTTAAAGATAGCAAGCAACAAAGAGCTTTTTAACTAACAGCAAAAAGAAAACAAATTGACAATACAGACACAACTATGAGACATTACAAGTTACTGGTATAAGCACTAGATTCTGCAAAGCACATATGTTTAAAKAGGTCTTATTTTAAGCAAAAGGAGTCCTTCTGAAGCCACTGGGAACACAGATATAACAGATTACACCCTCTGCTTAAATATCTGAATCAGTGCCTGAACCGTGCGCGAGGTCAGAGCCAGACCTGGAGACAGAGGAAATTTCTACGGGGCATTTGGAAGAGGTTTGATATTTTTCCTAAAAGCAGAGACTAAGGGCATGAGTGATTACTTAGAYGATATATTCTAACAGATGGGTCTCAAACTCATATTATAAATGCAATGCTTTAATGGGAAGAACTTTTCTTCCCGGAAAAACAAAATTCAGATTGCTTTAGTCTTTATATTAGCAGCTAGCACAGCTTTGTGAGAACTTCTAGAAAGGGGCTGAGCAATTTTGCTCCAGAGCTTCACTAAGACATCGGAGGTCTGCAAGTACCCACCACCAGCTTAGCAGCTCAGGGGATTTTTTGCCTTTGATTTGAGAGTCAGCGCTGGCAGCTCTGCTACAGAGACCGGCAGGAGCCCCTGTGCCACCAGATGGGGCTGCGAGCCCGAGCAGAGCAGGAATTAACSCAATTAATGCGACCTCAGCAAGGCTTCAGGATGCAGGACGGCCAAGGAGCAACATAATATGGGACAAAAAACCCCAAACAGCGTAAAGCAATCTAAGGGCATCACTGCCACCGCTTGCGTTCAGTTGGATACATCCAGTCCAAGAGATGGGTTTTACAGGTCCCAAAATGAACTAATTTAAGCTCTTTACGCTTCAAATRCAACTTTGGACTTGCAAAAATACAAGTATCGGATTTGTTGTTGCTATAACCACAGCTGCAGGCATTAATTTCTTACATTCTTCTTTTCCAAGCATATACAAGAATTGCCAAACCTAATGGCAGTCTTTAAACTTATTATTTTATCTGGCAAGAGATGAAATTAGCAGGCTAATTTACAAAARATCATGGGGGTGGATTTTTTTGAGATAGCAAAGTCCAGGACCGTGACCAGGAGGCAGCACAAAGTTCATTCCTCCGGCCGGCAGCAGAGATGTTCTCTGATAGTTTTAGGGACACGGCAGTCACCTTCCCCAGGGCTCACCTAGACACACAGGCGTTGACAAGACAATGCCACAACTTGAAATTAGATCAGAGAGTTTTTAATAGAAATACGGAGACCGAGTTTGACACAGGCCCTGCATTTTGCTTAGGAACAGGTTCCAAAGTTAGCCCCTCCAACACATTGCAACTGTATTCAGAAACGTGGCAGAAAGCAGGGGGAACTTGCTTGTAAAAGGAAAAAGAGAAGGTGGGAGATGCCATTCGCATTTCCACAACCACGCACCCACAGCACCACGCCACGGGGCACAGCGCGGGCCCCCCCGAAAGCAGAAAGGTGCGGGGAGGCCAAGCCGGGCACCCACATGCAAATACTGGCACACAAGGTAACTGCACCTGACCCGCGACAGACGACGACAGGCTATCACGCAGGGGGTTTAACCTATGTCATCGATAACGTGCATTTGGAAGAAGCTCAGGGGAAGAGAGCCATTAGTTACGTTAAAAAATGAGTACAGAATATTTCATGCTTGAGGGGTGAGGGTCTAAGCAACCAGTTATTAGCTTCTCGTAACAACAAAATGATCAATCGTGGGGCGGGATGGCCCCGGCAAGCGGGGCAGCGGGGACGGGTGGCTGCGCCCCGAGCACCCGGCTCCCTGGGTGCCCCCCCCGCCCCATGGCAGCGCGGGTCCCGCCGGCGGCTCCCCGGAGCGCCGCTCCCGCCGCCCGCCGCGCTCCCAGCAGCGCCAGGCGCAGGCCGGCCCCGCCGCCTGGCATGGCTCCGCGCCGGCCTGCCCCGGCCCCGGCCCCGCCTCCGCCGCCCGGGCTGCGGGGGAATGGCGGGAGGGAGCGGCAGCAGCGGGTGGCGCCGGTAGGAGCCGGCGGCCGGAACGACACCGGCCCCGGAGGGAGCGGCAGGGCTGAAGCGCCGCAGAGGCGGCCCGCCTCGGGCTGAGGGCCCGGCGCTCCTCCGGCACCGGGCGGCCTCTCTCTGCGTTCGAGCAAGCGGGTTCCAGCTCCACGGGGCAGCRCTGAACCAGGCACTTCTCAGCGCGGAGGAGGCACTGTTCTTAAAGACACCGCTATTTCTGTAGAGGTTCGGAGGTAATTGCCAGCCCTGGGCCTCTCGGACTAACCGGATRGCTCTAATTTATTGCTCAAAATCTTGAATCTTATTAATGAAATACTTCCTAGCTTTATCCTCAGTAATACCCAAGGTTTTATCAGTGCAGTTTCCTTTTAATACACTGAAATACAGGACCTCAGCTTTCCCAAGGGGAAAGACAGGGCCACCAGAAAAATACCCGTTGCAGGGATATGAGCTCTTTGTCAAACAATAAATCTTACGACTTTGTTTCTTCTGAGCTTAATTTGTACCCTAAAGCTTCCTGTCAGGGTACTACGGCCAGCCTCCACCGTGTATAAATGCTATGCAATCAAATAATCAAAAAACATACAACGTACCAGTCCATACCCTATTCAAAGTCTTCCATACTAATTATAACCAACCCCCCTGTCAATTCCTTATGTGGCCTCAGCYGCGGACTGTGCAACCGGCAAACGTGTTAGTAGAAATTTAAATAAATCTCAAGAGCGGTCTTGCTAATTTAGGCAGGTGATCTGTACTTCAGAAGCTGCATGCTTTAACCCTGTAAGAAAGCGACTTAAAAGGTTACACTAAAAACCTGGTTTATTTTAAAAAAAGTAAGGACAATGAATGCAATTTAATTCTATAGGAATGTGGAAACTAAGTTGCGTATACACACATACGCAATGAGGTGAGCTTTGGAAGTTACTCTAAATCTTATGAARAACTGCCACCAAGTCAGAACTCATAGAGCACAGGGAACAAGAAAACCAGCACATAACCCCCGCCCCAAAGGTGGGAAATAGTCACCCTGTCAAGAGCTGTGTGACGCGCCTTTGAATTGTTATTGCTGGTATACAATGGAATAACTCATTTGAAGTACACTATCTTTTAAAACATCTTTTTCTTCATCGTTCATTTTACTGACAATCAAACCAATTTAGCAACATCACCATCCACCAGCATTTTCCTTTAATACGTTGTATTTTGGGAATACACGAGCCAAAAACTGCGTATGATCTGTGTGGGCTAACACATCCTAATTCTATAGTGTTTACCACATCGTCCACATAGAAGCTTTAGTTCATACGTCTGCAGGATCTGCAAAAGAAGATCCTCAGATGCTACCAGAGCAGAAGCAACTTTGCTCCTGTGCCAAGCAGTGCCACGCATACAGGCCAGTGTGCTGTAAAAATCGTACTCGATCTASAAAGCTCAGGGACCTCTTCACAAGAGCAAAGCAGAACTGTATCACCTATTTACATTAAAGTCCATGAAAAATAAGCTGATCACAGCAGCTTAACAAATACTTTTTTAGTTCATGTTTTTTTCATACTTGTTTACTTACCACATTAATCGCCACGAATTTGCTTTTTACAGATTCAGTAGTTGATAAATAAAGCAGATTTTTAGTCAGTATTATAAATTACAACCAACAAATTCAACAGTTCATTCTTATGTACTTCTAGTCCATACAAATTCCCACTTTACCAATAAGCGGGAAATTCTGTCCCTACTTCAGCATCTCAGATTATTCCTGATGTTCGTGCTCCTGTCCCGGGATCAGCCACCGAATGCTCTCCGTTCGAATGGTAGCGTACATGACAAAGCTAGCCAGAAAGAGCAAAGAAAACAGAAGCAGCCAGTCTATGCCTTTTGTCAGAACGCTAGGCAGGGGCCCTTCCCAGTCCTCCTCGGTCACAGCCACATCGCTTTTAGCTTCTATACCTGAAAAAGCAAGCACTTCATCAACACCAGTAAAAATTATTAAATACAGAGAAGTCGGCTGTATTTGGAGCTTTGCTCCTCTTCTCAGACTAAGGCGTATGTACCATTAGACTTAAAATTTTGGTGAGACAGTCCTTGTATTTTAACGTATGTCTAGCATATAGTTTACTTATGTAAAAATGAAAGGCTGTCGACGTGTATGTATATTTTCATAACAGCAGAAGGCTCGTTCTGTCCTTCCACAGCACAGCCTTGTGTAAGTTTGTGGGGTTTTTGTTTCTGGAGGTTTTGAGTATTTCTGCTGTATTAGCAAATACAACAATTTCTTGCCTCTAACGAAGGCCCTCGTAGGCCTATACATGTTTTTTGGTTTGTTTTGGTTTTTTTTTTTACAGAAGCACAGAAGGACGAGAGAGCTGGCTGGCACTGAGCTCACAACGTGGAAGGCCAGATCACAGAAACTGGAATCCTTTTGTCTCCTCCAGCACAAGAACCGAAACCCATCTTATCCCCCAGCTCCTGTCAGMCTTACATGGCTCTGGCAATGACCCCAAGGTTCATCTGCCTTTATTCCCAAATTAAATATTTGGGCAGAAAGACGTGCTTGATCCTTCTAGCGCCCGCTCTAGCTAAACCCCACTGTTTCCCCCTGCTCTGTGACTGCAGCCCAACAAGTTCAGTCTCTGCTTTCAGCACGCCCTGAAATCCAGCKCACTACAGCAACTGATTATATAAACCTCTGCCGGGTCCTCTCAGGGTCTTCATGAAATTMATTTTAAAGAACAAACAACAGGGAGAGGAAAGCCCAGTTTGGAGCTAAAAGCCAGCCTGTTCTTCCTATTGACACATCAGGGCTGATTTACATACCTGTTTGATTAAAAATGAAGTCTTTCAGTGTTTCCAGCGTTCTGTCTGTATGATTAAATCTAGCCATAGGTTTAGCACCTTGGAAAAGGAGGATATTGGGTACAGCCACCGTTCCAAATCTAGTTGATAAACTGGTGGACATAAAGAAATACAAAGCATGAAAGAAAAGAAATTCACTGGAGGAAGAAACAAAGATAGTCATGATATAGGAAGTGTCAGTTTTACTAAATTAAACTGTCACTTTATAAGGAAAAAAAAATCACTCCTGTTTTTAAAACACACAACTTGCTAATGGAAATAAACTGATGGTAGAGCACAGGAAGTGTAAATTACCTGCTGTGCTGAGATGCATCCAGCGCCAGGAAGCGAAGAGTTGGAAACGCTCGAGGTAAAGAATTAAAATGAGGTGCCAGACTGGCTGAGAAGCGGCACCACGGCGTATAGAACAAGACTAACGTACAGTCACTGCTGTTTGGGTTTAAGAACTCCATCAGGTCCTTTGAGAAAGCAGAAGAAAAATAAACATGGACAGTTATGTATTTAACAGAGTTACGTTCTACATACGAATGCATCATTCAGCAAACGATTAGATACTTGACAATATTTATCAGGTARCTGCACATTTGTTTAACTTTTTTAAAACAGATGGAGAAGTGTATTTAACCTTTTTTAAAGGTTGTTTTAAAAGTTTATTACTTAAAAAAAACCATATACATAACCATTACAAGAAACAASTTAGAAATAGGCACTGGTACTGGCAGTAAGTGCCATTAACAATTTYAGAGAGAGACACTAATCCCTGCAGCACGGAAGCTGACAGTTTACTGCAGGCACACAGATGAGACACAGGCATGTGAACTGAGCTGTATCTCCGTTTTTTTTCGGCTCAGAATGACACGAAGAGCCTCCCTGCTCAGAGGTTTCCTCTTTTCGATAGCACAGAGGATGCAGGCAAGGAAATTCAGAGTCAGACACTGGAAGAAGCACGCACAGGGTGCTGACGGGGCATCTTTCACCATCCTCACGCCTTCAAATACCAAGCAGCGACCCGGGCGATCCGCTTACCTGAGACACGTTGAGGATCTGCAGCGTGAAGCGGTCGATGCCAGTGACGTTTCTTTCCTCGCAGTTCACTTTGGGAGCTTTGGCGCTGTCGGTGCTATTCGAGTCCTCGGCGGGCGCGGGMAGCACCGTCTCCAGCACGGCCTGCTCCCGGTCCTGGCTGCCCGCCTGGCCGAGGGGAGCCGCCGGGCTGCTCCCCGCGCCGCACCCATCGCCCCCGGCCGCCGCATCGCAAGCCCCGTTGGCGACGGCAGCCGCCTGGCCGTCCCTCGCCTCCCCCGGCACCACCGAGAGCACCACGGCCTGCTGCGCGGGGAGCCCGCTGCCCAGCATCGCGTCCGCCATCTCCGCCGTCCGGTACCGCACCGGCTCGCCGCCGCCCTGCGCGGAGCCGCCGCCGGGGGAGCGGGGCTGCCCGCCGGCGCTCTGCTCCGTCACCGCCCCTGCGTGGGGAGGGAGAYGTCAGCCCCGCGCTGCGGCCGAGCCCCGGCCTCCCCGCGCACCGCCCGCCCCGGGGAGGCCCCGCACACGCCGCCCGGCCCCTAGAGCCCGCCGCGGCTGCCATCGCCGAAGCCCGCCGGCCTCACCTGCAGGGAGGGCCCTACCGAGCCAGGCCAGCGCCAGCAGCAGCCGCCACATCCTCGGCGCGGCCCCGGCCCCGGCCSCGGCCGCCTCCGCAGCGCTGCGTCTCCCCGGACAACGGCCGCTTCCGCCGGAGCCCTGACCCGCTTCCGCTTCCGGCGCGCCACCGCCGTGCGTGCACGCGTAGCGGCGCGAGGGCGGCGTGCCGCCATCTTGTCTTGGCTCGGGGCGGGGAGCGGCGCTGCCGGTAGAGGCCGCGGCGGGGCTGGGGGGAACAGGCAGAATTCAGCTCAGGTCCTAGTCCSTGCCAGTATTAAATACAAATAGTAGGGGTTTTTTAACCAAGATTTCTCGTTTCGGCCCCTCCG
Organism: Oceanodroma leucorhoa; assembly: GCA_030449065.1. Taxonomy (NCBI): domain Eukaryota; kingdom Metazoa; phylum Chordata; class Aves; order Procellariiformes; genus Oceanodroma; species Oceanodroma leucorhoa. The sequence continues at coordinate 3,251,500 of JASVER010000092.1, forward strand.
AACCCCCCGCACGGCAGCGACACACGTTCATTCGCGCCCAGGGCCCAGTCCACCGAYGCGGTGTCGCGGGACGCGCTGCACGGGTGAAGTTTGGGTCTGGAGAGGCTGCTGGAGGCCGGCAGGCATTTCAGTGTTGATTTAAATCAGTTCAGGTCGGAAATTCTTGCAACGAGGGAAATGTCATCCTGAGGACTTGACAGGGTGTTATGATTGAAGGGTAACGGAGAGGGCACACAAACGCACCCTGTAATTCATTCCAAAAGCGTGTTTTGTTATAACCCGGTGTCGCAGCCCCAAGGGCCCGCTGCGATCAGGGCTTCCCAACAGCCACATCTGCCCGCCGAAGGATTTGTGTACTTCCACCCGCTATAGAGAAGCACAGGTTCAGTTTGGGATGTGTTTGCACATGAAAACTAAACTTTAGCCTACAGCCAGGCTGGGGTAAGGGTGAACTAAAGGCGTATTTTTTAAAGCTAAAAAGAAGAGATGAGCTCTTGTCCATCAGCATACCACCAAAGCTCCCAAGCTGAAAGACAAGATAAATGTTCTGGTATTTCTTTTTAGGAAGTAAGATAATATTTCTCCTGTCACAGAACTAGTTCTTGCTTTCAGTTTAATAGTGAAGGACTATTTGGGGCATTTTGAAAATGAATATAGTACTTCAAGTAGYGATACCCCCTTTTTTACTGTGTTTCTTCAAACTGCCAGCACCACTCAATGAGATTTTGCCAAAAATGTGCAKCTGTCAAAAAATGAGTGAGAATTATGAACTACAAGAGTATGAACCATACACACATACTGGAAAAAAGCAAGGAAAACACTGTACATGCGTATAAATGAAGATGGGTGTCAGCTTTATTACAGGAATGGAATTTTTGTCTGTTTTTACCAGGGGACACTTCTCCAACTCTGTCCTTTCTTATAGTGCACATTTTCTTGCTTGGAAGTTTTTTTCTTTCCAAGTCCAATTTGCATAAGCATTAATATTGAGGACATAAAAGTCTAAAGATCTAAACCATGAGGTTTGCACATAGAAAATACTTAATTAGACCAGCTGATCCAGACCAAGCAAGCTTGAAAGCAAAAGCACATAAGGAATCTAAGCTAGTGCAGACTAGTCAGGAAAAAGCTGCCCCATTCCCAACTGTCCTTATCTTTGAGTTTGGAYAAAGCGGCATTTTCAACTTGAAAACAATTTTCCTTCTCCTGGCCCAGGACTGCATGGGGCTCTCAGCTCTGTGCCATCAGTCTAGCATCTCGCCTACCGCAGCCCCGGATGGTGTCAGATCTCAAACACAGGTGATGATATTCCAAACCTTTAAAATAACAGATAGCTTTCTGGCAGCATTACCTCCATCTGAGACAATTCTGTGGATTTAATCCTAACATAATATTCTTCCTATCATAACACAAATCAAAAGGTCTGTGCAAAATTGCGTTCTTTTTTATGGTGACTGTAAGTAACCTATTATTGGAACACAAATGAACTCTCAATAATTATAGATAGTCAGGCTTTATATATTACAGAGAAGGCACATTTCTTAAGATGCCTGCCAGTTTTGTTGCAAAACTGTCTTCAGTGGCTTACATTTTTCTGATTTTTAATGCCAAATGTCTGTTTTCAGGAAAAAGTCTAGTAAAAAAAATACATTGTTTTGCATCTATTCAAAAATCTTGGACACATTAGAAAAGCTCTCTTTGTTAGGGAAGGAGCTGAAATTTAGCGGAGAAGAGGATTTGGAAAACATGAGTCTTTTGTTGCACCCATGAATARACACCAAAACTCAGTGGTCATTTGTGCATCTTGGATTTCAGCAGCTGGACTTCCCAGATTTCAGTCACACTGGGTGAGCTCCTTCAYGGCAAGAGAGGAAGCAAAAGAGGACGGAGACTGGGACAAAGAGGCAATGCCAGGACCTTCACCAAGACCAAGGTTTCCACTCATGTATAATCCTGACATGTCCTCACAGCTACGACATTCTGTGTACTCTGTAGGGCAAAGATGAGGTAGAGGAAAACATGACAAGCATTCAAGTCAGGAGCACAGGCTGAGGTCGCATGGGCAACTTTAACCTACACTTATATTTGGGATGTGTGACTTTGTAATCTTTTTTTTTTCTCAATGTGGCTGCAGTTGAATATTTTTAAAACTATGACCACTTGAAGCAGCAAATACACATTTTCGTATTATACGTATCTCAAAGGCCTACTCCAAGTAATCAAACTTGCACTAATTGTTGGTGTGATATTTTTTCACTAATTAGAACAAGCTTTTGTGGTATGAAAAAACCAACATGAAAGGCAAGAAGATTTATCTGCCTCAGATCATTTAAACAACACTTAAGAATTCCACAACACTTTTCAGCTTCAAAGTAGTTAAAAGTTGTTAACTAATGATTCCTTCCAGCAACCCTGCAAGATAAGGAGGTATTTTTGCCACGTTTTTACTGAAGAAGACATCGCAACCTGGGCGAAAGCCAGCTCCATAACAGTAGCTTTTGGGCTGCCAGCGCTGTATGGTCAGGCCACACCTCTCTTAAATGTTAAACAACAAACACAGAGCCACAGGCAGAACCCGGATAAAAATAGCATGCAATGCAAGGCAGCAAGTCAGTCCTTTACTTCTAGGCGTTACAGCTTTATATGATTAACTGTCAAGAACAATCTTCCTTAGTCTTGGTCCAAAACCACACTCTGTTGAGCCAGCATATTTAATAGGTACGATATCACCAACTCACACTGTGCTATCTGTGCTACTTTTAAGAGATCACACTGAGGAGGTACAAAATCATAAAAATTCCAGTCCACCCCCAAAGCAAGCTTAGGTGTCTCATCATACACATAAATGAAATTATTAGAAGATATAACCATCTTAAAAACTCCTTGAAGATGTCCAGCTTGCATAGCTTACACCCKGACACTGCTATTCTGTCAGCATGAATAAATCATAAACTGGTCCTGTCATCAGAAACCGCACCTGGCCTCGCACACCAACTGCGTATTGAGGGAACAGACTGCGCTGCAACTTCCACTGCCCAGCTCGTCACATGGCAGAGAACACAACAGCCATGGAAGCAGTCAAGCAACTTCCAMCACAGCTGAAAAGCCTGTATTCTTGTACGATATAATTTGACTGACTTAATATCTACTACTTAAGGTTTCATTACAACRAAGAAAATAATCCATTTTGTTCAAGGAATCACATCCAGGAACTGGATTTTTAGACCAGGACATAGCAGACTGTAGTCGAACTCTGTTCTGAACATATCGGTCACCTTGAAAGCCAAATATTTAGAATGACCAGAAGGCCAGGGGGAAAAAAAAAAAAAAAAAAAGCATCAGGTGTCTTTTTCAGGTAAAAGCAACTTAAAAGTCTGYAAAATAACTGCAACTGACATAAATGTTTCAACCCTAGGTGCATTTAGGGCCTTTAAAAGTACATGGAAGAGAAAACAGAGGGTGTTGGAGAGCAAGGGGAGGATGCAGACCTAGCAGTCTGGATTGCAGTTTCTGGTAGGTAGGACTCAGGCATCCTTCCACAAAGATATTGAAAAACTTTGGGGGRGSGGGGGGGGGGGGGGGGAAGAGGGGTTGGGTGGTACACAGAGCACATCTTACCAACAAAGATAAATTGGAATATTGCTAGAATACAGGGATAAATACATCTTATTCATCACAGAACAATGAATAACGACCACTGTTCCATGAAAAGTTGTTTATGAGTACTCTCAAATTGATTTCCATGTGCAACAGAGGAAAAAAAAGTTAGCAGCTTACTATTTATATGTACATAGCTATAACTCTTTTCCTCCCCTCTTCTCATATTTGAGTGRAAGGATAAGAACAATTACATTACTGTAGCAGCATTTTCAAGTCATTAAAAAATAAGCAACATTCCTCTATTTTCTGGTACTTTGCAATTCATACAGGCTTTTTGCCTTAATTCAAATATATGGGACTTGCCTGTAACAAGCAATACACAYCTCACGTTGAAATTCAGAAAGCAAAGTATACTGGAAGGGTGGGCTTATTTATTCAATTTAAAAATCACACAGTACAGYGGCCTCCCAAGTCTCACAAATCCTGTGGGCATTTTGAAGTCCACACAGGCATGAACACACTCAGCCTGTTGTAGCCAGATTCAATTACACCGAGAGAGGCAAGGGGCAAACACAACAAGCCGCCGGATTTTAAGTGAAATCTGTACAAGGTGTACCAAAACATTTCAGTGCCAGTTCGAGTCACTTAACAATGACTGAGACACCAGGAGAACAAACAGCATTTSCATTCACAAGAGAGAAGGGCTAAGGCTATTGGTCTGGTAACGCTGTCAAAAGGCATCTTCAGCCAGAATTTGAAAGATATTAAAAAAAGCCCAGAGAAAAAATTGTTAGGTTTTAAAGTATTAACTTTATTAATAAATATACATCCATATGATGATGTAAATACAGATCATGAACACTACTCCATTCCCATACACATAATTGCACACGAGTAGCTCAAGTTCATGGACATAAAAACATACACAGTATCTAATCAGGCTTTTTACAGCAGAGGGCGGGGTGCTGATACTAGTTATTTAACAGATTACTGTTTCCCCCAAATAAACCTGTGGAAAAGCAAATGATGAAAGATTAAAGTATCAGAAAGTGGTTCAAATTTCAGAATACAGATTTATCTATTTGGAAAAAAAAAATCACAAGGAGAAAGGTCTAGTCTCTAGTACTAAAGTCATAAATATATTTAAGCAGTGTTAAAATATATGCATTAAAATAGAGAAGAATAAACTTTTGTGGTCAGAAATGAAGTCTGCAGTTCAAAGTATTTATGATTGTTATCAACTGTTTTAACTGACAACTCTAAGGATAGCGCGAAACATTATTATACGTACAACAAAGAATAGCAGAGTCACAGCTAATGAAACCATCGGACAAATGACTTCACATTGCTCTGCCTTTTAAAGCTCTTCAAAAATGGGGGAGGGAGTTAAATTCTCATCTGAATTACTCTGTGTGTTGTAATTCCAAGTAATTCTTTTCACAGACACATCACTTTTCACTGACAAGGCTTGATTTTGTCCTGACTGAACTCTTAAGATCTTTCAGACAAAATGAAAATATATTCATTCAGAACAGAGATCTTTAATGGCTCTTGATACATAGTTATTTTGATTAGTTTAAACTAAATCCGAGATATAAAGAACATTGCTTTAATGACAAAGCTAACCATTGATTTTAAAAATACTATCTTTGATATCAAAGTTAGCCACTTATGATGGTATCTGATTTTTTTTGCCAAAATACGGTGCTAGTATCTTGTATATGTCCAGTGCAAGACTTTATAGTAGCAAAATTATTTGGTTTTAAAGTTTAAGTAAATTTAATCAGAAACTGAATAGTAGTTACTATATGTATATTAAACAGTGAACTTGTATAGCATCATKAAGGAATAATAGCAAGCTAATTCATTTATGTATAAATAAGACGTTAGAAACTTGATAATTAAAAGAAATTATTAAAAACCAAACTTGACATGTAGATCTTCTGAACAGTGTTAACACACAACAGTGATCCTAGCTTATGAATAGCTGAATTATGATATATAATATAAAATAAGCAATTTACCTTACAAGTAATGTTTTCATACTATGGGGGGAAAAGACCAGTTTTCCCATCGGTGCTAATAAAGTTTAGGCATTAACATGCTGTTTCAGTGTTTGTCATGGAAAAAAAAAAGTGTTGAAAAAAGCACAACGTATTCTGCAGATTATACATAGGAAAAGCAGAAGCATTTGAAAACTCCATTTCTAGTTCACTTTGAATCTCTAACTCCTTTTTTCTTCCCCTCACTGCATGGCACCAGTAAACTATAGTCAGATATAAAATAAACCAGCATTAGGAAATGCCCAGCAGCGCACTTCTGGTCTCCTTGCTAAATCCAGAGTGCCAAGCAGCCCATTAGACTCTCTGAACACTTTTCTACTTTATGCTCATCATTTCACAACTGACAACGTTAATTGTTTTTTACTGGGGTTATACTCCATCTGATAAAATTAATCAACACTGTAATGAACAGAAATTGCTTAGATGATTTCATTATTTCATCAGCATACTTGAATACAAAATTCATTATACTAGCAGAACAGCAATACATCTGCGTTATCTCCTGACACACAGCACAGCACCATTGAGGAGATGCACAGGTGAGAAACGGGACAGGAGCAAACAGGATAAACAGGAGGAGGTAAGAAGTGGAGTTTCTCCAAGGTACAGCGGTGACATGCAACACGTTCCTTGCCAGCGAGGTGTGACACTCCTGCAGTTACGACATTCAGCTGAAGAGGACTGCTTTCCCAGCTGAGTTCAGGGAAGAACTCAAAGCAGCCTTTGTTGAAAAATCATCTGATTAAAAACAGCCAATACAACACAGATCCTGAGGGTGAATTAACTCACGTTAGCATTTTGCATGTGTCGGAAGTTACATCGTTCTGAGAAAGACTGCTAAATTTCAGACTTGCGAGTTTGTTGAGGAACAGAACGTATAACTGGATTTCATAGCTTCAGCATGAAGAAACTATTTTTAGTAGCAGTTTAGCTGCCATTAGTTCRTCTATCGACTAAGGAGCCATCCAGTATAGTTGAGGTTCATTGTCTTAGTTGCCAGTGCATACACAGTTCCCCCACAACAATTCAACACACCTATTGTAAAGTACAGCATAAAGTCCAGCTCAATATGTGTTAGGCATCACTGGAACACCTGAAGGCTTGCTGCTTTTTTCCTGATAAAAAAGGTATGAAACATGACATCTGTTTCTTAAGTTGTCATCACTGAAATCAAGAGTTCTCATCTAAATGACAGCAGGCCAGAATAGCATTTATATTAACAAAAATTATCAGCATCATTACTCATTCAGCACAAGCTCAATTAACCCAAATTCTTCTGCTCCCCCAAATCTGCAAACTCTATATATTCTCCCCTCCCCAGATATTTGAAGCTACAAATTTGTCATGTCATATTATACGTGAAACAACTTAAACTTTCTTCCAGATGGGGGGGGCTTTAATTCCAGGAAAATAAATTTAGAACAAACAATATGCAACATTGAGGACTGATTTTTTTTTGAAGTCTAGATTAAAGTATTTTACACACACACACTCACACACTCTCTCACACTTAAAAAAAAATTAAGCACACCCAGTTGAAAAATTGAACATTTCTTTTGGAAGGAGGGAAGGTTTTCGTTTGAGTCAAGAAAGGTATTTATAGTTAACCAACAACGTTTTTTTTCAGCTTGCATGCATAGATGAATTACTTTATATCTGGGGTCTAGCAGTGCAGTAAACTGCATCCTGTTTGCATCAGCCATACAGTTTGCTTTTATAAATCATGAAAATGGTGTCCTTTGGTAGATATATAAGCTTCCATAACTTAAATATAGTATAAGTGTCAAACAACGAAATAACTGTATTTCCAGGAATATCTGGCAAAACTAAGTTTGAAAACTTGGCAACAGTGTCTATTTTAAAAGTTTAATTTGTAAACATTATAGATTAATACTTTAAAAGCTATTAAACTGTCGCCACCTAAGCACAGATTTTAAAGGCAAAAAACAGTGTAAATAGCTATTTACAGATTTAAGAACATACTGTATAATATTAACCAAGTGCGTAACTAGAATGAACAGTACTTAATTTCTTACAAAATATTTCAAAGAATTATTTGTGGTTTGGTATATATACTATTAGGCATTTCAAAATTACACAGCAGAATCCTGCAACAGCGTAACTAAAAGAACAGCTATCACCTAAAGGCAAATTAGCTTGTGTTAATAAGGTGCTGTGAAGCTGTAATGCGCTGTACAAATGCTCAGTTTTCTTCAATATTTTCAAAAGTATTTTTGGAGCATTAGTGAAATTGTCTTACTGCTACAACTCCAGAAACAAAGCCACCTGAAATCAGTACTTTAAAAAAAAGGTTGAGTTTTTTGTTTGTTTTTTTAAGTATCTATTTGAGGTCTGTAGAAGCTCCTGCAGAAGTGGAAAACATAGCTTGCTGCTTTCTCTATCAATTTTTCTTATCGAGTAAGAATTCATCTGGCTAAGTTCCTTATTGTGGGATAGGCCACGTCATGAACCAACAGCCAGCTAATTCTGTCCTCCTTATTTCAATCATTTAATGCATAACCACACAACTAGATTTACCAGAAATTGAACATAAAACTAGGGACATGGACATTACTTAAATATTGACACCAAGGCATATGCATCACTTCAGACTTTCTTATAAATTATAATTTAAAACCAACAAACCCCCCTTTAAACCAGTGCCTTCTCAACATTGCTTCAAAAGTTACTGGATTGCACCTGTAGGCTATGGCATTGAGTGAAAATAAAATCTAGAAATTAAGACTTAGGCAAACACTACCACAAAATGCAAGAAACATGCCAAAATTCAGAGTAAAGCAGATTAGTAAGGAGTTACCAATTCCCTCCTTTCATTCATTAGGCTGTTTCATTTTGCTACTAGTTTCACCAGCAGCATGTACTCCTCTGTTATGCACCATAGGATAGGGAAAAGCTGCACTGCCACAAGTATAATTTAGATTTGCAAGCCGTGATAGAGCTTTAATGCTACCTGGAGGTCTGCCTGGGCTGACTTTGTATCCTGCTGCTTTAGTTGTACCCAAGGGTCTGCCTGGACTTGTCTTAAATCCAGCTGCTTTGGTGGTCCCCAGGGGTCGACCTGTGCTGGTTCGGTACCCTGCTGATTTCGTGGTCCCTGATGGCCTTCCACGTTTACCAGATCGGTTGAGGTTTTTCTTTTTCTTTAGTTCGTCTTTTGTCTCTATATTCCTGCCACTTGTGGTCTGCAAGTGCGATTCGTTCAGTGCGTCTTGTCTCTGGCATGCAATTGGTTTGTGGCTGACTGCGTGGCTGTATTTACTTTGCTGCGTGGCATACAAGTCAAACTGATCGGCAGATCTCACATTGTCTTCGTTAAGGCAAGAACTCTTGCCGGTCCCACAGAAAGCTGTATTGCTGCTAGCAACAGGGTGCATCATTTTCTACCAAAAATAAGAGAGACAAACATGTATCAATATGTAACAATACTGCAGCGTTCCACAAGTGAGAATCTTTCAGAAGCTACCTCTATTTCTTAAAGTTAGTCCAAACTACTTTTTCTATTTTTAGTAAACAGTATTGATGTCAGTAAATTACTTTTTTAAACAAAAAGTTTTATTAATCTTTCACYTGAGGTTTTGCATGTTAACCTTTACATATAGTTAAAAATGACAATTTAAACTATGTATTATTCAGATAGGTATAGTCAGGGAAGAAGTACATTAATGAACTGAACACGAGCATTTCAGCAACCAAGATATACACTATCTGCTCACTCACTGCGTTTCAAAACCTTTCTAATTGAATCTCATCTAAATTCTAGCCATTCTAGTTGCAAGATTAACCTATCACCTGTGAGCTAACAAAAAATATGGTATCACTCTCTTGATTTAGTAGATATAGGCTCCTGAAGATTTTTGTTTAACTGCAGCAAATCAATAAAACAGTAATCCATTTTGCCATTTCTTGTCACAATGTGAAAGAAAGAAACAGGTAAGGTATTCAGCAAAAACAATGGTGCCATAGTTGGGAAAGCAGAGGTACAAAATGAATCTATTACAAAGTAAAAAATGCTAGATTGCAGAAATGCCACTGCTGTCCTAGTTAGAAGAGCAGGTACAAATTGCTGGTACTGCCAACTCCAGGGTAACAACTCTGGGAAAAACAACACGATTCCTGTTACAGACGTGCACATTGTCACACATCTCCAAATATTCTGGAAAACAAATGTAGTCCATCAAGGTCAACAACTGCTTTATATAGCCTGCTCTTTTCGTTAGACAAAACCAACWTGAGCTGTGCTCTGTTTACAGAGGTTTACTTCTTTAAACAAGAATCAAAGCCCTATCTTCAGGATGGCAGAAGAGTTACTCTCACCTGCATGTCACTGCAGGCTAACCCCAGTTCCAATGGACAAACTGATGTCTAGCTGCTAGAAACCACGTATGGTCACCATCATAATTACAAGCAACAATTTCTAAATAAATTGGTTATGCTTATATCCATCATACCAAATCCCTGCAGTGTATGTACTGGGGCAGAATCACAACAATTAACAGTATTACTGGTATTCTAAAACTTTTTTAGTATTAATGCTTCTGAATACCAACTCTGCACAAATACTGCCTCAGATTTCTTAATAGTGGCAATACTGTAAGAAGCCAGCAAGCCACTCAAGGAGCAACAGGATGATATTTTCACCCATTCAGCTATATTGATTCTACAGCTTAAATAAACTGCAAACACTCAGTTTAAGATAATAATATTTAGCCATGTTGAAGACAAGATTAAGTCAATCAATATCTGGCACATCAGAGTATTCCTGTGCCCTACAGTCATGCTTAGGACACCCAATATTTCTTCCTGTGGTAAATGTCTCTAGTAGATAAGGTCTGGAAGATTTATTGTATTTTCCCTGCAGTAGCTCTGGAATATCACCTACAGCAACCCAATTTACATTCTACCATTGCTTACTGAATTTATTTGGCAGTTATGAATGTCTTCTCCCAGCCAGAGAGAAAGCATACAGCAGAAACGGTTTATTTACCCAGGAGTAAATCCCCGTGCCCTTTTCTTCTGATTACAATGGATACGTTCCCTGCCGTAACACCCAATTTACCTTGGCTTGTCAAACGCGCGTTACAGTGTATGCATTACTCTTGTGCAAATATATGAATATGGTTTTATGTCAAATAGTGAAATTATGATAGTAATATAGTTTAAATATTAGATGGTTCTAGTAGAGATTATCTGAGTGCCACAGTTCTGGTGTGTTGAATGGGGTATGGTGGAACAAATGTGAAACCACTGTTATTGCAGGTGTTGACTAGCAAACGAAACAACCAAGAATAACTAGCAAGCCTGCGCTTAGCAAAGAACAAGAATAAGCTACAGGTCAAGAGACCAGACAGATTTTTCTGTGCAGCAATAAAAAGGAAGCTTAAGGTATTCTACAATTAGCAGTCAAAAAAATGTTACCTTCCTTTAACCCCACTAGAATAGGGCCCACAATATCACAAAAAATACCTGAGATTTTTCATGATACGTAATTGCAAACATAAGGGTTCTGATAACGTACTTTTGCTGCCAAGAGAGTAAGCCCAGCGGCTCTGAAAGGCTATTCATCTGTTTGTTGATACACAAGAGGACGCTCCGAGCTGTTAGCAGCATTCTTGTCTCGGTACTCACTTTAAACGCAGGAATACTGGCTTCAGCCCCAAAAAGCCGCTCCGAGCTCGACTGCCACAAAGAAGGATCAGTTCAGCTGCCCAGTATCCGAGGAACACACCAGACCAGGGAGAAGGCACTGAATAAAGTGAGGGCCCCTGGTATTTCTCAGGAGACCGACCACTGCTCAGACTCCTTCCTGTCTATATTACATTCTTATTCTCTGCTTTTTCTCCTCGTTACAGTCAGGGGGATTTTTCCTACAGACACCATCCATCTTTCCTAGGGAGAACCATCGCAGATACTCCTAGACAGTGAATATATCCTGCTGTAACTGGCAAACCTTGGAGCTTCATAACCATATGCATGTGTTTTGTGTCTACTGCAATATCCCCGAGAGCTCTCGACAGACACTAACTTTATGTCCAAAACCTAGCTGATGCTAGTTTACCTTCCATCTGGCAACAGCCAGTATCACTGTAGTTGGTGAGAGAAGAAAGATGTACAAATCGGTAACTGTTAAAATTTCTTACAAGAGGACGAAGCTTAATAAAAAACCCACAATCTTGCTGGAAGACTGCCAACGGGGTTTTTTTTTTTAATGCTTTTTCTTTTTCCCCTCTCTGCACCATTTTTCATCAAACCATGAAAATTTCAAGTAGTAGCCAAAGTTCATATTCTGTGTTTTTTAAGACTTTTTTTATAAAGTTTTAAAAAGGAAATCTGTAATCGAGCTTAATTACCCTAACATGGACATCTCCAGCATAATTTTACTTCGTTCAGATTACAACGGGGAATAAAAGAATGTAGTGAGTCTATCTGTAGAGTGGAAGCAGGTTTCTTGGCAGGGAGATAGACAGTATAAATGAGAATTGGTATAAAATGCAAAGCTATCCCAATTTAAAAATCACACTCTAGCTAAATTGTATGGCCAAACACACACAACTTTGTGTGCAAACATTCTTAAATAAAACTGTCCAGAAAAGCTTCCAGTGAAATAGAACTTAATTGTTTTAAACCTGAAAATAGACATGTAAAAGAGATTTGCCACAGCTTACTTAAATCAGTTTTTAAACTCATTCAACTGACTGGTTGAATGTCTCTGTGTAAACAAATAGTTAAGATGAGGCATTGTAGTAACGAAATTTAGTCGTATTTCAAAAAGATTTTTACTGGAAAGTGGCTGTAGAGGATTTTCTGTATGGATCCTTTTCTATCTGGTAATTTATTTCTATACAACTGCTGGGGAATGGAGGAGACAACTGGATAAGCTAGCTTTTGGGAAAAGAGAGGCAGCATTAGAGCTTCCCATGCAACGAAACACAGAAGCTCCACCGCTGCTAAAGAAAGAAATCGGACCGACCATCCATCCGGGACCTGCAAAGCTTTGCTGCAAGGGGATTTCTGGACATGGTAACGACCCCTCCTTTTAAAGCACAGCTGCACTGCCACTCTCCTGAGTACCTGCAAAGCTAACCTGCTTTAGCACCAGAGAGGTGAGTTTGAAGTTTTGTTTTGCTCAGAGGACAGCCAGGCTACTGATCGGTCGATACACGATGTATGAGGCTGTCATACCTGTCATACACAGGCTGATTTTTTGTATTTCACAGTCAAGCTTGATATCGTTTGCTTTCTTTCGGGAGACGAAACAGAAACCATATTACAGTCAATAAAGACGCAGCACAAAACTTAGAAATTTCACCTAATTCCAGTGATATTACAGGTTTTGGACAGACAGAGAGTGCACCCTTGTAACCCTAAATATAGGTTAACATACTGCACAGTTCTAGCTTACAACTGTATAGGCTTCTGTTACTGGCATGGCCCATCTCTCTCTAGGCTTGAAACTACGCAGAAAATCCCCATTCATGTCTCGTTCACTGCACAAAATTTTAAGATCAAAGCTACTCAAATCACATTTCATAAAAACACCCTCCTGGGTTGTGACATGATGCTCTCTCTAACTTTCCAACATCACACCCTCTGCCTTCTTCATGGGCAGAATTTATCTGCCAGCATTGATAAGATGAAAACTTTCACAAGCAGAGAAAGTGCACAAGACCACCGCAACAAGGCACTTGATCATTAAGTATTTTATACTGAGTACTGGACCTATGACCCATTATCTGCATTAAGCAAAATAATCAATTCCAACACAAGAAGCAGGCAACTGCTCTGGTCTCACSCACCCCAGCCTGCTTTCTGTAACTACAGCCTGGTTAGCACCAGAACAGACCTGACTCAGCAAGTGCTTYTGACTTCTGGTAAAACACGCCTGAATCAGAGCAAAACTGAACAAAACTGGATGCACATCTATATTACAGCTTTTCAAATGACGAATACCAGGAAAGGTAAACTCCTATCACCAAAAGGGACAATTTTGCTTTTAATGAGGATTAGTATATAAAAACCCACTCATTTTTCTGAAGTTTTTCACCACTGAGCTTGCAATGSTTTCAACAGTATTGACAGACCTGTAGGAGGCTGTAGCAGTACATTTTCATCATCATCCAACACATATAAAGTATATGACATACGACTTAAAAACACAAGCAGCTACAAATATTATTTCTGCACTAGCACTCTGAACGTCACTTCTACCAATTAAAACCGTTGGAGTGGAGCACAGGACCAGCTCTGTTCAAGAYCTCTGCATAAAGAATGCTCTATGCCACGTAGGACAGCGCAGGGGCTGCAGGCCCTGGGGAATACCAAAGGGCTCATTTTCTTTGCAGAGGGGGGAGTTTAAGCAGCAGCAGCAGCGATATTTTCCCTTTCGAGATTGCAACAGATACATGGTATTGGTTCTGCTCTTCCCTTTTAGGATAGCGGGTGTGGGAAGTACTTTTATCACTGAGTTAAAAGAATGAATTACATCAATTTAAATGTTTTTCAAGTGTCCCTTTTATTGTCAGCTCCTTTTCTACAYGTTAACTCTTGCTGAAGTAGGGCCTTACCCAATTTTTAAAAACCTGTAACTGCATGTTTTCACAATGTTGCACCTTACCTTACCTCCCATAAATGTAAATATTTTAAAAATACTAAGTATGAAATCCTATCAGTGGCACAACATACACTGGAACACCTGAACCTACATTTGAAATCTAATCTACTTCTGAGGCTAGATAACCAGTTTCTCCAAACTGTGCTTATGAAGCACTTTCCACAGTTGATTGCATAATATGATTTTTCTCATCATTTGACACTAGGTAAAATATATTAAAAACAGCCAAAATATAAAATCCAATTTCTTTACAGCAGTGACTCGCTAGAGCTACTACATGACAACATGAGTCTGCAAATTGAAGAGACAACATAATTTTGAAAACAGTTTCTTTCTCAATTATTGTTAGTGCAAAAAGACTAAGAAATTAAGAGTTCCCCAAACAATACAAGAACTTACAAGTACGGTCCTTCCCCCGGTGACCCAGGGTCATTTTCTTACATGACGGAAGTTAACCTAAGAGTTATTTGGAGCAGATATACCCACCCCCTTCAAATTCCTCTTCCCGAGACGTGCCAGGCAGGGGGGGGAGCCTTCCCTCACAAAGGGGCTGCGACTCCTGCTCCTTACCAGAGAGCTGCAACCTGGGTCCATCTCTGCGCCTCTGGGAGTCCAACTCTTTTGACTCGGACACCTGGAGAAACAGTGCTCTCCAAAGCCTAAGCACCAGGTTTGTATTAAAGACAGTGATCGGTGCTGCACTCACAAAGATTAGATATTGTCAGGCATTAGCTAGGCTAAGTGTCAAGTAAACTGTGAACTTTTAGGGATCATTCATGATTTAATGGCAAAACCAGGCAAACAACTAGTTGTTACGCTCTCTAACCTTAAAAAACAAGTAAGTCATATCTTACGGCAGAGTTTCACTAGATGCCAACATCAGCAAGAATGTCAGCTGACTTCTTCCCACCCCAAAATTAAGATCATATAACCATGTGATGATGAGAAACAGGACGCTTGAAAGGGTTAAGACAGCTTCACAAAAATTAAGGAAGATCATGTCAATGATCTAATTAACTGTGCACCCCCAGTTACACTGACACAATTAGACAGTTTGGTTTCATAATCAACAGAAACCACTCTGAATCCACATTTTTTCTGAATGGGACAATCTTACCCTTTCCTCTTCTCCCACATTCCCACTCATTGTGCCACCAGTAACTATTGTGCAAGAGCAGGACAAACCAACACCAGGGATCTGACCCAGGTGAAAACTAATCCAACAAGAAAGAAAAAGCAACAGTTGGCTGGCATTGAGGCAAGAGAGGAACAGAAACACACATTTCCAGCAGAAGCACAGACTGAGGTCCCAGGTCAGCCTAAGCCATGTTACCCACCGGCTGCCACTGACCCACTCCCCCCTGGTCCCAGTYACTTAAAAACCTAACCAGACCTCGAAAAGATGACTTTTTGACAACTTAATGGACTTAGAAGACCTGAACGAAGTGTATGACAAGTCCCAAACACAGCACAGGGAATGGAGGCTGGGGAAAAAAGACCAACCCACAGCTGGGGATGGGGCAGCGCAGAATGAAGGCAGCCATCAGGCCAGACAGACTGGCTTAGAGGAGCAAGGTTGCGAAACTGCACCCTGATTATTCTGTGGTTCTGTAATTACCAAACTTCAAGGCAATCCAAATATGCATATGAATGACGGAGCAGGTAGAGGTAGATCTTTATAAAGAAAGGATTATTAGTGTTTGTGAAATTGTCCATTCACCTCAAGGAGCTATTCCCAGGTAAACAGGAGCAGACCTTGTCGTAGCCTAGAACAACGGCTTTGAGGAGCTGGAGATGCTTATTCATCTCCGTGGGTGTTCTCGCCCACCCGCTCTTCTCCCCAGGGAACAGACCTCGCTGTAGTCTAGAGCAATAGCTCGGAGAGGTAAGAGGTGCTCATTCATCTCAGTGGGTGTTCTCACCTACCCTCTCCTCTTTCCCTAGCCTCCTCCCACAAAAGGATTTTGRAGCTTAAAAGATGGATCAAACATCTCCTTCCTGATGTGCACTTCCATGGTGTTTCTCTGAGGCAGGACTAGTGCAAAAGGCTCCGGACACCCGTCAACACACCCAAACACAGCCCCTGCAGCRTACTTATGCTAGACTGCAGAAAGACAAAGTCCACTTGTTGAATCTGTTCAACAATGGTCAATGGACAAAAGCGTGGGACTTTTTTTGTTTAAGGTTGCATCTAAAACCTGAAGGATACAGACGAAAAAAAAAGTTGTAAGAGAAACTGTGACATSTGAAGACTGAAAGAAAAATAAACCATAATTTAAGAAATACACTGAGTGTTCCTCCTACTCTTTCATCTTACAAAAATAAAACCACGTGGATCAGAATAACTGTTACTTTCTTTACAGAGATATCCAGAGAGAAATGCATGCAAACTGAAGGTGCAACTATTCACTAATTAATTACCCCGGAAGGGCTACGCACAAATAAGGATACACTAAACTACCTGTAACTACCCACAAGAATATGCACCATTCACATGCGTTATGCTAGAAGGCAAAGAGGCAGAGAAGGAACGTATCAGAGGCTATCCAGACACCCTGACATGCCGGTGAACGAAGGCATGCACTACTTCGGTATGTCAAGGAAATACATCCATGGACTGCACGCACRCATTAAGATTCCACACGCTAATGGAAATGTGTTCTAGGTAAAAAGCACTGCATATACACTATCCCCACGCACRAAAGCCGTGGGTGCTGAAGGGAATTAGTAATTCCTGAGCACCGCGGAGAGGCCAGGCTGGGGAGCAGCAGGAGGCCCAGGCCCACCTGAAGAGGCCAAGGGCCAGCTGCGGGGACAAAGGGGCAGCGCAGCTCCCTCCTGCCCCGGCCCGCCGCGCTTGGGGGCACGGGAGTAGTGGGGGGGGCTCGCCTCGCGTGTCACCTGTCTTGCGTGGGTGGTAAGAGACAGGGCCTGGCCCGAACCCCTCCTCGGCCCAGGGTGCGGCCTCCTCCTCCCCCCGGCCCAAGGGTATGGCCCGGCTCCCTCCCGCCCGGGCGGGGGCACAGCGGGACGGGGCGGCAATGGCGCAGCTCCTCTCCCGCGGCCCTGCTGGGCCGGGCTCCCGCACCCCGGAACGGCGCGCACGCGGGGGCCCCCAAGAGGGGACCGGGGGATACCCCTCAGCGGCGGGGCTAGACGCGGCCGGCGGGGGAGGGGAGCGGAGCGCTCCGCTCCCCTCCCCCGCCGGCCGCGTCTCCATCTTGCCCGCCCGCCGCCTCCCACCGCGCAGAGAAGGGGCCGGGGGGACGCAGGCCCGGCCCGCACCTACCTGAGGGGATCGGGGCGGCCTGCAGGGCGGCGGGCGGACGGGCGGGCGGGCGGGAGCGAGCGGCCGCCTCCCCCACACCCCGCCGGGCAGCTGCAGGGAGCGGCGCTGCGGCGNCCCTCGGGCGCCCGCAGCCACGCCTCCTCGCACGACCAGTCCCACGGATCCCCCGCCCCATTGGACGGCTCCGGGAGGGCCGCGCGCTCATTGGAGGGCTCTGCCCGGCGGGGTGACGCCCCATTGGACGGCTCCGGGAGGGCCGCGCGCTCATTGGAGGGCTCTGCCCGGCGGGGTGACGCCCCATTGGATGGATCCGGGAGGGCGGCGGGATCGCGGTGTCCTGCTCTCTCATTGGTTGGGGCTTGGAGGCTGCTGTCCTCATTGGTTGGGGCTTCTGGCGCTGCACCCTCATTGCTGAGGGCTGGCAGCGCTGCGTTCTCATTGGTTGGGTCTTCAGGCAGTGCGTCCTCATTGGTTGGGGCTTCAGGCGCTGTGTCCTTACTGGTTAGCGCTGGCAGCGCCGCGTCCTCATTGGATGGGGCTTCAGGCGCTGTGTCCTTACTGGTTAGCGCTGGCAGTGCCGCATCCTCATTGGTTGGGGCTTCAGGCGCCGCGTCCTCATTGGTCGGGCGCTGCAGCCCTCCGGCCTTGGCGCTCAGGTTGCCCGGCCCTGCCTTCTCATTGGCTGCACCCTGCAGCCCGGCAGCCTCATTGGCTGGGCCCTGGCGTCCCACAACCTCATTGGCTGGGGCTTTGTCCCCGGCATTGTTACTGGCTGGGCCCCGCAGACCTTCACCGTCCTCATTGGCTGACACCCTGGCTGCTTGCTGCCCGTCTAGCTGCTCATTGGCTGAGCCAGGGCTCCCCCTTCCCTCATTGGGCGAGCCCTGCAACTGTGCGATCCTATTGGGCGACTCCTCCACTGCATGGGCTCCCCCGAGCTCTTCATTGGCCAGAGCCGGGCTCCCACCCTCCCTGTTGGACCAACCTCCGGGCTCTCGCTGCCCGTTGGCCGGCTCCTCTACAGCGCCTCTGGCCCCATTGGCTGCTCCTTGGAGTGCTGCCTCCCCATTGGCTGAATCGCCTCCTTCCATTTCTTCCTCGGCCAATCGCGTTTCTGCGGCGGTGACCTATGGGAGAGAGGGGGCGGAGCCCGGTCAGAGCCCCCCAGCCCCCCGGGCCCCCGCCCGCCCCAGCCCCCCGGGGCCGCTCCCGCTCCCACCTGGCGTCCGGCAGCCCCGCCTCCTTCCGTCACATCCGGCCACGCCCCCAGCTAGGCCGCGGCCCGCCTGGGCGGGGTTGCCATGGAGACGCCCACCTTCCCCCTCCCCCCGGCGGGCGGGGCGGGTCCTACCGGGGCCGGAGGCGGGACCGAGGCTTCGGGAGGGTGGGGCCCAGGCGGCCGGGGGGCGGGGCCCAGGTGTCCGGCGGCGGCGCTACCCCTTTAAACGCCGCCGGTGTGGGGGGAGAGGGAGAGCGCGGCGCGCATGCGCCTCCCGCCCCGCCCGCAGCGCGCCTGTGCGGGGGCCGGACTTAGGAGCCGCGCTCCCATTGGTCGGCGGCGGCGGCGCGGATTGGCGGGCGTGCGCGGGGCGGGGCGGGGCGGGGGCTCCTCCCGCCTCGGAGGCGCTCAGTGTCGCGGACCCGCCGCCATTTTGTCCTGCGGGCGGGAAGGCGGCGGGCGGGCAGCCGGCTGAGGTGCGAGGCAGGCACGGAAACGTGAGGGTGAGGCTGGCCGGGATGGGCCGCAGCGGCGTCGAGCACGGGCGATCGCCATCGTCCTGGGCCTCCGTGACAGGGCAGGGGAGCAGAGGAGAGTTTGCTGAGCTGCGGGGCCAGTGCTGGGCCATCGTTCCTGTTCTTCTCCACCTCATGAATAGCATTATTCACATTCCTCTTTGCATCTGGCTCTGAGRGATAAACCACTGATTTATTGTACAGTAAAATAAATCCTAGAACATGTCCTGTATATTTGAAATATTCTAAAGGGTTAAGCGTGTTCATGAAAACTGAGGATTCCTGGTGTTTCCATTACTTTCATTTGGATGGAGGAGCACGATACCTTCTGTCCCAAAAGTACACACGCTGCAATCCATTACAGAAGAATCAAGCTTTAGGACTGTATTAAAATAATGTGTTAGGTTAGTTCCCTTTCACTGCTGACTTTGCGATTAAGACAGCAGCTATTTCCAATGTAACTCATCCGGGGTTGAGTCCATGTACCATTAGCCACTCCTGTCTTACARCAGCAGCTCCACTGAAGTACTGTTGATTATTAAAGATTTTGCCCTTTCATCTGTCTGCATTCTAAAGAGTTATGAAGAGTGCAGGTATTGCAATGGCACTTTACCATACAAAAGGCTTTGAGTGGGAACAGCAACTTCAACTATTTCCAAAGGGATCCCATAGAACCAGAGGAATTTTAAGTGCGTGGCACTTTTCACAATCCGACCTTTTGTCGTCAAGGTCAGTTTTAGTGAAACACACATTTATTAATGACTGTAACAGCATCAGTGTCACTGTATACTCATCCAAACCTTCCKGCCCTCTGATAGCACCCTTGGGCCATTGACAGACAGTAGCATATACACCTTCAAATCACAGGGTCTAAATGAGCATGTAAGTCCTTAAATGACCGACATCTGAAAGAGTCTGAAAGATGTTCTGCATTATTCAGATGAGGTCTTAGAAAATAAAAGAAAGATCAGGCAAAAAAAAGAACCTGCAGCTTTTACAAATGGCTAGTTCTGTTTTTCTAAATATTTTCCTCTCCTGCTGTTGTTTGGGGAGCTGACTGCTGTACTCCAACCCTGTGATATTCCATTTCTACAATACTTTGAGCTCTTCAGGATGAAAATTGCTGTGAAACATCCTGCCAAGACGATGGTTCGTTTTTTTGCCAGTGCTTCCTAATGCATGCAGGAATCCTCACTTGCAATGTAAGAAAGCAGCAGGGAAAAGCAGCATTTATTTAGCTTAATTTAGCAAATGATTCAGTTTATTTACGAACCTCATCTTTCTGCTGTTTTAAACTCTCCTTGGAAATGCTGCCGCCAATCAAAAGCAGTAGAGTTTGATACCTCTTTGGTCTCCTGTTATCCTCCTTTTAGTATCTTAGTCTGGAAGGTGGTGGAAGTCAGGCTGGGCTCAGGCTCCTGATTTATCTAGAAGAAATCGCGATCTCAGCAGAATGCAGAAGTGGTCAATAGAGAGGAGTGAACTCGTGATGTGAAGCAGTGAAAGGTTCCATCCCAAGCAGCTGTGAAACCTGAATCGGGCTGTTGTTGAGGCTATCGCCGGCAGACTGGCAGAGCGAGACCTAAACGTTTGACCTTGGAGCTGGACGTGCCGCCGTGAGGGCGCTGGGTCTGTGCGACTGCTCTGTATTGTGCTCCAGGCAAACCTGTGCCAGACGAGCCAGCRCCGGTGCCCACAGTGCTCAAATATTAATCTGGTAGCAACAGGGTCTGGTTTCCTCATCTGCATGCTGTGCTAATAAAAACAGGAACCAAACAGAAGATAAATTGGTCTGCGACTGTCRTGTTTTGTGAAAGCTCCCCAGGGCCTGAAGCACGGCCGTTACTCAGGTTGTGAATCTGCTTCCCCCTTGTCTTTCTCTAAAGGACTGCTCTCATTAGCAGGAGCAAATGATTACAGTTAATTATCTGTAAGGTAAAAGATGCAATGAAATGCTGTCCCTCCCTACATCCAGTCGGCAAAGTCCCATTCTCCTCCTCCCTCACTGGAGATCTCACCGGTGGATCCCAATTTTCAAGGAGAGGAAGGGCCTAAAAGCACAAGTTCCTTCTTCCGCCAACGCAGGAGCTTCTTGCCGGTCTTCAGCTATACAGCATGCTGAGCAAGCCGGGAGAATTCAATACCGTAACTGCCGCAACTGCCTGTCCATTTAACTATGAATTACCAGAGCTGGTAATTTCTACAAATTCACTTGCTTGCTAACGTGCACAGGCAGAGGAAATGTAGATTTTAGTTAAGATTAAGGATTTTTTTTAAGTGTAACGTTTTCCTTGCGCAGCAGTTTGTTTCAGAACAGTTGCCCAGTGGTATTAATTGTTCTGAGAAACATGTTTGTGATGATAAACTTCATACTTAGAATGGCCAAAGTATAAAACTTAAGAATCATATGCTCACTCCACAGTAGGTTATTAATAATTTCTTAGCTCACTAGAACTTCTTAGTTCTGAGATACTAATTAATTTACCTCTGCTCATGCTGGTCAGCTTGACAATTTTGTATCTCTCAATTTGATGAAAGAAAAATATTTAAATCTGTTTCAGATGAGAAGTCTCAGAGAAGCAATGTTTGGGTGGCAATCACTCAGACTAATGGTCATTTATTTAAAAACAATTGTTTCCACTGTAGCTAAAATTATGAAAACAAATCTTCCTGTCTAGCATTGTGTAAACATTTTACAAAATGTACATTTTGGGACAAATTCGAGTCCAGCTGTGCGCCTTTTATCTTTACATTTTTAGGTTGTTCTCCGCCTCCGCTCCCCCCATACAGCCACAGTTAGCTGGAAGCCAGAATTTCTTCTGCAAACGCCTGAGCTCTAAGAACACAAACTTGTTTAAGCTGAGACCATATTTGGAAGAGATCTGGGTCAAGAAAAATAATCAAAGGAAAGTGCATTCCTCGAGCGTCACGTGAGGAGGCCAGAACGCGCACACAGGGCCCGGCGCTCACGCTCGGATACAGCCAAGGGGCTGCGCACGACCTTCACCAGTAACTCGCTACGAGTAGGCTTGTGGCAAGGGCTGGTTTTACACCAACGTTCACACCGAGAAGAAACTCACTGGCCTATTTAAGGGCATTTGGGCAAATTTAGAAAAGGCTTTCTTAATAGAGGTGTTCAGCAACATGCCACCAATAGTATGTGTCCGTGGCAGAAAATTAAAAACTAATTCTGGCAAGCCACACAGGCTCCATTCTCACAGATACACGTACCTGTCTCTCTAACCCTGTCACTAGTTTCGCTGAAGTAACAGCCATTTCTTACAAATGTAAATGTGTCTGAAGGACTGAAATACCAAAGTGCGCTCTTCTCCCTGAGACTCCAACATTCTTTTACTTACTATTTTAGGAAGATCCCAAATCCAGCCTTTGGTGTTTGTTTTCTATTTGGCTATTACAATGGCAGAATTTTAGCAAAGCTTTGCTTAAAAATCTTGATTTTTTTTGTCTTCTACTTGGAAGACTTAAGTGAGAAAAGCTCCTACAGATGGCACTTTGAGCCTCTCAATGTTTTATTCAATCAGCAGCCAAATGCACATTAAATAGACTGCACTGCTTTAATTGTAAAAGTAAAATCTCAAGCAGCCAGGACAGGAAACAGCTTACAGAACATGCCAGGCTGTGGTCTACACATTACATTTTGGTTACAACTTTTACAGCATGAAGACTAACATGTRAAGTAGGCCTTAAGCTGCCTATTTAACAAAACAAGGGGTGACAACRATGTACAATATAGTTAGGGTAGTATAAAATTCTGAACCGTGATTGCCCACATTTTTCGTCTTGCTGTGAATTTTTTTTTCCCCATCCAGAACAYTGGATTTAGTCTTCATCTCCCATTTTCCTGGCTAGGGCACAGGGCAAAACCTCTGCCCATTTGCCCACTYGTGCATACAGGGAGTAGCTTGACATGCTGCATCAACTCTCGCACACAAAGTGATAGATGCAATGTCCTTATTAACCCTTCACAATGCAGCGAGGAAWGTCGCCGTTTGAATCTTTGGTGTGTGCCTGCACTGCGAACGAGGGAGCCAGCAGGGCTGCCATCAAGAGCCTTGCTCTCTCCTTCCCCTAACCTCTGATGCAGACCTGCTGGGGCCAGGACCTCAGGCTGCGGTGGAAGTTGCCATGGAAAATAGTGGCACAGGGCTCCCCTTCTCTGCCTCCAGCCACTCCCAGCGTTCACCATCTTTTCCAGATTCAGACCTTCACMTACACAGCAGTTCTCTCCTACTTCACTGCCACCTGAAAGTGCCAGTGTCCTGTTCCTTGAGACCAGCAACACCCCCAGAGCATCACCCCTCACCCCCACCACTGCATGACGGCAACACTGCACTACTGCAAGCAAAAACTCATTCATGATCCAGTATCAAATACTTGTTATCACTTATCCAGCCAAAACAGCACTATTTACTCAAGCACTGAAAGCATAAGGCAACCTAGAAAGCTGGCAGCATATCACCTTGGGCAGGTAACAGAACAAGCTCTGCTGGTGTGTTTTTAAAAAAAAAAAAAAAAAAGAAAAGGAAATACAGCATCCCTGTGCTCTTCCAACAACTGGTGACAGGGATCTGTGCAGGGCAGATTCCCTGGAAAGCAGCCAAACTGTGATGTTTATAAAGAACTTGTATTATCCATGGACACACTCAGAAAGAAGTAAATATAACATTTTTCATTACTTAATTGTGTCTTCTCCCAACTTCTATTCTCGTTCTCACTTTTTTTTCCTTGTGTATTTGTTAATTTGAGAGTTTCTTCTCCTCTGGCTTATATGCTCCTGTTTTCATGTATCCAAACGCCTTCACTGCAACCTTCTTAACTGAGCCTGAGCTGCATCTCATTGCATTTCTAGCAGAAAAACACAAGCACTAGTTACTGTACACATCACCCTACTCCAAAAAGTACAAGGTTAACTTGTGTCATAGGAAAAAACGCAGAAGCAATGTAAGTGCAGAAAACAGATGAGCTATTCAGAAAGACAGTTTCTGAAAAATATACATTGAAATTATTTTTATTTTTGCTGGAATTTAAAAAACATAGGAATATTGACATTGCATTTAAAAACCCCAGGAAGTTAAGGATTACACATTGTTGCATCTCTGAAATCCAACAGTGCAAAGCTGGAAATCACAAAAATGTCTCCATCATGCCTTTTTTAGGAGATACCAATATATATATGAACATTTTGAAACAAGATTTTTAAAGAAGTGTCAGACTGTCCAAACTTGAAAGTGCTCTTCATTAAATACATCAAAATCTGTCACTCTTCTGGGGGGACACTGTCAAAAGTTAGACAATTCAACAAACAAGTTGTATGAAACATATCAAAACCCAGTTCTTAACAGAAGAAAACCCAATGTATTTAAAGGGAACCATTAGTCTGAGATTTCTGTTTTAAATTTTGAGAAGTGTTATTGTGTGTGCTTCTTCTCTTTGTTCTACTCAAGGTATTAATATTGGCAAGTATTGGCTGTCCTTATCCTAAATGTATACTGTGAAGTTGGTATAATCATTACTTTCCTTTCCTGTATAGCAAATAAGGTACACTGACATTAGAGTAACAGACAGTTGTATGCAAACAGAAATAGTCATTTAAATTACCTGAAGTTGGGCAACAGAAGTTGTGAATTTATACAGCCATGATGCGGGTTGTACGATTTGTCTTCACCAGGGTTAAAGCAGTATATACACAGCTGTTTTAAAATGACACATTTCTTCTCAATGCATCAGGTAAGAAAAGCTTTCTACAAAAGTCCTTTTGAAAGTCATCATCTTGAAAGTCTTGCAGCTGCTAGAATGAGACGATTCAAACTGCTACCGCTTAGGCTCCAGATAAGTAGATGGGAAAGTTAAATGATCAAGACTAGTAAGTGTCCATCGTGAATACTAATGGTTATGGGGATGAGACCTCAAAAAGAAAGGTCTTGCCTGTCCCAGTAGCTTACTGACTGCAGTGATAGTCAATATTTGTGGAATTCACTCATAAATATCATTATTCATTTTTACTTAAAGCCATGTCCTAACAGTAATAAAGACGACAACCCTGGGGGAAAAATCACATTAAATGTATATATAAGAACACTATAAAAAAGTGACAAAGTCGTATTTCGTTACAAAAGAGGTTTCTCTTTTTTTTCTGATAATTTCTTTTTAAACAGGCTTTCATTCTTATGTCAGAGAACGAGGAAAAAAAATAAAATCCTAAAATTCTGATGTTTAGAAAAAAAACGAGAAAACTATCTTCATACTACAAAACATTTCACTTTACAAAAACCCCAAAGAGTTATTCTATTACCTGGATGATAAAGACAAAATGGGATGTGAAAAGGATAAGAAGATCTTAAAACTAGACCTCAAGTATTTCTGGATAAAATTCTCTACTCTGATCACTGCAAGACTCTCTGACCTTAGGGGGACATTTGTACAGGGAAAGAATATGTGTGGAACCAGCCAGAGAGATGCTATGGATCAGGAGAAAATCCTGCCTTTATTTTGGTGTTTTATCATTTTTCCAGTATAAACTGATATGGTGTGAACCATCCCCACAATATGAAGCAGGTACATTCTAACAATTTCCAACACAAAATCCCAATATTGTTKAATTTACTTAACAGTATAGTCTGTCAGGAAAATTAAAATCTGTTTTATTTTATATTCTTTATGATGAAAAGTATAGAAACTGCACTTTTAAATTAAATCATGCTCCGCCAAAACTGGTCTGCTTTAAGACTGATAACTTTAGTGGAGAGAATTAAAATGTTTCAGCAAGTATCAATTTTCTGTTAAAAAATGTCCGCAAGACAAAATAAAAAAATTCTTAATTTACAACAAGCAGTGTAAACAAAAAAACAACAGAAGCCACAAAGTTTCACGCACCAGCCACTGGCAGACAGATAACTCCAAACACTCATAGAACTTTGTATCTTCCTTTGTTGGTTGGTTGGTATGAGTTTTGCTGCAAATAAAGGAGAGAATAAATCACAGTTAAAAGTGAAAATGGATAAATGAATTGCAAYAGAACCCCACTAACAATAAATCCACATTACATGTGAATCAGCAGTTCCTCAGCAATCTCCTTCCTTTGGAACACATTTTTATGGGGAGGTCAACAATTTTGAGAAAGGAACAAAACTATCAATAATGGCTCAGCAAGACCACTGGAATTGACTGCTGATTCGAAAGGCTACTTAAGAGAAAAAGCCAAAGACACTGTCAACTCTTAACGTAGTATCACTGAAGGTTATTCTAGAGAAAGCCGAGGTTTCTTCAGCCAGAGAACTCAAAATGTGATTTCTCAAGACAATACCTTATTTGAAAACAGAGTATGTTGAACACAGCTGATTATTAGCTGGGTATGCTGTAAAGCTATGGCAAAACAGATCTCTCAACACATRTAAAGTATTAAAATGAGGGGAATAATTCTCCTCCCCTCGCCTGATGGTGCTGAAATTCGGAAATTTATTTKGATCTAACTCTTCAAGGGGTCTTCAGTCAAGAAGCTCTGTTCTGTTAATGTGTTATCTCCATCTGCTGGCTGGATAATAGCCGTATGTCTGGCTGATTGAACATAGCCTAGAAAGGCTGTTCAACGAAACTGTGTTTTTGAGATCTATAGGCTCCAGTCCCTGATATTAATAAAAATGCATGCCAGTGTCAACATATGTAGAAATCAATCTCTCAAAGCATAAATTAAGGCACTGCATTCTGGATATTTCACTCACCAATCTGATGAGCTCCTCTTTTATGAGTCGTGTGATTTCTGCCTTTGCTTTCTGTACAGCCAGTTCATTGGCACCTGAAGACAAAAAARTATTAGCATCTTAAACACTTTTCGTATGTGAAGCCTACAGAATAAACATTGCTGGCTATTCTCAGAAACACTGTAAAACTTGCTGAATATCCTCAACTATTTGCTGAGGAACACTCTAGTATTGTATAGACTGCCACAGCTAGAYGGTGTTCTGTTTTAAAGAAGATACTTAAAACAGTCATAAATTACACTATTCAGAAATACCTAGGATTAGAGTTTTCTTTGAGAAAAACTCTACTTAACCATCATGAGATTTGCATTTTGTTGTAGTAGCTGATGTAATTTCTTATACCTTTAACAGCCAAAACCCACACAATTCCATTTTCTTCCTTATTTCACACTGGCACAGACATCTTTGCGCTTATTCTGATTTATTTTTTTTTCCTTTTTTCTTTCCCTCTCCTCCAAACTGATTCCATACATGTTTTCTGTTGTTCTGTGGCAGGTCAGTCTCCTCAGGAGAAGCACCTCCGTGATCCCCATGGAKCATTTGACAAAGTGTATTAAGATACAGGAATGTTTCTTTAGTAATTATATTAATTTGCAAAGTAACTACAGTGGGTCTGTAGCTGAGCATCCAGACACTGTGACTATAAAGATTCCATGTCTAATTAAAAAACTAGAGTCATATCTTTCATTGAAACATTTGTAAAAAGAATACGTACTTTCTATAGCCAAATAAATCTTCCGTTCTCCTTCCTTGGGTTCTTTGCCTGGAGGGAAATAAGTTCCTCTGATTGTAATAGCAGCTTCAGAATATTCACTGATTCTCTGTAGAGCTTCTTTGGAGGTAACTTTCCATCTGGCAGTCTGCAAGGTAAAGGATATGGGAGGATCAGCAAGGAGAAAGGCATCACACAAAATGGCAATCCAAAGGTTAGCTGACATTTTCGACAAACGAGAACACTGCACTGTGAAAATCGGTCATGGCATTCTACTTTAAAAATGCAGATTGAAATTTTAGTCTGTTATTTTTATGGAAGTATATTTTAAAAAATCTGCCTCTTGTGTCAGCAAGATAAAGTTATGGAAGAAGGAGAAAAGAAAATGGATGCATAGTACTACTAAAGCAAGAACTCTAAAGACCTTCCATTTTGCGACACTGAAAGTTTAAAACTTTTAATTTTTTCTTGCGATTTTCTGAAGCAGCACTCAAGTATATTATTTAGCATTTTTTGTAAAGGAATAGACTTCAAGGGCAAACATATACTGTTAATGGCTGCAAGTACTTCCCTTTAATAAAATAAATGCTATTTATTTCTACATAGTTCTTTGGTTAAAGACAAAAATAAGTAAACCTTAAAACCTCCATAAATAAAGCCTAAGGAATAAACACTCCTAGTTGTTTTTCAGAACTGTCCCAAATTTCTACAATATCCTCAAAAATACTTCATTATGATAAATGCATCCCATTAATTTAGACAATGACATTACTAGAAAGTATCTAGTAGGTTGTTGTAAGTTATTTGTAGATGGAGACAATTTTTTTGTCATGGTGAGCTCTGGCATTCRAAGTTAAAGACTTAGGACAAGACTGGAGAAGCTCACACTGCCTCGGCGTGAAGGCAAAGCTATTTCTGACAGGAAGAACAATCCCCTCCARACCCCGTTTGGTTTCTCAGTTCTGGTAGGCTGATAAATAGACCGTGTATCCTACCTTAAACCACTGCTTTTCCAGACGCCAACTTTGGAATACAGCCTCTGAAGGCAAGTTGTACGTCCCCGGATCAAAACTTTGTTATATATTCTCTCTACGAGAGCTACCTTATCAGCACTGATCTGACTCTCAGAAATGACTGCACCCATTATCAGGAAGGCTAACCTACGCGCACCTTACAGCTCACGTGGTGGTACTGGATGGTTGTGTAGTATAAAAAACAGCTTACACAGTCAGCTGTCATTCTTGCTTTAGGTGATCATTTTATCTTACTTTATCTCTGTCATCTCAGATCTGCACTGTGTTCAGTATTACACATGCATACAGTATGAGTCCCTCTCCCTTCTAGAGATTTTCCAGGGAYATCATAAGCAGTGATGATTCTCACTGATGAACTGCCATATATACATCAGGGTTTCAGAGAAGATATTACAAAATATTGAAGAACAAAAAGAAGATCAAAAGAAAGCTATTTTTTCTAGTGCAGCTCTACAAAAAAAAATATCTAAAGATTTACAATTTGTTTATTTGCAGACACACATATGCAGACAACAGAACGGTTACCTGTCTAGCCATTATGAGCAGGCAGTGTTTTGTATCTAGCAAGTGTACCCTTAAAGGGTTAGAAGGATCCTTAGCAAAATTATAAAATCTAGAACATGTTCTATGAATGAGAAACCACTTAGGGTAAGAATTAAGAGGATTTCTGAGAGGGAAGGGWAACAAACTAGTAACACAACAACTTGAGAAAATAAGGCAAACCTGGGCAGACCCTCAAAGTTAAATACAAGGAATTTGTGCTTGATACTGTGGAATATCAATCTGCAAAATAATAGATGAGGTAGACTAGAGCACCAATATTTTGAATGATAAAAACACTCGGGTAATAAAAAAAGCAAAGAGCAGTATCAGTCATAGTCGTATGGCCTTTGAAATAAAATGCCAGACAGTGTCAAAGATGTGGATACAAGAGAATTCAGTGGCAGAGCGTGAAAAGATGCTTGTTTTTCTGATATTCTCTGGAATATGTCCAAAGCATTGTGCATCTGTAAGATGAGAAGTAATCACAGATAATGTGGTAATTTCAATTAAGTATGATAAGAAATAGAGACAAAATATTTTATTGGTGTAATCATACTCTAAGCTATGAAGATAGCCTTTGTTAAATAATGGTCATTTACACTGGATTATAGCAAAATGGTTACTTGCCTGTGGGAAGTCATTGATCTCCAATTCTTCTTCATATCTCTTAAAGGATTCGTTTTGTCCTCCATCCTGTTTCTCTTCCTCCTGCTTCTCTATGGGTACATAATTGAGCTTAGCATTGATTTTTTCAGCCAGTTGCTCTGCAATGGTCTTGGCAGATACAGTAGGAGCTTGAATTGTGCCTCCTCTCAGGATAGCATTTGTAGCCTGCTGCATCACATCCTGTAAAAAAATAGGTCCATGCTGAGAACAAGGTAGCCAAAAGAAGTCCTATATAAACCAACACGGGTTTCATTAAAGCTTTCYATGTAACATAATTGCCCACATAACAAATACATTCTCTGAACYTCTCTTCCTCTTCTTTCCTTCCTCTCAATAACTCCCCTCACACCTGCATAGAAAAGATCTTACTGGTCTTTTGTACCTTCAGCTCAAAATACCTTTGGACATTCCAGACCACATTAACCTAAATCTAAATGGATTGTATATCACATGCTTCAGCAGAGAAAGATGTCCTGCAACTCTGCTAAAGTTTGACAAAGCCTAGTTGTGTAATTTTATCAGTAATGAATTAACTCTTTGCCAGGGCAGACAAAGCATTTCCAGTTCTGTATTAAATCTTATTATCATACCAGCTCAATTACAAATCCTACAACTTAGATAACTGAGTTAGCCCAGAAAAATGAGCTAAATAATGGAGTATTTTATTAGTGTGCAGAWACACTAAATAAAATGGCAGCCACAGAACAAAGAATTGAACGACCTTTATATTAAAAACAAACAAAAAACCAAACAAAAAGAAAAAGAAAAAAAAATGCTCTGTAAAGAGCCTGACCTTAAAGTGGAAGGGGACCAATACTTGTGCCTCTGCTCCAAGATTCTTCTGGGCATTGATTCTCAAAGCCAATCTTTTAGCAATTTCCAATTTTTCTGCATTCCCAGCTGACGGTGTAGGAGCATTTGATGTTCCTGGTGCTGCCATGTCTTTTACTCTTTTCTTTGAATTGAACATGCTTTCAATTTGTTCATCGATCTAAAGAAAATAACAGTTATTAGATCACTGCATTTACCATTAGATAATCTTACCATCTTAAAGAAAGAAAACACTAACGTGCATTTCGTTTACATGCTTTTAAAGAATTAAATCTTGTATAAATGGTAGAAGCCTGCCCAGAACTACAACTCAACAAAAGGAACAGATGATCTAATAACCAGGAAAAAGTTCTAACACAGTGTTTACTTTCAAGGTCATGAAAAGGAGTCTAATAAACATTAAGAAAGGAGTCTAATAAGGATTTAGAAATAGAAAAGGCTACTGTGAATTTCTTTGAAACAGTGCAAGTAAAATATATTTGTAATTGAGGGCAATTGTTCTATTTCATTTATGCAAGATTAATATTACAAAGAAAATAATTTCTGTGACATTTACATAACTACATATATTAAGTATAAAATACCAGTAAGTCAGAAAGAGACTTTCAAGATCTTCATAGATCTTGATCTTCATAGCTATATATCTTTTATATCGAAGAATACATACAGATCTACCCATGGAATTTAACTAATTAAGTCAGTAGCGTAGGACATGGAGTAACAAAAATCCATGCATTCTGCCACGTGTTATGGAACCTACTGGGGAAAAAAAACAATATATTGGAAATCCTTAAGCAACTTAAATCTTATTTTCAGGTGCTTACATCAACAGCTGTATCTTCATCATCTGAATCTTGCAAGCCAAGAGCTGCTTTTTGTAGCTTCTTTCTTTCATTAGCCAAAGCCTGTTCTGTTTCATCAAATTTAAAACCTTTGCCAGAGAATCCACTGCTTTTTTTAATCAACTTTCCCTCCTGAAAACAAAAACATGTATTTTCATACTTAGAAGTTTAAAAACCTGATTCCGACAGTTATAAAATAACTATAAAATTATACAAATAATTTTGAAGTTATTTGTTTTAAAAAGCAAATCCTAGCACATTTAAAAAGCTCTTCAAATTTTAAAAACTGTATTTCACAATGAAGTGTAATAAAAAAAGCTATGTGAATTCAGCAGATAGAAACAATACACTATTGGGATCTTCTGTAAGTATACATTTTAAATGCTTTTCAAATGCAGTTAAAAAACACCCTCCAGCTTTTATATCGGAAAAACTCCAAAGTCACTCTTCTCAGTATGAGCAAGATCCTCTGATGGCGAGARCTCTAGAAATAATAATACAAATTCTGTGAAAGAACTTCATTATCTTTTATGTGAATTTTGATAAAAGCCAAAGTGCCCCTTACACAGTAGGCGTTTCTCTATCACATAGCAGATGACAATATTTAAATTCTCAAGTCCTGTAAATGACATTCAAGATCCCCATCTTGAGAACACTTACACACTTAGCCAAGAACACATAAGTGTTCTCAAGTCAGTGAGATGAGTCATGTACGTAGACTATACAACTGGACCCACGTGCATATGCATTAAACCCAGACAAAAGCCCACTGTCGAAGAAAGAATTACTTACAGCCTTCTGTTGGTCTTTGAAGTCAGCCCAGAGCTTCTCCAAATCAGTAGGAATTGGATTCCCGGACAGTTCCAAAGCCTTAATGATATCACCAGCATACCGTGCCTGATCCTCAGTAATGAATGTATATGCATACCCCTGGTCAAAATTAATTTAAAAGATAATAAAGAAAAATCTCTAACGACACTTTATTTCTAAATTTATTGAAGCACCCTTGCACAGATGTTGTTGTTCTGGTCAAAGTAACCACGATATTCACGCATAAACTTTTTTTAGCAGGAATGTAAAATGAATAATGTGATTTCCCAGGAAGCTGATAATCAACCACAGATGGTCCAAACTGAAGTCTTTCCTTTCAATCTTGTCATGGTTAAAAGTTTGGAAAATAAAATCTTAGAAATTTAGTAGGGCACATTTCCAATAGTGAAAAACACCGAAACTTTCAGCCACAAATGGGATTTAAAAGAACATTCATACATCAGAAGAATATGTAACTTCCAACTTCCATAGTGCTAAAATTCAGAATATA
The DNA here is from genome assembly GCA_030449065.1 of Oceanodroma leucorhoa. NCBI lineage: Eukaryota > Metazoa > Chordata > Aves > Procellariiformes > Oceanodroma > Oceanodroma leucorhoa. The sequence goes on from JASVER010000092.1 coordinate 3,284,542, forward strand.
TTTTACACATGATCACTCAAAAACCTTAGATGCACTCTAAAGGAGAACTTTCTTCCTACTAATAACGTAAACTGTTCTCTCTGTACCTATCCCTTGGGAACACCTTGATTAAGCAATAAGTAAGGAAAAATTTTCAGTAATAACCAAAACAGGCAACTGATTATACATACTTTATTGCCGGCTCGTCCTGTTCGGCCTGCTCGGTGCACGTAATCTTCATAATGGTTGGGACAGCTGTAATTGACCACCAGCATCAACTGTTTTACATCCAAGCCCCTTGCTGCTACAGATGTGGCCACCAGAAGTTTGCAAATTCCATTCTTGAAATCATTTATTATGCTGTCCCTGTCATACTGATCAATACCTGCAAGAAACCACACAAACCAGCAAATTATAAAGCTCTGCTTTGAGCCAAAAGCATTTGTACACAGATCAAAACACCCTTCAACTTCAAACAACCGAAAGTCCATGAAAAATAAAATTTCAATACATTCACACTTTTACAGGCAACATACATTAGCCAGAATAATAAATCTCTTAGTCTATTACCCAGAATAACAAAACTTTTAGTTTTTCCACTACAAAAACATGTTTTCCCATACCAAGATCCTCAAAAGTTTCTTTAATATGATTTTCTATTTGACTTCTTATATTTAATTGAGACCTCATCTGGACGCTTTGTGTGCTCTCTAAAGGCAATAGAAATCTCAAGAATAAGAATATTTTCCCCTCTTCCATTGTTGCACTAAATGAACAGTGGTTTTGTATTATTGGTTACTGTATTTTTAAGAGCATTATATATAGAAGTTTTAAAATACCCTGGGATGGACAATATTCTAAAGAGATTTCCTCCTCTTGCTACTAAACTACTTTGTTATACTACTACTCGATGGCAGAAAAGTTAAACAACAGCTGCTATTATTCTGGAATCTCAAATAAAAATATCATATAATACTCCCCCAATGGCATTCACTACTCTACAATAGCAAGTAGTTAGTAATATTCCCTGAGAGGTGTTAACTCGCAGTAACCATCCTGTTGTACGGAGACAAGATTTGCCATCTGATGACATCTCACAGGGAACAATAAAGAGTAATTACAGAAAACTATCATGTCTATTTCAAATTAAGAGACAAATATCTTTCCCAATTATAAAGCAAACCCTGCTTAGGAAGAAATAATAATTGTTACTATACAGGAACTAAGTAACTTCTCTTTATAACTACTGAATACCAATATTCTAGTTTGGAGCTGTTAATATAAATCCTTAAGATTGCAGATTACCTCCATGAAGAGACAGACAAGGATAAGAGGCTCTCATTAAATCTTTCAACAATCCATCAGCGTGTTCTTGTTTATCTACGAATATGATAACCGATCCTTTCTCCTGATAGTGTCCTAGTAGTTCCAGTAACTTCAAAAACTTGTTCTCCTCTTCTATGACAATCTGGAAAAAGACATACAAAAGCAAAGTGGAAAGAGTATAAAATGTGTCTAAAATCATTAAACACATTCAGGGTGCATTAAAATAAAAATCAGAACAGGAGACGACTTTTTCAGGCTGTTTCCACAGCTAGTGGCAAAACTGCTGTTCAGCTTCGTGGTATAAAACCAAGGTTTTTTTTTAAAAAAAGGATCACATTACATTTGCAGATTAGGGTGTTAGTTTATTCCGAGTTCATGTTTAGTAAGGTCACTAAACTTCTAAAAATAAAAGCTCTGTGGGTATATTGATTTATATTCAATATTGCTGGAAATAATCTTTTGCAAGCAAATGAGAAGCCAGGCAGATGTGCGATACTCACAACATGTTGCTCCACGTCAGAACAGACAACACTTCTGCCTCCGACCTGCACTTCTATAGGTTTACTTAGGATTCTCCGAGCTAATGCCTCCATAGCTCTGGGAAAAGTAGCAGAGAACATGACAGTCTGACGATCAGGCCTGACGTTGTCTACAATGCGCATAACCTGGTTTAAGAGAACATTTCCTGTTAATACCCAAGTTCTGTAATTGAACTTCATACACATACAGAGCTGCCGACTTTAAAGTTAGGTGGTATCTGCACTACACACAGAATACAAAACATTTATTTACAGATTTGCTCATGGGACCTAGGTGCTGGTCTTGGAAGATGGGCAAAACTTGCCGGACTCGAAAGGAAGTTGAGTGGCAATATGTAACCTGGCAACAGCCCAGCAGAAATCCTAACAGATGCAGCAGAAACCCTACAGCTCAAGAGACGAAATAAGGGAATTTTCCTAATTTTGGAAGACAATGTGCCTGATGACAGCTGAAAGAGTCCTGCAAGTCCAAAGCTGCCAGCAAGTAATTTGTCACCAACACTTCCCACATTTTGTTCCTGTTTCTTGCAGGACATTGCCAGGAGACATCAAAGACTTTATAAGCAGGCTACAACTACTAATGACAACTGCATCAAGGGATTACATAGGGCTGTAACATGGCCACAAGTATCCAAAACAAGTGTGTAAAAAGAAAATAGTGTATTAGAGAAAAATCTAAGCTATATAAGAATTTATTGAAAACAAAGCATGTGAGGATAATAGAAAAATTAAAGAGTCAAGCTTAAACTGTTGTCTGTATGTAGCACATCTTTTTGAACACTCATTGGCAGTGTAATAATAACACAGCATTGCAAAATCCTTTAAGTGGAAAATAACATCTTGTGGCAGTATCACTCATGTCGTTTATTACCTGAGGCTCAAAACCCATGTCAAACATTCTGTCTGCTTCATCAAGTACAACATAGGTGACTCTACGGAGATTTGTCACTCGACCTGTGAAAGGAGAGGAAAAAACACATGGGAAACAAAATCAAATGGAAATCTAGTTTCCCTCAGGAATAATTTTTTAAAAATGTTATATAGTCTCACTATCGTCTAGCAAAGACATTAATTAATTTTTTAAAAAATTCACTAAATGTGAATTTTAATGTTCTCATTTTAATCACATATACATTCTGGGAAATGTGTAAGTATGCACAAGGCCCTTTATTTTGTCAAACTCTTCTCTTGCATACCATCATAGGGCCAGAAGAACCTGTAAAATTCAGAAAACTGCCCTCGCCAAAACACATCATAAAACTAAGACTGAGATGAAGCAAGGAGCCACATCAGCCATTATCTGACAGCGCCACCTAGAAAAAAACATATTAGAGATTACAGCGCATGTGTGGAAGGCAAAGTCCAGTGCTAACTGTTGCAGCCTCAGAAAAATTCCTTTTATACATATAATCTGTAATGCTTCCTTGGAGCTAGAAATAACTACTTGACGATAATCATACTAATTCTAGTTAACTGCTAATAATATGCATAAAACAGAATAAGCAGTCTTTTCAAAATGAATATATAAAGATTAAAACCTACCCAGCAACACTACTAAATTTAAAATTAAAAACCACCCCAAACTCTGGGACAGCTGGAAACAAAATAAGCAAGTTGTATATCTGTGAACATTTTGAAATTACGATGGAGAGGATAATTAGCACCCTTCCCAAACAAATAGCTAAGAGATTCCCTCTCCTGAGAAGGATTTAACTCAAGGATTTAAGAATCTTACTCTCAAACGATATAAACATGTGAACACATTCAGTTCCAAACAACTGTGGAGTGACACTGTCAAGTGCTCTCAGAATGGAACAGATTTTTCACATTTTCTACAACTATCACTCAGACTCGTGCCTATCAAACTACAGTAGAATTTGGTCCTTTCAGCTTCAGCAAACTGTAGCTGAATCCTCAAATTATTTTTTAGAGATTTAGCGCTGCATTTTTTTTTAAGATGCGGAACTCATACTTAAGGAACAAAAGAAGTATTTCTTAAAATCTACATATCTATTTMACATCTTAACACTTTCATCCCCAAATAATAACTTTGTAAAATTACTTGGGAACAGCATTAATGTACCTACCTTTGACGATTTAAGTCTTGGAAGCCCAGTTCTATATGTCTTGAAGGTACTTTTTCCACAGAAGTTAAATAATGTCAACAGTTTAGTAGAGGTTTTGATGTGGAATAATTTAATAATAAAACTTTATCTAATAAGCATGCAATGGTTACACTAGGACAAAACCTCTTAAAGCTGCAGTGGCTCAGTTTAATCAATCTGAATATTTGATGTAAGGTCAGTTCTTTTACTTTTGAACACTTATTTAGGGAGGGCTTCTTTGTCTGTTTGTTTTTTAAAACCAACAGATAAAGGCAGATTCAGACGCTCTTATGTAAAAGTGGGTAACYGCTGAGCTACACTAACAATAATAAAGGATCAATGGGCAGACAAAATAAGCAACTGTTATATAACCTTTATCTAAATGACTTGAAGTTAAAAAATTTGGACCAGCACATTTTAAGTTTATCAATGATAAACATTCTCAGAAACTCTTCAAGAATGTAGTATTTCCTATCCTCCCAAAAAAAGTCAAACCAATATAAGATTAAGCCTATTATTAGTGCTATATATTCTCAATAGCTAGATAGTGCAGCCTGAAGAGACATAAGAAAATTCCATAAGACCATTTATCAAAATACATGATCTTTTGAATTTGTTAGAATTACACAACAAATATAAAAAAATTCTCCATAGGAAAAGGTTTTCTACTCACCATTGTTAGCTGCTAACATGTCAATCATACGTCCAGGTGTGCAAACAATAATTTCAGCACCTCTTTTGAGTTCAGCTATCTGATTTTAAAACATGGTAAACAAACTATTAGAGTGGTTTTTTGCTTTGTGGGTTTTTTGGGTTTTTAAAACATGTATCACCTTGCAAAAAAGAAAACAACATACACTGTAATACAGCTGTTCTACTAATGTGAATAGTTTACGTAAAGATTTTATTTAACAATTTCTTTAAGTCTTCGGAAAACTTTGCCTTCCRAAAGATTAACCTCTGACAACCTAAGTTACTACCACTTGAAGTAGTATGCGTTCAGTTTTGGGCCCCTCACTACAAGAAGGACATTGAGGTGCTGGAGCGTGTCCAGAGACGGGCGACGAGGCTGGTGAAGGGTCT
>JASVER010000092.1:3289583-3428240 GCA_030449065.1 Oceanodroma leucorhoa
ATGATCTTAGAGGTCTTTTCCAACCTTAATGATTCTATGATTCTATGATTCTATGACTTCTATACAGTTAAGGGCCTATAAGAAATGTCGCATGTTCTATCAGGGACAACTGATACTAAATAAACCATGTCCCATCACAGATGGGCACTCCTGTTGCTTCCATAAATGGGGCGGGGGGGGGGAGGGGAGGGGAGGGACGACCCCTTGAAATTAATCTCTAAATTACTCTAACATGCAATATTTGATAATGCAATAAACCAAAGTTAACACTTTCTGGCTTTTGTTATCTTGAGGGGAACTCTCATAAAAATATAGGTTCTCAGTAAACTATCACATCCCACTAATAGTTTAATTACTGCCATGCTCAGTACGTACATAGAAGGAAACAGTATGAAACTTTTAAGGACCATACTTGAGAATTTTCAAGAAGATCAGTATGTTTAAGGCTAAGTTATGTGCAAATGCTTAAGCTTTTGCATTACTACCATTCATACAGAGAAAATCCATAATGAAGGCTGCAAATGTACTGGATTTATGGGAAAGAGAAAGGAACTAAATTCACTGCAAACGTAATATTAACTAATAAAGTTCAAGAGTTATTYGACAAGTAAGGTATGTCTTTTGCATACCTGTTCACTGATTCCTGTTCCTCCATAAACACAGACAACTCGAAGCCCAAGTGTCTTTGAGAACTTCTTACACTCCTTGGTAATCTGCAAAGCCAACTCGCGAGTAGGTGTCATAATGACAGCTGAAAAGCAAAGCATTTTCATCATACATTGTAATATAAGAGATGTTGTTATTTATACAATAAAAATTAATCTTTTGTAATGATGTTTACAGCAATTTATTTTTATATATTTTTAAAAATGTAATTGCAAGAAAAAGAGAATTAAGACAGTATGAGGATGGGGTGRAAATCTGGTCAAAGTTTCACATCAGAGGGGTAAGGTCTCCCTTCCAGATATATGGACATGCAAGTGCTCTTGAAACAACATTAGACAGCACAGTGATCATTAGCTAAATTTAAAAAAAGGCACTCATTAATGGACATTAGTAAGTAAGCATTCCTCCCTATAACCAAGAGAAGAAGAACTGAAGACCCTTCTCAAGCATATGCTTGAGTTTTTATTTATTTAAATAGCAATTTCAAAAATAAAAGCTTTGTACCTATGGGACCTTCTCCTTCTTCTAACGCTCTCTGATCCATAATGTGTCTGAACATGGGCAACAGAAATGCAATAGTTTTTCCACTTCCTGTTTTAGCAATGCCAATCAAATCACGTCCATTCATAATTGCTGGGATAGCCTGGGTTTGAATGGGAGTGGGCTTTTCATAGCCATGTCTTAAAGAAAGGAAAAAAAGATATTTTAAGAACAAAATAGGATTTGACAGATGTGAATCACAGTCATGCTGAAAAAAATTGCATATTCATATTTACATATACATATCAGTGCCATTCAAAAAATACAGCTTAAAAATGAGCAGCAAAAGCATGATACAAATGGCAGAAGGAATAGTTCATAACAATAGTTCAATACTGAGTGATAAAAACTGATGACTGTCTACGTAACATCTACAAACATGGACGTGTTCCATTATGCAACAAAGAAAAAGGTTTTTCTCATAAACGTATGACAGAAYACAGTGAGCAAAATCAAGCATGATATAGTTCATAAAGTGCTTGCTTACTTTTTGAGGGCAGTCAGAATCTTCATGGAAATACCACACTGTACCCAGGTTTTTATTGGTTTTGGGCAGCCTTTTCCCTTGACTGTAATTCCCTCCAACTCCAGCCTGTACACATTCACCTCTGAAATAGAGTTTGCATTACAACAGAGTCAAACTTGACATTTCTCTACTACCTTGATCAAAATATTCTTGATCTGTCCTCGAACATGAAATACAATTTTACCACCACCAGAGAAACAGTTTGTAGCTTGTTACACATAAATACAGGAGGTAGGTGGAAAGGTAAATTTTTCAATCAAAGGCTTTTATATAATTATATGCAGTTATCAGTAATAGTGATCTAACTGATTCAGTGTTTTTCTATAKCAAGTTGCTCCAAATGCCCTTTATATTCCAAAAGGATTTGCTGTTTCTTTGCACATCAAAATCCATCATTCTTTTCTTTAATAGTACCCAAGGTAATCTGGTTGTATTTGTCCTTACCTTCTTGAGTCATTTTAGCTAGTTCTGGTACTTCAACATAGAAGTTTTTCCTGAAAGGTTCATATTCTATCTTTCCATGATCCACCGGTTCTAGCAGCTTTCTCTGCTTGGTCTGATAGCCAGTCAGGGCAGTCTGAAGATCAACTTCCTCCTCTTCTGAGGAATACTGTATAGATTATAATTTGTGTGTAAATTAGTAGGAATGGTATTCTGAGAGGCTCTGGTTTTTCATTTCTAGAGGAACTTTACTCACAAGCAACAGTTACTCCTTACCCTGTTAGACTAGATATTGAAAACCTGCTCTCAGTTTAAGAAGAGTCCCAATTGTTCTTTCATCTATTTCTTTCACGTTTCTCCCAAACCTTAACTTTCACCGTGTTCCGTATTGCTTTCATTACTTTATGAATACTAACTACCAGCCTTGTCATTCAGAAATAATCACTGCCATACAACAGAAATAGTTAAGAGGAAAATAGTAAGAAAGAAATATCCAGCCAGCATACCACCGATTTGTGTCCCACTGCAGTCACAGTTCTGACAGATGCACCCAACTCAGCTTTAMACTAGTCGAGTACTACTAACACTGGAACTGCAGCAACACAGAGCGTAGCATGACCTAGTTGAGCTACAGGGCTAGCAGGGGATCTAGTCTGCGACTTGGGCAAGGCTGTCTCTCTAAGACCTCCCAGACAGCAACATACCCATACCCTTCATAACTATTCAGGCCTACAACACCACACACAACCACATTAMGTACTCAATACTCCTGTTCTCCTCAAAGCATTTTATGAAGGCAGTTTGGACACAGAAGAGTAATTCTGAGTTCAGATCCAGTCACTGAGCAAGATGGCTCTAGGAGAATCCCAGAGCACTGTTCTGTTAAAATTCAATATTCATGCTGATCTGCCACTGCTCAACATGCAAAAAGTTGCACACTGTAAAGACTACAGGGAGATCTACCAGTTCATTGAACCCATATCCAGAGAGGGCAGCTGACATTTATCTACTTGTACCACCTCTTCCTACTAAAACACATTTGTTATTTACAACCAGTGTAACAGAAAATTCTTACAAATTTGGTTTAGGGTGCTGTCTACTAGAACACATGACTTGGCATGGCATTTTGTAGCCCTAGGCAGAATCAAACTCCTTTCTACTGTTTCCTAAACTGTAAAATGAGAACATCTACCTCTCATTTGTGCTAAAAGAAATGTCTCATTATGATTTATGAAGCGTTTAGAGATCCATAGCTTACAGGTGTTTTGGAAATTAATATATTTATACTTACAAAGAAATTCAGCAGAAATGTAACACACAAACCCCGTTTTTTTCAGATTAAATGCACGCGACTGGATGTGCAGACTGAGCAGCTGCATACGTAAACACTCTATACTAGCTCGTGGGTCATTCACACACAGGATCACCAGGACTGCCTGCCCAACCTCAGTAACGTGAACACGTGAACTGAACACACGCTACAYGTGACATACACCAGCCCAGTCATATTAAGAACAATTACAAAGCCAGACAACCTGATGCACTCATTCAGTTCTCAGCTGTGTAACACTGCCTCTGAACAATAAGGCTGTGATGGCGATTTCTGAAAAAACAGTACAAGTAACAAGAAACTTCGTAAGATCAAAAATCTTGTGACCATGGTTCTGCAAATTAAATAACTAAATGTTTATCTCCTAGGAGATGGAAAAATCCCAGRACTATCCTCATTCTCATGCCTCTTGTAAGAGGCACATTGTCTTTTCATAGTAGAAAGACATTTCCATTACCTCCATTGCATCTTGGTCATTCTCCATGAGCTCCCCTTTCTTCTTTTCTGATTCTACAGCTGCCTTTTTGGTTGTCACCACGGTTACTACTTTGGTTACAGTTGGTCCGGATTTCTACAAAAACAGGTAAGAAAAATTATCGCACTATCATATAAAACAAAAAMCATACTGTATAAGATATATAGAATATTTGTACTTCTGAACGCATTATGCTGGATTTTTTTTCACTTCCATCAGTGAAATTTTATCAGACCAATGTTTGATAAAACAGCTTGATAAAATCACCAGGAAATTAAAGTTAAGGCAAACAAGCATTAAGTGCATCTAACTTACTTCTTGCTTTTTTGCACTTTCCCCCCTTTTTTTTCAAAGCCATTTTGATATTAAAACACAAAGCTATTTTTAAAAAACAAAGATAAGAAATCTTAATAATACCTTTTCACTCCCACCTCCACCTTTCACACTTCTCATATTGAACTTCTTGACCTCTTCTTTTACTTCTTCCATATAAGCATCCAAAGGATCTAACTCTTCATCTTCAACCTCATTGCCTTCCTTTTCTCCTTCTGCAGTTTCCTCTTCATCATCTAATACAAACAAGAAAGATGGAATATAACAGACAGGGAAAGAGAAAAGTGCTCACGTATGTCAAATTATTAGTCTACCCAAATAATTACAGAAYAGTTTTATTACTGTATCATTTTTCCTCATACAAATCTCCCTAGTTTGTTAATCTCAATTGTATCTTAAACCATTTGAAGCCTTGACCAGATTTAGGCTTTGTTATTTTATAGTTCACATTCTGAAAAGTAATTAAATGCTTTAAAGATAATGTAATAAAAATATTATTAGGAACAAAAATATTTTAACTCTTATATATAAAAAGTTAAATACCATCATCATCTTCTAAACTCCATTTTTTCCCCTGTTTCATCTCTTCAATTTCTTTTTTCAGTTCTCCTATGTTTTCCATAGCCTTCTTGCGTTGTTCTTCCCTCCATTTCTCCACTCTTTCCTTTCGTTTTCTCATTTCTTCTTCTAGTTTGTTCTGATCAAAATTCTATGATAAAAAACAACCAAATAGTGAAAATTAATGGCCACTGGCTTTAGCCTATACTTCTTCAAACAAATAGAACTGTTCTGTGAGCATGTGGTAGAAGACTGGACACCCACAAACCTATCACAACAGAAGTAAATGAAAAATACTAACATCAACTATAACATTTTCAAGTAAGAAATGCAGTTAACTATTTTTCATGATAGTAGCTGGTATATAATTTTTAAGGCAATAGCAAATTAAACTTTCCTTTATTTACTAGAGAAAAATACTGTAACTCCCACCAGTGAGTTTCAACTCATTTTAGCCACTGATCCATACAAGACTAAAGAATTATCATGTTACCCTCTACTTCCAAAGGTCCTTCTAGCACAAAAATCTGTGACTGGTTTATGCCTGAGGAGCCGTCACTGATGGTGCAGCCGCTATTAACAAAGGAGGGTTAGTAACAACGTGCTGGTTTAGAAGAGTTAGCTACAACTGCTAGTTTGTGAATTCTTCATCTAAGCACATCTTTTCATGTCATGGAATAAGGCAAAGTGAGCTTCCCTCTCCCTTTGTTCTTTGATTCCTGCCTGGGTCCAGAGGCCAAAAAAAATTTTCAGCTCCTCTATTGACACCTAATATGTGAAAAATGAGAGATCCTTCATGCTTGTCTGTGGTTTGCGGTCTAAGCAGTTTGAAATCTTGAATTGAGAAGAATGTTTCTTATGCCAAGAACTGGAAGCATACCCCTTGACAAGAGTCTGTGTTACTGAAGAGAAATACTCTCTCATTCAGTGGGGATTTTGTCCAACTCTAAGAATAGGTTTTCTTTTGTTAATGCAGTAATCTATGGCTAACTTAACTCCTGATTTAAATTCTATCTTTTAAATTTGTAAGTGTTAAAAGCTTCTACCTCAGTGGCCACGGTATTTGTGGTAGCATCTTTATCCTTCTCTTCTTCTTTGTCTTCTTTGTCTTTTTTCTTTTCTTTGGAAACTTCCACACCTTCTGTTTTTTCTTTAGATCTTGATCTGAAAGGTAAGATCAAAGATTTCTTCGAACATTACAGCTTTTCTGAGGGGGAGGATATACATGTGCTGGCTAGAAACAGAATTACGAACACCTTGTATAGGTTTATGTTTTCAAATACCTTACAAAGCACACTGACTCCCAGAGAATCTTTGCATTTCATGGAAATATTCCCTTTAACTACCAGAAATGTAAAATATATTGCAATCCACCAATTCACATGCTTTCGCTCTGTTCTTTTCATTTCTTTACAGGGGGAAGTTGCAGACTTCATTTCCAGAACACTTACAATTGATATTCTAGTGTTTCTGCAGTTTATTTTACAGCTCCTTGAAGACAGCAGTTAGAAAAGATTTACTAAAAATTTCCTGTTTGTTGAATTTCTGGAGAAAGGTAAAGTGATCTAGCACCTTGCCATGGAAGTTTGAACGTCCCCCTGAGCACACAGTACTGGCTGAAAGACATAAAAACACCTCTCCCTAGGAAAAGCTACTTACATAACTCAAATGTAGACTTGCATTTAATACAAAAACCATTTATCGCAGATTTTATTATCTTTACTTGCTTCCAATGAAAAAAAAAAAAAGCATCCAAACCAAACAGTGTGCTAACTCATGATAATAAATGTAAAATTCACTTTAGCCAATTAAATCTCATTAAGCCTTTTTCATTGGGCTATTCTAATACAAACCATATGCTTATTCCAAAAGACTTTGTGATTCCAGCTTCTCACAATTTCTAGATTGTCATCAACCTGCTTATTCTTTATATAGACTGCTGTCGCAATTTACTGACTTCCCACTCATTTTACAGTATAGCATGATTATATGCTGTTTGTAATTATATCTGAAAATTCCATTAAAATATATTTAAAAGAACATGACTTGTGGTAAGTTTTTACATATTTCTGAAGTCAACATGTAAAAGAGTTCAAGGTTCACCTCTTTACTAAGTCTACTTACTAGACTGTTTATTCAATTGTAAACCCCTAAGAGCAGTACTTGTCAAATCCATGTTGATTGCAGCACTAAGCACACCCACAGAATTCGACAAACAGCAAATAAACAGGTGGCGGCTTTACCAAAGCAGACTTCTTGAGCTTCTCTGAAGTGTTACACTATGTATTTTATTTTTCTGCACAAATACAATTTAAAAAAGCAGATTCCAAACTTCATTGGCTTACATTCTTTAGAACACTTTTTTGTAAAGAATGGATGAAACATTGAGCTCAAGTACATTCCGTGGCACTTAGTTTAGAAATTCCTGTTATAGATGCCACCACGACACCATTTATATATCCCCTGCTGCTACCTTACCCGTATTTTTTTAAAGCCCTGTATGTTTCCGAAGAAATAAAGTGCTTTATCTGAGAAAGAAAAGGATACAGTGCATCACTGAGAACATGGCACTGGAGCAAATCCGGTAACTAAAACTTACTGTTCTCCAGTAATTTACAAGTTTAAAGAAAGTTATACTTCGATGTAATGCCTGTGCTAGAGAGCACCTGTACTTTATTAATTTGGGTGTACGTGCTGGGACACAAAACATAACATTGATACTGGAACCTGAGATAACAATGAAGCACAACAGAAGTTTCAGAATGAAGTTCAGTCTTAAAGTTAACTGTGTTTTTTAGCTGCCACAACTTGGATCATCTTCTTTTACAGAAACATTCTCACAACAAACCGCGTTAGACACATTAAGCAATGGGAAAAGATCATAACAGTACGCTCACATAATATTCTCCTTGTTCTACAAACCAAAGCTTTGCATAGTTTTGCTACCAATAGTTTTACGATATTTTGTCACTATGACATTGACTGTAATTAGAGAACACAAATACCTGTTTTCTGTTTTCCTGTTCTTGCTTGGACTGGAGGATCGAGACCGTCTACCTCTACTTCTGCTTCTAGAGCGCCTCCTCTCTCGGCTCCGGGATCTTCTTCTCTCTCGGCTCCGTTCCCTTTCTCTACTTCTTGAACGTCTGCCACAGAACAAAATTGTATTTATTTAGCATGTGATCATAGTGTAATTTTAGCCTGCTATTGAGGAACAGGTTGTAAAAGGAATCCAACAATCATCAAGACCACGAAGAGCTTACAAACTCCAGCACAAGCAGCTAGAAACCATTTAATAAGCAAAAAAGTTAAGCATAGTAAAATCTATCATGAATAACAGAGAAGTAACTAATTATAGTGGAAGAACATCAATATTCAGATGACAGGCATTTTTATCTACTTAGATTGGAATTGATAAGTCATACCTTTGACGCTTTCTGTCACGTGATCGAGACCTTCTCTTGTCCCTACTGCGTGACCTCTCACGTCTACGTTCTCTATCTCTACTTCTCGAGCGTCTGTCTTCTCCACGTTTTCCTCTTTTGTCAGATGGAGAACGACTTCTAGAACGGCTACCAGAGCGTCCACGCGACGCAGAGCGCTTCCGATAATGCCTGCATCATCAATTCACAAAAAAAGATAAACATGAGCCTAAGAACAATTTGCAGTTAAAGGATATTTGTCACATTTAGGTGGACAGGCCAAAAATAATTATTTATCTTAATTTCTCGGACTTTCTAAATTTCTAAACATTTGTAATCATCTTGCCAAACAGATTAACATACGAATACTCCTAACGATGCTGAAATTAGAGGGATTACTTGGTCATATTTTTGCTTTGGTTTTAGARTACTACTATAAGCACAGCATGAGAACACCACAACAACAAGAACAATTTCCTTTTAGAAATCCACTGATTTCCATTATAYGTAAGAAAAGACAAAGACTCTTTGAAGCTAACTCGAAATTTGTCGAACAAATAAAACTGTTCTTTGATGCTTKTTATACAACATATAATTTTTATCCAGGTAAACTAGGTAAATTATATCTCTGCTCAATGGAAAAGCTGTCAAACTGCAATTAAAGAAACATAAAACCCTGAGCATATGTGACACAGCAATGGTCAATGCCTTTATGATGCTGACATCAAAAGAAATTCCGTAACATCATCAAACATCACAACAGAAGCTTTAAGAAGTTAGCAAGGCTTGAGGGGTGTGTGATGGAGATGGGAGCCTCCTTTTCTCCCCTCATTAATGCTCTCTTATCTCAGCCACACTGTGGGAGAGAGTAGGACTAGGAATCCTCTAGGAAACTCTTCAGCTGGGTGTACAAGTCACAGAGGGACCTCGACTGTGACCATCTCCTCTTCCTCCAATTCCTGATTTTCAGTCACCACGCTGGAATAATTCCCTTGTTCATCCTCCTGTAGCCCGGRAAGCACAGACCCTTTCTCCCGACAAGCCTAGTAGCCAGGCTTGGCAAGCAGGAAGAAGCAGTCAAGGCAACACGTCAAGCCTCCCACCTCCTTCTTTCCCTTCCATCATTGACACACAGGGTTGTATTACAACAGTATCGGCACTAAAAATAATACAGTTTATTTCAGCACTTTGGTATATTTAGGTACCATATACATTTGGAATCAGTACAGTAGCAGCATGATATCCATATACTGCCTATCAGCAGCATAGCTGAATGCAAAGAACATCTGTCAGCATTAGATATCTCTAATTTCTTTCCCATCTCTGTCACAAAATGCCACGGGGTCTGCTCCATACTTCCCTCCTTGCTAACCTCYTAGTTTTAGAAAACTAAATTTTTTTTTCCCTCTACAGTGTGCAATAAAGCTGAGTATATGATTTCAGGTTTCAAAAGCTCTACTCTGACGAACATTTCTTCACATCAACTCCAGCACATGCAACCCACCCCACCCATCTCCACCACCATTCACTCTCACCCTCTTACCATTTCTTCACTTTTAAAACTTTTTGTAGGTACTAAAATAGAAAATTAATACACGTTTAAACCCACTTTTAACATAATTTTTAGCCCAAACAGAAAAAACCTGTCATTATCAGACGACAAGCTATACTGCAATAAGCAAGGGAGTCCTGCTAGCTTGAGTGCCAGCTTTTTGGCATTCACTTCTGAGGAGATTTTGCAGCCTGAGCCTCTAACGGTGTCCTGTTGGCAACAGCTGCTGCCCTAGCTGGTTTGAAACTAACTTAAGACATATCCGTGGGAGTACCCAGCTCTTCACTGAATCACTAATTTGAACCCAAGACGGTTGTTAAAATTTCAACTCATCTGCCTCTCTCAGTATAAATCTCAGTTATGGATCTAGGAAACTGTTACAGTGTAGGGACAACTGCATGCGGGCACTATTGTCACAGTTTTAGTGTTAAAATCTGATAGTTAGATTAAACTAGGAAATAGAGACATATGCCACAACAGCACTTGCAAATTATGGAGTTGGTTCAAAGCCTGATAGGTGTGAGCGGCTCCAAATCATCTGGCAGCACAGGCTTGACCCGAAACAAAGTACACGATCAAACTACCGCCGAGTTGGTTACAATCAGGTGTTTATACGAGCTACAGGAGGACAAAACATACACGATCCTGCATAAACTTAAAAAGAACAAGCAAAACCGTCTAATCTAGGTAAAAAGCCGACCCGGCTAATTATGCCACTGCTATTATTTTATAACAAGCCCGCAAAGGCCAGGTGGGCGCGGAGAGGCTCGGGGTTCCCGCCKGTCAGCCCCGGCACTTCGGACCCAACGCCACGCACCGCAACCGGGCGCTTCGACCCCGCCACCCCCCCGCGCAGAGCCCTGAGGCGCCTCCGGGCCCAGCCTCGCSGCCACGACCCACGCCGGCCCCTCAGCGCGGCGGAGGGGAGCCCGGCAGCTCCCAGGGGAGCGCGGACCCTCCTCGCAGCGCCTCGGTCCCGCCGGGGCCCTAAAGCCCGGCCCAGAGCCCCGAGCCACCCAGCCCTGCCCTCAGAGCGCGCTCCTCGCCCCCGCGCCGGGCCCGGCCCCGGGGCCTGCCGTGGCGGCCCGCCGCGGCCCTCAGCGTGYCCGCCGCCCGGGCCGGCCAGGAGGGCCCGCTGCCGCCCTTTGTTCCCCCCCACGCAGCCACCCGCACCGCGCCGCCACCCGAGGGAGCCGCGAGCCCCAGCGCGGGTCAGGCCGGCCGTGGCGGCGGCGCTCCCGCTGCCCTCACCTGGACTCCCGGCCCATGGCGGCGGCGGCGCGGTCCCTGCGCTAGACGGCGGCGGCCATTCCGCGCCCCAGCGCCCGGGACGACGAGAGGCGCGGCGGGAAGCTGCCGCCCCCCCCACACTTCCTGCCCGCCGCCCGGCTGCGGCGCCCCCTGGCGGCCGGAGGGCGCAGCGCCGAGGCGGGGGTAGTAAAACGGGCGGCGCCCCAAAAGGGGCAGCGCCCCAAAACGGGCGGTAACGGGGAGCTGCCCGCCGTCCCGGTCATGGCAACTGCCCGGGCACAGGCCTCAGCCCTGTCCTTGCTGCCCAGCCCTCTTCCCGAGCCAGGACAAACCGCCAAGGAAGGGGGTAACAAATATACTTTTAATAGAAAACAATCAGTTTGGCAATAGACATTAAACAGAACTATGTACATGAACAGAGATAAGTTAAAAACGGACTAGAAGGGATTCATTTCTTGACCGAAGGGGAAGAAACATTTAGCACAAGCCCCTCCTGGCACCATGCCCGTCCACCCAAGGGCAGGGGGGCTGCCTCCAGCCCACCCTGAAGTCCTCAGACAAAAGCAAGCGTTTATGGGCTGAAAAGTTCCAGGTTAGGTCTCGCAGCAAGATTTCTTTCACTGCTTGAGAAGAAAACCTGTTTCATCTTTCCTTGCATATAAGGACAGTGCAAGGCACTGAGTAAACATACAGCAGGTGGGTCAGCTCTGTTCTTAGTATTTAGCTGATTAGGATTAAGATTTTTATGCTGAGGATTAAAAATTCATTGCTTTTTGCAGATGTCAGTACGCAGTATTTGTGCAATATATTTGTATTACATTTGGGCATAGAAATAGAGTCAGAAGAAGTGCAACTTTTGAGCAAACTCATTATTTACATATCTCAACCTTAATTTAAATGACAGCTATTTCAATTTGCTGAAATTCTTGTCTAATATAAACAAATTTAAAGCTTCTGAATACATATTTGTGCCAATAGACCTAAGTCAGAATCTTTTGCAGCCCAGCCCTGGACACCTGTAACATGCTACTCGCTGTAAAATAATCTGTAAAAACACGAAAGTTGTCAAATCAAAACATAAGCTTCTCGTTTTCATGCCACMAATACATATCTAACTTAGGAGTCACAAATGCAGTGCTAAAATTATAGCAGGAAGCTTTAACAGCAAAGATTAAGCAGAAAGCAGGGCTATTTACTTTAAAGAGGCATAATCAAACACTTCTGCTCTCTAAAAAAATTTCTGCAAATACCAAGATAAATAGGTGTTTCTCTAYGCTAAAAAAGGCATTGGCCTAGATTACCTGAAAGACCAGATTCTAAACAGAAAACTGCAAGTTGAAAATAATACCAAATCTCCAAATGTAGAAATTTTCACAGATTATCAGCGTTTAAGCTATTTGGAATGACACTTCCTCTCACTGTGCAAAATTCATGCGAGATTGAAAACAAGAGCATTCGCTAGCTTGCTACGTTATCCAGTGACAGGATACATCTGTATTTGTCTTCTTTTCACCTACGTGGCTGGACATCCACAGAAAAAAAATACAAAATGCTGTTCTCCCTTCATACAGAGATCTCCATGTGGGAGTCAACTCAAAGCACAATTTTTTATTTCACTATCACTTGTAGTAGACAGGATTTAAACAGGAATGGCTACTGTGATTTCACTGGGGCAATTTCAAGAACACACCAAAAAAGTTAACATAAATACCTCCGCTGAATCAAAGACTGTTGGGTTGTAGTATTACGCAGCAGGAGCAGAACTCCTCCGCAATTAAGATCCTGTTTACATGCAAATATCTGGTAATAAACACAGACAGACTGCAGAAATGAGTGTCGTATTAAAAGTTGTCTTATGCAATCCTGCAAGGAGCTAGCAAAAAAAAATAAATTCCCTTGTAAGTTTTACATATACTAGAGCAAACATTTGATACTGCAGGTTGGTTGCCAAGATATACAGCTTTCCCCTCATGAGGTGAACTGTTAAAATAAAAAAAAGGCATCAGAATGAAAGCACATGAATGAGCTACACTAGGATTAGGTTGCTGGAAACTCACAAGCAGGTGAGATTAACAATTTTATTTCTTCCTACTTTTTGATTAATGACATTTGTAAGCAACAGGACTTTGTTGTTGGTTTTGCTTAGCTGTTTTGCACTATAATCTTCAAATGAAATTTATCACAATCACAACAAATAATGTATAGCAAGGCAAGGACAACAAAGTGGCATGTTTCACCAACATTCTCCAGAAGCAGCTACTTGGTTCAACATTCTGAATTTGAACAGAATACAGGGATTTCTTTTATTTAAAGCTTTCTTAAAAAATGGGACCACCACAAAATGAGCAGTTCTTGTTAGCTATAGTCATACTGGATATATATATGGTTCTGCTGAAAGGAATTCTCTTCTCTTTGTTCTCAGCGAAAACAAAGGTAGCTTTGTAAATGTTTATGAAGAAGGCTGAGAAGGGCATCATCTAACTAAACCAAATCAATCATCCACTGACACTTGCATCCTATTCTTCACATTTGTAATAGGCAGACAGAGTATTTAAATAAACTGAACCAATACAACTGGCAGTCTAGGACCCTGCTCTTCCTTTCCCAAAATGACTGGATTTAAGGATGCTTTCAAGCATTTGAACAGGTAAGAATTTTAATGACGGTTTAAACCTCTCTGCACAGTCAGACGTTAAAGGCATACAGTCCAGAAAGCTTTAGTGTAACTACTGTGTTGAATTCTACAACCATCACGGTACTTCAGAACCAAAAACCAGAATAAGTTCATGGCAAAAGATAAAAGTAAAGAAATAGACACAAAGGTCTGTGAAAACATCTCCCATTTTGCTGTAGGTGTCCATGGAGCGACTAATCACTTCTGCAGGGATTCCAGACAGTAAAAGAGCAGCAGTTAATACTGTTGTTTTCACCTTCTTCTCACACTAAAAGACAAAAAAGGGTATTATGTTAGCTCTTCTGTTATAATCCAATTCTGCTTTACATGTCACGAATGTTGTGCCAATGTCACACACAGCCAGGCACATTCCAAATTCATCAGTAAGAGCAGCAGGTTGGGATTGATTCTCTCCAGACATGCTCCAGGATTCACAACACTTGTCCTAGCTACAGATTCATGCTGTGATGGATCCACTGGAGCTGAGTGAGAGGCTGGTTAACAGCAGATAAAATTCATCACAGATATTATGCCTACTTCACGCTGGCACTCCAAGCAGGCTGTAAAGTGGGGCTGTGCAGCAGCTTCTGCATGAGTGGGAAGAGTCCCAGACAAGGGCAACCTGGGTGTAAGAAGCCGAGGCTGGCATCTCCACTGGCAGAACAGGATTAATCTCATCACACTACTCAGCAAAATATACTGTTACTTTTCTAACACAGAAAAATKATTTAGAATTGAAAACCAACTATTCTTTTCTATTTTAGTATGTCTCCATTTGACAGYTTTATCCTCTGAACTCAGAAATGCCCCAAAACCCTTTGGAAAGTTGTTCTTCTGTCCTTAAGATGACGAATCCYGAGGATGCAAAGTCTGACAGGCAGGAAAAGGTGATAGTGGCTGAAAATTTTGGTAATTTGATGGTATTTGCTAGGTAACTTAATTTAATCCAATCTAAATTAAGCTTTCAAGAATCTTTCTAGGTTTCATGAGAGAAAAAATGAAGGATAACAAGCTGATTGAGCTCATCTGGGTATAAGTGCAATAAAAGCAAGTTGTGGAAATGAACCACCTCTTTAAATTCTGAAACTGAAGAGCCGATTTTAAAAACAGCAGAAACAAGATCAAAAAGATCTAGCAGATGAGCTAGTGCAAGTCTAAGGCCTAATTCTACTGTTTCGTGTTCTGACATGTCAGCTTAGGACAACTACTATGAAGTTTAGTTTTCAATGATATACTTAACTACAAAAGAACCGCTGATTTATTCTGATTTTCTACAGCTAATCTATTATTCCTTTTAAAATGCAAATGTTCCCTTTCAGCTATGGATCAAGCATCACTCAATCCCACTTTGCACTGTACACCTGACAAAATCATCAACCAAACAAATACTTCAGCACAATTAACTGGTGTAAATATATAAAGCAAGTGATACAGCAAATCTTGCTAATAAGCAGCAAGTTTCACACACAGATAAATGTCTCATTTCAAGTTGCCATTCAAACTGATACTAGCAGTGGAATGCAGAGCCCTTAAAAACCCAAGGACTGTGTCATTTTGTAACAAACGTTCTCCCAAATTTTGTCCAGGTATCACACGCAAAACAGCTGTCGACAGAGCAAACAGTAACCACAGAAGAGCACGGTCTAGGAGAAAAGCAAAAGCTTCCTAAATACATGGAAGAACTACCTGGCTTTCCTAGTCAGATGCTTTTAATCAGCTAAACAAGTTACTAGTCCACATTTTCACAGCAACTCTAAAAAAGATTTGRATTAAATCTGAGAAGGTTAAAAACTAGTGTAAACTATCAGCATTTGGTAACTCTCAATTCTACAGTTTAAAACAAGGGACGAATACTTCACATGCATTGGTCCTATAACAATACAATCTAAGCACAAGATTAAATTTAAAAAATTTCAAATTAATCTAATTATGAAAAAAATATTTTACCTTTGGAAAGTACTTGGACAGTCCCATGTAAGCAAGTTGTAGAGTAAGAAATGGTGCAAATATTGACTGAGGGAACAGAAAAGAATATACGAAAATTAACTTTGTCAGAAGTAATAGCTAAGAAAACAGAGAAATTTAATGCTTCCCAAGTCATAAAAGAAAATTAGGTAGGTAAAAAAAATAATTTGTGGACAATAGCCACAGTATTCTTGAATACTACAAACCTAAGTAGACAAGTTACATGTCAAAAACAAGGTTCTGCCTTATTTTCTTTGAGCCTAAAAACCTGAAATTACAGCAGCGTGTAAAAATGAGCCCAGTGATCCAGGAGGTGGCAGACTCTACCAGCCACACACCTCTGTACGGTGTACTGGCAGGCACCTGGAATACCAAGGAACTACTTTTGTCAGAAGACTGATAAATGAGTAGGATCTGCTTATCTTGGGACAACTGTTGTTGTTCTTACTCTATTGTTCTTTTGTAGACTCCAAACTAGAAGAGCAGTTGACTTATGCTCACAAAGATGGGAATAAACGTGCAGAGGACTTAAGCTGCAACTATTCCAGTGCTTCTGCTCCTCAAACACTGTTTTATGCAGTTGTTGGAAATGTAAGGAGTGCCTGAAGTTCCCCACTTAGTCACTRCTGATAGACTTCAGCCCTCAATAAAGACTATTTCACAGTAAGTTTTTAGTAAACTAGCAAAACAGAATAGGATTGTTAGTTTCCCTGAACTCACCAAGTACTTGCACACAAAAGCCCTGACTGCGATGGCAAGCAGAGCACATCCCACCAATCTAAAAACGCGGAAAGAGTCAAACTCCTCCACTGCATTCCCATTCTCTTGGCTTGGCTTCTCATTCATCAGCTGGTTCCTCAGCTTCAGAGCTTCATCAAATCTGGATAAGTACTGGTCTAATCCGTGTCTAGGCGGCCGTGGTGCAGCTTCAGATGGCAGTTCCCCTCTATTACGGTGGCGGAGCTCACTTGTACCCTCATTGACAAGCTCTGGAGTTTTACTGAACAAGTCCTTATCCCCTTTGAGGTCTACCATGCTGCCTGCRTGGTCAGCCGTGCCTGCCATATTACAGACAGAATCACCAAGCACAATTCGCTTGGAAACTGAAGGAATGGGAAGGGAGTTTGATTTATCTTGTTCGTGCTGAAGTTTTGATTCTGTGTGACTTTCATCATCTAGAGAAGAGAAACAAAAAWACAGAGTTATGCACACCGGGTACGTGGAACAACACTTTAGCCATACTGGATTGGGGTCCTGAGTTGATGTTTCTGCTTCCAAAGTGAAAACACAGATTTATGATTAACAAATGTGCTAATTATTAATCACAAAGCCATTTTACATACCTGAATACAAGCAATCCCATTTTAAAAAGAAATGGGCTCAGCTAATACACAGCCTGCTTGTGTATCAAAGGAAAGGTTTGCACTACGACTTGGGTTACACCACCGATGATGATAATGAAAAGGGAAGAGCAGAGCATGGACCAGACTGAAAACGCTCATCAGCTTCACCAAAATTCTGGTTTTGCAMAGCTGGACTTGGCACACTCCTGTCTCCCCTCCACCAGCCTACAAAGAACCCTACCTGTACCACATGCTTTGCATTGCAGGGCACTCTYCAGAAATGACGCAGACACGAGACAGAAAGCTGTGCAATGCAGGGTRGAAGTTGAAGCTGTCAGTCAGCAATGGAAAAATGAAAACATTGGATTTCCTTAAGCAACAACACTGCATRCACAAGAGGAAAGATGTTGTTCCAAACACATGGAGCAACGTAAAAAGAAGACAAAGATTTACAGAAGGTGAATCACACAGAAGGRGTATTAAAGACTGACAAATGAGCAGGCAACAGGAGAAGTGTACTTTGGCTTGTTCTTCTCTAGTGTCAGAGGCAAAGCAGTGTTAACCTGCTTTGTATTAAACCTGAAGACCCCATCTTACAGCGGAAGAGGGGATGCCAGAGAACAAAAACCAAACCGAGAGGCATGCAGAACAGGTCTGGTCCTACCAGAGAGGAAGAACCGATGCGTAAAGAGTATTTTTCGGTATTAAAGCAGACTGATTGATGGCTTATGGGCATCCTTGTAAACTGAAATCTGAGAACTCTTTCCTGACAAGACAGTCAGCCTCCTCGAAGTATGTACAGAAATATAAATGACCTACCTATGAATCTGCAAGAAAATTCTGCACGTCAGCCACAAACATCCAATGACTGGTTATTGTCCAAATGCGAGAAAGCTTTCATATAAGAACACAGCTATGAAAGCAAGCAGTTACCAAATGAAAACATGGGGGAGGGTCATAGTTTCTTCAACTATGAAAAACTACTTGAAGCGAAATGACAGCTTGTCTGCTCGCCGTGTAAGAACACCAACAGGCCCAAGACCCGATCTCGGCACATTTCTGATGACACACGTATTTCATCCGCGGGTCTCTGAGGACCAGAGAARGTCGGGCTTCACTGACAGCGTCACTGAAACGAAAGATCGCACTGAGGGGCCAAACAACAGCCGCTGGGAGCCAGCCACCCCTGTCCCATGAGGAGACTGCGGGGTTACGGCAAGGGGAGGCCGCAGCCGGACGTTACCGCCAGCCCCGCGGCCGGGAGCCCTCACACCGCCGCCTCAGCCCCCCGCCGCCACCCGCCTCAGAGCTCACCCTTGCCCGCCGCGGGCCGGTGGAAGCCCATGATGCGGTTGATCCGCTCCTCCGAATTCATCAGCAGCTTCCTCCGCCGCAGCTCGGCTCGGCGCTGGGAGGCCGAGAGCCCGGCGGGGGCCCCCGGGGGCGTGGGCACCGCTCCCGCCCCGCCGCCGTCCTCCATCCCCGCCAGAAAAGGCCGCGCCGCTACCCCAGCACCGTACAATGGGGCCGCCCCGCCTCAGCGCGCAGGCGCCAGMGCCGCCCGTCTCCAGCCGCTGAAGCAAGCGCCGCCATCTCGCGTAAGGGCAGGAGAGCAGGGGGCCGCGCCGGGAGAGCCCTTCGCGCGCCGTGCTCTCCGACGGTATGGCGCCCGCACTGAAGATGGAGGCTCCGGCCTCGGAAGTGACATCACGGCGCGGCGGGCGGGAAGGGAGCGATGGCCGGCCCCGCGGGGCTGAGGTGGAGGCAGGGGAGGCGCCGCGCTGACGGAAACCTGACTGACAGCTTCGGCCAGGGTAAGGGGTTTTGCATACCTGTAGGAAAAGCACACCAGCAGTGACGTGACRTCATACTCTAAAGGCTAGCGCTGGCCAGGTCCTTCCTTAGTTTGCTTAAAATTCTGGTGTCAGTAAACCTGGCAAATCCACCTTGCGTGCGGTGTGGAAAATCTGCTTAACAATCCYTAGTCCAGGATGGTAACATTTTCCTTATCATACAGAGATGAACGCAGCGTTCTGTATAGAAATTTGAAGTATTAGAATACATGAAGGTTCACGTTTCTAACCAAAGTAGTATTTACCTAACACTCTGTAACTAGAAAAACAAGTTAAAATTGTGACCATAGGCCAAGTTCACAGAGCTGTTCAGTTCCCAGCRCGCAGTGTTTAAACTACGAAGCGCAAGCCCTCGCTGTGCTCCTCGCACAGAGCAGATCGGCGCGCCGWGGGGGAGCGCAGTGCCGGGCTTTGAGATTCTCTGTCGGAAAAGCTTTGAGTGCTGCTGTATAGCTGAATTTAGGAAGTTAATTTGTCATGTCTGGGCACGCTCCAAACGAGGGAAGAGAATRTGCTGCTTACTGGAGTGCCAGCAAACAAAAAGTGGTAAAACTGGGACACAGTATTCTTCCCTTTGTTGAACATTCACACAGCTAACGCACAAAGCAAAAGTACCTGAAAGCCAAACCAAATGAAGACAGTGACGTGGATACTTTCCATCAATACTTCAAACGAATTACCTTCAACATCCATGACACTGAACAACTTGCACTCCTTAACTCACAGACTGCACCGCGGGCACTTCAGTTAGAAGCAGGACTCGGCTTCAAGATCCTGTACTTGGACTTSCGAAGACCAGTGCTAGGATGGCTGCCTGTTGAATGCTGAGCCACAGCCGGAGTGGTAAAATTCAGCAGCAGCAGGACAGAGATTGTTACATATATCGGGGAAAAAACTTTGTGCTGACAAGTCCAATTAATATTTCTACGATACTAAGTGATTTAAAGAATGATAGAATTCTGTATTCAAAAACTGTTAAATACAGAGGTCAAAGTACCAAGCTTATGTGTTAACTTATATATGATGAACCAGAAGCAGCAGTGATGGCAGCTCATAAAAAAAATTGGCAAGCATAAGATGGAATGACTTTTACAAAAAGGTGTTGAAAAAATAGGTTGTTAAATGAAGATACAGGATTACCTACAATAAAACTGATCACCATCTTGGGAACACTGCTGGAGGCTAAATTCCAACCRTCAATGTCAGCTGGCTCTTGAGACCAGCTTCCATCCGGACGGCAGGGTGCCACACGGTGGGGTACGGCACCACCCCGGGCTTACTGGAAGAACAAACCCCAGTAACTGAATAACAATGCTGACTGACAGAGATGCTCTGGAGGGACAGAAAATGCCAGTGACAGAAGACAAGTGAGTCAGCTGGAAGTAATTTTCTCAAATTCCCTTCTCAGTTTGTATCACCTAAATAATGTTTTGGCTAAAAGTAGAATTTATCACTTGTTGGTACATGGTATTTATCTTGATCGATCAAATACATTATTCTATTTTTATTTATAAGAAAGGGCTGATGGACTTGCATGAGTTCTTTCAATTAATTTTATTGAGTAGCCAAATCTGATAAATTAGCACAGATAAAATAAGCATTTGCATGTGTTACAAATGACTTTTTACAGGAATAAAACAGTGAAAATTACAAACTGTAAAAAGGAGGACAAGTAAATCCTGTCTCAAATTCAGAAGGGGGAAGATTTATAACTTCATACCGAAGATCAAATGTTTGAGTTCAGAAAACAAAGATTTAATATTACAATATTATACACTACTTTACAAAATTAAATTTACTGTAAGGATTACATCCATAATAGTAAACAGAACCTTAAAATCACATTTAATGGTCCCTTATTTAACAGCCATTCTGCATCTTTGATTAAATTCTGTTAAGAAATTAATTCTAAATAAAAGAAAAGTGAATCATTCTAGTTATTGCAACACAGTCTATGTGGACTCAAATATATTAAATTAAAAACGATAATGAAAGCAAAGTAAAATGGATGGTAACGATGTTGGCTGAATACTAATGTGTCAAATACAGAAGTAGTTTTAAAAAAAGTCTTCAACTGGAAAAATAGAGTACATTTGCAGTGGTAGAGTTGTCGTGCTGAGATCTAAGTACCAGAGCCACTCTTGCCTATTTTTGCAGTTCATCTTCAGTGTCCTCATTTTTCAATTGCAGGTAAAAATGACACATCATAGGTAGTTTGTGTTCTCATCTGTCCTGTATTGCCCTTACAGCAATACAAGGTGAACCAGCAGGCCTTTCCCACTGAGAGGGAATAAACTAATGAAGTTCAATACAGACTTTCTTCCAAAGTGAAGAGAACTCCAAGAGGGTTCATCTGATTCTTGTTTATAATGTTTTGCTCTGTAAAACTKAGGGACTCTAATTCCAAGTTGTTAATTGCCACAGACTGACATCTTTAGCCATTAATCTGGTGTACATAAAGCAATGAAGCCATCTCCAACATKTGTTTTTTTAAAAAAAATAAGGGATAGAGTAGCAAAATATAGTCATAGTAAGAAACAGACTTTGGGTGGGCTGTTAGATGCAAGGATGATTTTCAACATCTGAGTGATAATATATYCAAAACACAAGTTTTAAGTCATAACCTATGCAAGTGCATAGCTTCCATTTATGATTTAAATTAAGAGACCCCTTTCCCCTGGAAAAAAWTCAGACTGTCAAAAACCTCTTCACTATGACCAGAAAACTGTGCAATTCTCTGAAAAGCTCTTCAAGTAAATATACTCCTGTTTGCTATGGAGATAGCAGACAGGGAAGCTTAAATTGGTTCTGTAATAGTCTTTTCATGCTATTTTAGACATTGTTCTGAACTTTAGCTTCTTGTGCTCAAGCAACAAGAATCATTTCCCCAAAGAAACTCCTCCCCTGAAGTAAGGCAGCTCCTCACAATTACGTGCAGCTACAGCCTGAAATGGCAGCAAATGATTACCCYATGATATCCTTTGACATTTGTAGCACACAGTGTAAGTTAACTAGCCTAATCACAGTACATGTTTGACCACATGTGTTTTACCTGTTCAAGTTACTTGCCCCGGGAAGTAGGTTTTGTAAGACCTTTAAGTTTACCGCTATTAAACAAAAAAGCAAACCAAGATTTTTCCATATGAAACACTTTGACAGGCATAGGGATACAGTAACTTAAATACTCTTTACGTTGGTAGCTATCAATGATAGCTTAATCTCCAAAACAGAACAATTATCAATACACTTTATAAAATGATTGAARTATTTTTGTATATAAATTTTCACTTCAAGTCCAATGTCAACTTCCATCTGTAGCTCTGGCAGGGATCTGAGAGTATATTTAAAGCTTTTATTTGGTGCACACTGGCTTTGGACCTAGGCTCATTACACAGCTGCAGTAAGAAAAAAAATTTTGAAAACTTCAAGCATGTCTCAAACCATAAACAAATCTTCAAACGCAATATAATATTTCTGTCTTTGGAAAAATAATTTCTTCTCCAATTTTAACATCAGAATATTCAATGTTGTCTCGAAACATTAGGTTTGAAGTGCCATCACACAAACTCRCTTCAGAAACACACTAGATTTTAGAGGCCTAACATTCAGTTAATGTAAACAAGAGCCAAAAGCCTATTAAACATAAACCAAAAAATCTGAGATAACCTTCCTTGCCCTTCCCCTCCTACATCATTCGCAAACTGAAATTAAAACTTCTCCTTTTACTGAAGAAAACCAAAGCTTGCCTTCTATCTAAGTCTACTTTTGCTGCTGACTCAGCCACTGACTTTTTAAAATGTGTCTCTCATAGGGCCCGCTCCTCCCCACTCTATTTTTTAATTAGAATACTGACTTATTAAAAGCTTTAACAAATTCAGCCATCTTGTCCAGGTTAAGCTTACCTTTAGTCCTATTAACCGTAATCCAATCCAAGCACTGGATTCTACGCTTCATAAAGTATTTGTTCGTTTCACAATGAACAGTTGTTTCATTGCTACTTTAAGCATTAAGTTGAACATTGAGATGCTCTGTCTGTAATCACTGGATGCACTTAAAAAAAGAATTTCCCTGCAAATCATGATTCAGTATTGTGAGGTTTTATATCTAGCAGCAAAAAGAAAAAAATGCAAAGAGTTACAGAAATATACATTTTGAACAACAAAGAACTCTTTATTTTACAAAATGTATTTCTCCTTTTCAGTATTGCCTTTGTAAATGTACTTCATGCTGCAACTACTTACAGTAAAAACATGATTTGCAGCAAATTAAAGGTGCTCAACCAGTTCCAATAGTTTGATTTTTTTTTTTAAGGTACAATATTATGTAGTTGCACATTTGATTCTCAGATGTGGTCCTTTATTTGCTTTAGTTTGTTGAAATCACAGTGAGAACTTCTCATCAACTGCCTCAGGCCACAGATTTAATGAAGATATTACAAGCACAATCGTTCTTTACTGCAAAATCTTTCCTTAAAGAARTGAGCCAAAGGCTAGTGTTTCATTTATTCACTTGCTGCTGTATATGAAGGAGGAATTCATARTATGATAAGGCTGATTCTGTTCTGTCTTCAATCATATTTTGCAGAAAACTTGATTTCAATGGACTGTCATCCCTTAAAAACGAAAATATAAGTGTTTGAGTGAAATAAATATTTGCCAAGATCTACAGTGCAATGCATTAAGAAAGTTACAGGTCAAGTGGCAAGATATATCAAGAACTTAGGGACATATGAAAAGAGGATCTCAAATAGCCCTTGTGATTAATCCCAACAAGTGCACTTACCAGCATTTACTTCATTTATCTGCCGTTAACTAAAGATTGTTCTGTGACATTTAGTCTTTCTTAGTCTATGGAAATTCTAATTGGAGACAACTCATAACAAGTCATATCTGTTGTCAAATCTGTTAGGCACAGCATGCACCAYTGTTAAAACTTCCATTAGGAAAGTTCAGTATATGATACGCAAATATGTATCGTTAAGAGGTCCCTAAAGAAGGTCAAAGACTGTTAAAAAACACTTACTTTATTATATATAGTATAGGAAAGAAAGGTCTCTGTTCTCTCAGCCAAGAAATGAAAGCTATTGTTCTGATGGATTCTGCAGTTTCAAGTTCTGGGAGATGCGTCTAAGAGGCAAAGGGTATCATTAATACATACATAGTATTTTTCAGAAAAAAACAGTAAAAGGAACACTTAAAATAGCCCAACTCTATCCTTATCAGGTACAAAGGAAACCCACACAGATACTTTTTGTGATGTATAGTTTTAGTCTAGTCTCCTCTGAAAGGGCTTGAAACAGTCAAATGCAGTGAACTGGTATAAGCAATTGGCTATCAGAATGGTGATGACTGAGCAGTGATCGATACTTATSTTACTGCAGAAACAGAAGGATTTCCCACTAACCCACTCTCCTTACTATTCCCAAGTATTCTCAGTCTGCTCCCACAGTTCTGAGAAACTKAACCATTGCCAGCCTCTTCTTACTGTGCTTTCATGGGAAGATCCAGAAAGTTTTAGCCTGGAGAAACTCCAAGGGAGGTAAYAGAAATTATTTCTTTCCCTGAATCTGGATTTATAGTGAATAATAACTAGAGGGCTAACATTTGAATAGTGCTATTTTAGGTCTTGTGAAAATAATATYCTGGCAGCACTGTATGACTGGCGTACAGCAAAGCAAGCACGTACCATATTCTGTGGTATTGAGCCATGATTTGGAACTCCAAGGACCTGGCTGATAAAGCTCTGCCCACAGTTCTTCCCAATCCACATAAACATTACCTGAAAGATACCCAGCAATAACAACATAATCCAATGCAAAACCACACCTCAGCAGTCTCTACACATTTTGAGTTCTCAGAAAGAACGCGTCCAGTAAATTTGGATACTTTTTAAAATGACCACCACCACCCAACTTACAGAGCCAGCGTCCATAAGGTAAGCACCATCCCTACTCAACTTCTCCACTGACAGCTGGAGAATGGGTGGCTGAGGTATAGTTCTATCATTTATGTTAAGAGCTCCCTAAAGGAAAAAGCAAAAAGAAAAGCAGCGGTTCACATCTTGATGCATTGAAACAGGCACAAGAACAGAAAGTTAAATAAGAATAGGACATATTACACTGAAGCTGGACCCTTTTCCTCAGTTTAGTTCAAGTCCTACTTCAAATGCATAGTTTACTGATCAATCTCTTAATGTTTTATTTAGAGAGGGCGTACTTCATCAACTTAATCTTAGTTAATTAGTTCTAGAACTGGAATATCAGATTTGTTATGCACAAAAAATGTGATTTCTAAAATTATTCAGGCTCTTACATAAACATTCTCTCACTGTTCACAGAACTACTTTGACATTTTAAAATAAAGGAAGCTACAGAGGGACAAAAAGTTAAAACATATGTTATACTGTCTTTATGTACATGTGATTTATAGTGCAAGATAATGACACAAGGCAAAAAGTGAAGTAAGTTAGAAAAAACCTTCCCCATCCCATAGCCAGAGCACAGCTTCTCTCCAGAATTCATCAATCCCATCCCAAATAACAAATGCATAAATGCAACAAATGGGAAAAGATGAAACAGTAAATTTTAGCTACGCAGCTTTAATGTGGAAAACTTCTGAGATTTTTAACACAAATTTATTTTCACATCATACAAATCTTTGGGATCAGACAAACAGACCACGTAGCAATGCAAATACTCACCTCATCTGTGAGATTATCAACTCTGTACAGACTGGGATGTGTCATAAGCATGAGGTAAACAAGGGGCTGGTTTTTCACTTGACACATGGTAAAAATGCGTTCATCTAAACGTGCATTCGTCCCAGTTTGAAATGCTTTCTGCAAAAAATCAGGCATTTAATTTGACCATGAAAGCAAAGTGAGATAAGATGAATTTAGCACACCATCTATTGTTTATTTCTAACTTACTTAAAAGTTTTAGAGTTGAGCCATCAGTATTTTCTCAAAATATGGTACTTTRCCACTGCTATTTTGCTTCTCCATAGTTCTCTTCAGTGTTTCACATACCAATCATATAATTCTCCTGATTCCCATTTCTGGGTTCTAGAACTTACCATGACCTTGCACATCAACCCATTCTAGTGAGCACTACAGCTGAGATGAAAGCATCTTGAAATATATCTCTTCTAACATACACCTCAAAAATGCTACTTGATGGAATTTAAAAGAATAAATATTAGAGCAGTTTACAATTGGCTTCAGTATACAGAATCTTAGGTAAATCTGGATTTACGATAAAGATACAGTCCTGGCTTGTAGGGACAAAAAAACCCAGCTATAACTGAAACAAGGGCTCGCTCCTCCCACTTGACTGGGTCAAACAGTTATACAGTCTTCCATGTGAAAAAGCTCAAATGTCAGTATGAACATGCTAGTAGCAACATGCTGGTTAATTCCTTATCAAGAGGTATGAATCAGAAAATTCTCTCTAGAACAGAGAGGCAGCTTGCCCAACACTTAAAATGGTTTCTAGTGTAAGTGCAGAGAAATCCAATCAAAAAATACTTACACTGAGCAAATATTGTGAAATGCTTTAAACTTTTTGCAAGAACAGCCAGCCAACTACCTCTTTGCCAGCCAGCTAGCTCTCTTAATCCACACCGAACTGCTSTGTGGATCTACGTTTCCAGAAATGCACAAAAATTAGATTCTTGAAAAAGCACTCTACCAGTACCCTTCCACATTCTCTAGACTAGTCCGTGTCTTTAATATTTTCCTATACCCTTGCTTATACCACTTACACTTTTGTTTTTATACACACTTCTAAACTCCCACTTCTCAACTAGATCATTCTCCTTAGTCATAAACATCTTCAAACATCTTCTCTATCCCCTGTTGCTCTCCTCTGCAGGCAAGAGCAGAAGGCCCATCCATTATTACCCTGATACATTTGCTCCATAAAATTCTCAAATCCCTCAATTTTTCATAACAGACTCCAAGATAAAAACACACATTCACCGCCTGTAAAATCATATTTTATCTACCCAGGTCTGAGAAATAATTAAATAGGCTTTGTTCTACATTAATCTTTCAAGTCATCAAATTCTGGGGTGCAGACAAATGAATTATCTTGAGATAAATTTATCTGTGCAAGGACTGTTCTCAAAATCTGTAAAATATCTCAGTACTCTAATGGCAAATTGCAGGAAGGCTGGTTTTATTAAACGATGTAAATCAAGCAACTTCGCAATTTTGAGTCCTACAAAAATGCTGAAAGAGAAGATAGATGCTATTTTGTACATCAAAGAAATGTCCTTTTACTTCAGGTTGACAATCATCCTCTTCCACGGCTTCCTTTTAACTCTTACCTGTTTTAAGAGTGCCAGTACATAAAGCGGAAAGAGCCGCAATGAGTAGGGGGCCATGAGACCAGGTTGTTGAATGCTTAGGACTGATGAACGGTAAGCAGATAAAGAATCTATCACTGCATTGACCAAGGCATCCCGAGCATCACTCAAGGTAGCAGAAACTGATCGATCCACAGCTAAAAAGAGAGTACAAAGCTCAAATAAGAGGCTTTTCCTCCCTTGGTAGAAATACAGTTACATACGTTAACGTTTCTCATTTTAACATATACTCCATGCATCTTAATAAGCTTTTGCTACACTATAGAGGAAGTCAAGACAAGTGATTCAGAAAAAAAAGCCAGGGGCCCATGATGATGCACCAGATTAAGACTAAGTGCAGGTGACTACATACAACTATGCTGATACTTTACCTAAGCCAAGCATTAAAAAAAAAAAAAAAAAACAACCAAAAACCTCCTCAGTTTGCAACTTAGAAAGCACTCTTAGAAAGAGAGAATCTTTTCTTCTAATGTTACTTCCCAGAGGATTACTGCTCAGAGCTTTAGGGATATCATCCATACATATCCCAACAAGCTCTTATCATGCTTACCCATATTGGCTAACAGCCCAGTGATGGCTTGTACATCTGCCCCTAGGTAGACATCACTCAGCGTTGTTACAACAGGTAAGCACATAGTGTGGACACGAATTCGTCTTTCACCTGTAAGAAAAGAAAACTGTAGTCTCCAAACACAACTTTTGTTTTACGAAACAATACAAAAAATGCCACTGTTTACTCAATAGCAAAAAAGAAAATTAAGATTTCATCTAGTTTATCATAGAAGTGGTGAATCAGGCCATTTCCAGTAGCTTTTAAAAAATGGTTAGTTCTCGGTTTCTGGGTTAAGTCTGTCTATTTTCAGACCAGAACTAAGTTTCCCAAGAAACTTCTTGGTCTGGAAAAAGCAGTAATATCAACAACATGCAGTAACACATCACAGCTGTGATCTTGATATTAGATAAAATAGTTTGTGTAAGTTACTGCAACTAAATTGTAGCTGATAAAGGGAAAAAAAAGACTCATCTGAATACTGTACTGTTAATGCAGCTAACACTACCTGTGTATCTTACCTTTGCTGGATGTGTACAGGAGAGCTGACTGAAAAGAAACAACTTGCATATCAGTAAGACTCTCTTCTACTGACATTTGCACAGCATATCCCGCATCTGGGTTTACATTGGGTAATGACAACAAGTCTGTAGATCGTACGAAGAAGTTCCCATGGAAAGTATGAATGGAAAGACCTACAAGATAAGCATTGTATTGAATCAATACACTGAGTTTTATTTTTATAGTCGTGAAGTACAGGCACCATTTACACATCTGCCATCACGGTTAGATGGCTCTGTATCAGAATGTTAATATCCTTCTCAATGAAATAAAGTATCTTCAGGAAAGGTAAATATCCTAAACAGACAACTAATCCATAGAATTCACAAAMCCTAGCAGAAAGCAGGAATTTGGAAGTCAAATCAATGCAGAATAGTAGTAAGTCTCTAGACTATATAAAAACAGTACCTTGTTGAAATACCAGTCCAACAAAATTTCCAGTTTTAACCATTGTAAAATGGAACTCGGATGCCAGTAAAGATACTGCAAATACAGTCTTTAATAAATGTCTGATTCCTGGTACTGAATTTTACTTTTCTAATCTTTGTCTTTWAAGCATTTAAGCTTACATAACAGCCAAAATACCAATCAAAATGTTCCCAAATAACAGTAAACACCCACTTCCCCTCAGCTTCCCCCTGCCCAAATCCAAAAAAACTGTGTTCAAACCTTTGGTGCATCTTATCCTCATGACAGCCTCAAACCCAATCTTTCTAGTTAAATATCGTTTCAGTTCCTTTTGCAATTTCTCCACCTGGACAGGGTTGTGTTTATGATGGTAAGACTGGTAGTAATAGACACTACCTGCAGAATACCTTGATATACAACCTGAAACAAAACCAACATACATTGGCAGAGTGCAGACAGTTGCTGCTGTGGTCTTTAWATATACCAGCTGAATGCAATATTCCCTTTAATTATTAAACTGCTCACACGTGCAAATAGCTCTATTACACAGTTATAGACCTGCATACAGAGACATAGATGTAACACAACTATATGTTCAAGTATATATGTAGTTTCAAGTGTGAAATAATTTTCCATTGGCCTGAAATTACAGGTATTTTGTCACTTGAAAGTTTGGTTAAATGGAGAAAAAAAGAATTAGAATGCTAATGAAGCTTACTCTAAASATGTTTACACTGATGGTTAAAAGGCATAAAAGAAGGAAAGTATTTCAGGCACTTATACCAGGATCACAAGAATCCTGACTCACTAAGGGAGAATATGAAAACAGCTAGGTTAAATCAGGAAGGACTGAAAGATTACATTCTATTCACTGTCAGTGCTCATCAAGGTTGAATTTGCATCTTGACATGCTAGATTCATTCAAATCAGGTTCATATACTAAATGTTAATGTAGATTCTACATATTTGCCAAAAGTACAAGAGATACATGCCCCAAAACAACTTAACATGACTTACCTAGAGAAGCCAAGTCAGAATATTGTCCACTAAGAAGAAATAAATCCACTGCAACCTGTTGCCCTGAGCAGTCCAAGGCTAACTTCTTGTAAAAATCAGTCGATGGTGTCAGATGTATGTCCTGTTAATACAAAGGAGTATTACAAAATACAAAGGAAATTCAAACAGATTAACACATTCATTGCCTGTTTTCAGGGACACTAATAATTGATTCTCCATCACTGATTGCAGTGATACCTTAAAAAAAAAATCAGATCATTAATGTGTGTTTATAGTGCTTGGGTTTGTTTTGTTTTTTTAGTTCTTTCCACAACTTCAACAAAGGAAGGTTAGCTCAACAAGAGAACCACAAAATTAATCCAGAACAGGCAATTCCAGAAGCACCTACATGTACAGAACAGGGTAGTCAGTTCTCGCAACCTTTTTGCTTTTCTAACCTTTGCGGTTGCTCTTTGGTTTGGCTCTTCTCGTGACTTTAGTGCTCCCATTCCCACAGATGGAAGCTGTGTCTGGAAGACAGAGATTCTACCTCCAGTGGGGGACATCAGTTTAAAGGCAGCCTGTAATGCAGGCCCCAGAGCACTCTGAGTTTCCAGGGACTTGGTAAACATCTGTGGCAAGGTCCTCAACAGRTCTTGAATTAGCTACAATTGAGAAAACAGAAGTATTAAGACTAGGCGTCGGAGTTTTATTCTTTGCAGAGATGATTGCTGAACATAAATAAACATGCATTAACACTTCTAATATTAAGGTAGTAAAGAAAAAGCCCTAGCAAAMGTCAAGTACTGTTTTGTTTCAGCTTGGCAAAAGTTTACAATCACACAGATAAATTAAAAGATCTCTTTTTTCCACCYCATACTTGGCATTTAAACTGTAGGTGTTAAAGAGCATTAAGTAATCCAGAAATTATCAAGCATATCCCAAACTATGTGAATGTCAMTAGTTATTTACGGTAGTTCTTACCTCTTTATTTTCATTTAAATTTACTAATAAGTTTTCTGGCATTGGTATAAATACATCTGGAAGGAAAAAAAAAAAGTATTTAAGTTATTTTTTAAAAACCCATCAAGCTTCCCCCAATTGTATTTGCCAACGATTATACCTATTGAAAAAAGATTACAGTATCAGTGTGTAAACCCATTCAAACATAATTACGTGGATTTATTTTTTTCTCATAAGCATACCTGT
Source organism: Oceanodroma leucorhoa (assembly GCA_030449065.1). Classification (NCBI taxonomy): domain Eukaryota; kingdom Metazoa; phylum Chordata; class Aves; order Procellariiformes; genus Oceanodroma; species Oceanodroma leucorhoa. The sequence goes on from JASVER010000092.1 coordinate 3,320,603, forward strand.
GGCTAGAATGCCATGTTAGAGTAGCAATTGACAGGGCTGAAGGATAATCAAGACTATTAAGTAAAAACACATAGTGAAGATTTTCTAGTGTTCATTCTGCCCTGCCCTACAACATACAGTGAAAGGTGACTCGAAACTAAAAGCAGAAGAACAAGCACTAAGCATCAGTCACCACAGAATCTATAGCAATTTACCAAGCATCAGTATTTGGGATCATAAGAGGAATCTAGATAACTGTACAAATTAAACTAGAAGTTAGGAAGCCTGTCTTCATGTTTTAAGTCACGAACAGCCACAGCATTGCTCAGACGTCAGGGGCTTCATAAACGAACACAGACATATGCTACTTCTAAAGCCATTACTAAAGAGACTAATGATCTGATGTAGAAACTCCCGCCCCTTTTATATTTTTTAAAAAGGCTGCCAAGCCCAGCAGTCATTAGTAGATACTAATCACAGAATTTATTTCTGCATACCTTCAATATCTGAAACTATAAGCATCTGAGGCTGAGAGAGACCTTCCTGAAGACTGTAGAAATGGATTGTGCTGTCAAATGTTATGAAGCCTATTTTTGTTCTAGTGTTCCCAGGAAGCCTAAAAATGAGACATATGGTGTTCAGCAAGATGAAATTTCATTTCTGCAAGATTTTTTTTTTTTTTTAAAAACATCCACTGTCCAAGGTTCTTACCATGTAGTTAGCTTGACAGCTACACTGCAACAGCTTGACTAAGTAATTTTGGAGAAAAAAAAAAAAGAAAAACCAAAAAAAGAGCTCATAGTAGAGTCACCTAGCAGACACTCAAGAAATTTTTTAAGAGGGTAATAAGAAATGGAAGAAAAGGAAGAAACAAGCTGCAAGATACCAAACAGCTTTTATATAAGTTCAAACAGCATGTATTTTATGAAAAGTTTATTAGATGTACGCATTCCTTTCAGCAAATACTTATCTAAATTTCAGCGTTTAAAAAAAAACAGTTCAAAAGACATCATAAACATGATGTTTATTCCTTTTTGGGATTGGTGAGGCAGATAGGAAAGAGCTAGACTGAAAAACAAGCCTCAAAATTACCTTTTATACTGGTGCAGTGATGGGAAAAAGACTACAGCTTTACACTACATTTTAATTCAACATTGGCCATTGCTAGCCAACTCTAGGAAATTTCTCTTCTAGACAGGAAGTACTGGCATGTTGATGTCTGTCACAAGTTTCATAAGAGGAACGAAAATATAACATTCTAAGAAAAAGGTACTTACAAGTCAAGATTGTCTAACAAGGTCTGGCAGACTGTATTCAAGTATCCTGTCTCTACTGCATTATGAGAGACATCAAACACAAAGAGGTATACAGGTGGTTGAGGTGGACGTAGCTGAGCAAAGAAAAGATTACCTTTAATTTTCAAAATTACATTTATTAGATTGGGTTTATTCATTCCACTGTAAGTTTAAACTCTATTAAAACAGCACACAGATGGTAGCTAAAACTTCTGAATGCATCTGTTTCTTACTGGGTAATTCTAGAATTGTAGTTTTCTTCCAGAAGACCTACAAACACCTACATATTCTAAATACAGAAGAACTTTGACATCATAAATGTTTAGAAATTAAGAACTATCTGAAGTTCTTCTCAAGAGTTCTTGGATACACTCCTTGAGGTAGCAACTGTTCTACTGAGCTGGAAAGCATCCTCTATAACAAGTCTTTTTCTGACTTCCCTCTGGAAATAAAACAACGGGAGAGAATAACTAAAAGTAAATAAAGCCTTACCATGTATTCTGATGGAGCCATAAACTCAATAGTAGCATTCTGGACTTCAGGTCTTTTATGAGGTTCTCCATAAACTCTTGTCACAGGATTATACATGAATTCTTCAGGAACTGCAGATAAGTTTATATATTATTACTTCGCACTAGTATTAGCTGTGCTGCATTTTAAAACAAATACATCAACTCTTTAGTGCCTGTTGGGCAACGCTTCTTGCAGAACTTACTAGGGAGGGCAGCTACTTTGTCACCTGCTAGGTACCTTGGGAGAGCATGTCAGACTCACTGTGCTCCATTAGTGACACCACTGTCTGCCCATGGGAAACATTTCTTGTGTCTCACAGCCCCAGCATGACTGATGATGAACCCTAGTACTAATATAGCCAACAATATTACGGTCTCAAAGGCCAAGGTGGGAAAGGTTAACCTTAACAGTTTAAAGCAATAAGCMCATTTGAAACCTACCATCATTCACTCTATAGCACAAATTGCATTTCCATCTCCTTTGGTCTAGAAAGCTGACAAAAGGGTTAATGTATGTCCGGCATGAACGGCATCTCACAATAGTACTTGAAGTCACCACTGGCAATTGCTGGAAAAGAAAAGCTTCCTGTTTTAAAGCATCACCACACTACAGCTATTCATCTACGATAACAGCACTATCTACACCACGCTTCCTGGTTAGCTAGTCAAAGCACACTTGTTGTTGAAGGAAGAAGTATTTCTGCATTCTCACAGCACCCCTACAATTCCTTAATAAGACGACTGGTCGGAACTGAGCTCTAACCTATTTGACTGCGTAGGTTCCCTTTTCAAGCCTCTAAAGTCTTGAATTTTACAYTGATGGTTTAAAGATCAAGGTTTAAGATCAAGTCCTACATGCCATACAGATGAAAAAAAATGAGAAAAAAAACCCCACACCTTTGAAAAGTTACTTAAATTGTGAAAAATAACAATGTTTAAAAGAGGCACTGCTAAATTCACAAAGTCTCCTGGSTATCTGAGGACATCCAAACCCCTTTAATTTTGTTAATTCTTAAGTAAGTTTAGAATTRGTAGTAGGTTTGGTATAGGAAATCAATAACTACAACTGATATGTGACAAGATAAAGCTATCTAAGCAATACTGGAATTTAGATGTGTTGCCTTCTGTCACAGTCTGAGTGCTGTGCTGCCTCTAAGCTTCTGKTTTTTTGTGGTTTGGGAGGTTTTTTTTGATTAAGAAGTGAGGCTTGAAAGTTTAAAAATGGTAGGGAGAAAAAATTCAGAAAAATTACAATGATCTGTGTGGAACAGGGAAATGTCAGTTACCAGGGTAATTTTTCTGGGGCAAGATTAGCCAACATACTTGACCTTCTTTTATAATTCATTGTCCAGCTCTGGATTTTAATAAAGGCATTGTTGATATTTCAGCATTTAAAGTTTTGAATATTTGTCATACCGATAAGTCTTTGAAAGGATGAAGCAGGAGCCCCAAAGGAAGTTTGGCTTTATTCAATAAGGCCTGAGTTTGAGGAATGTTAGTCAGGGTACAGCGGAACAACCTACATGGAGGACAAAGGGTTATTTTCAGAGGCTTTCAGATAAAAAAAATTATTATTTCAGTAGTATAGAGCATCCTTTATATTTTTCTAGAGCTGGTGATGGTGAATTTCCGTTTCCAGATAAAGGATCTTCTCCAACTCTGTCAAATCGTGCTGTTTTAGTCTGAGCTTGACCCACAGTACGTACTTTCAGTTCTTACGTTATTTTATACACGTGCTCTTTACATGGAACTGAGTGTCATTTTAGTCACTCAAGTCAAAGCTAAGCCTAACAGCGTTCAAAGTTGCACCAAATCTTTATATACTAAGTGTTATTTTGGAATACCATTTTGAGGTGGCCTCATATACAAAATCTGAACCAGCAAAGTTTAAAAAGTTGTCTTAAAACTACACAAAAATACAAACAACCCCACAGTCATTTCTAGGGACTTCAGAACTCAGTGGTTTCCAAAGTGCAGATGTGCACAGTACTTTTGCAAATCCAGCCCAGCGTGTTTGTATGAACAACTTCAYAAAGACGCTGTTATTTCCTTTATCTATCATAAAAGGCTTGCAAAGCAGGGGTACCCGGTTCTACACAGTTCGGTTGGTCTCCTCAGAGAGATTACTTGAATAACCAACTGCCAGCCTCTTGTATGACATTCCATTTACTCCATTGTTTTAAATGGTTACTTTCAATACAGAGGTCACTCATGTTGCTGCATCCACAATCTTTTCAGTGTACCTCACTCAAGTGAGTTAACTCCTATTTTATCTTTTCTCAATCATACTCATTGCCAACTATACTGTAAAGTTTTTGTATTATACCTGTCTATAGCTGCCTTGCGAGCAACATATTTTTCCTCATACTTTCTACACAGAATTTTCCTCACTTTAAAGTTTAAACCACTTACCACCTTTATTGTAACACAGTGAAGCCTGTTTTCAATGTTTTCTACTCACAAAATTCAGGAAATATTTTGTGAAGAGTTATGTTTACAAGTAGGAATGTATACTTCTATTTATTTTGATGGATTATAGCAAATGGATAATCTTACTCAGGATTACAGTTGAGCTTCTGGATGTCTTCATGCAAGTTAGGGACAGGAGCCTTCAAGAGGGTCATAGGAAGAATATTTCTTTCTTGAAGAAGATTCACAGGTCTTAATCCTTCTTGCTGTAGACTCAGGCCACCCATAGATGCAGTTAAGTGATTAGTGCCCAGGGCAGGCTAGAGTCAAATAAAATTTCAGAAATTAACACCAATTATTTGGATGAAACCCACAGTTCATTTAAAAAGCAAACATATTTCCCTTTCAGTTTTTTTTTTGTTTTGCATATTAACTGCCATTGTATTACAATGTTATATTTAGAAAAACTACTTGTTACATAAACTTGGACTTAGGCATGTAACATAACAGAGGTAAAAATTAGCATACRTTCGCTACAAAGCTCTTGAAATACAGAGGCTCAGCTGGCAAAAGTGTTGGTCAGTTCGCTTTGAAAGTTCAGGGAAATAAACAAATACTTCAGCTAACAAYAGCAACCGGAGGAAGGAAAAACATGCCAAAAGCAGCTGAAAGTTTTAAGAGAAATATTCTGAACAGATTCGAGGATAGAACACTTCAGAAAGAGCTGGCACACAGCTTTTCCAAACTGGTACCAAGGCGTCAGCAAAAGCATTAATTTTAGGCTACATCTATCATCTTGAACAAATGGCGCACCAAACAGTGAACCGCAGAAGCAGCACCCCACAGATGCACAGCACACACCAGTCGTCACTTTTCTTTACCCAYGTGCACCATGGGTAGTACCGAGATAAAAACCAGACAATCTTTACCTGGTGGAAATGTTTTGATCCATCTGGATATTGCAAAGCAGATGCTTGCATTCCTGGTGCTCCGGGTGGAGAAGTATTTTGGTAGCCTGGAGGTAAGGTAGGGTAAGAATACCCAACACTTCTATTCATCTTAAGATTCGGGGGTGCAGGAGAAGGATGTGGAGTTGCTAGAGGCAGAGTAGACAAATACTTAAAACGAATTGCTGAAGAACTGCAGCTTGCTCAATGCATTAATACAGCAGGAGGGCTTTTTGTTGTTGTTTAGTTTTTAAGTGTAAACAGGTCACAACTGCTGTCAAKTTTGCAAAGTGGTCTTAACTGGTTTATCGTACTTACAGGCAAAGAAATGCTAATTGTCAATGCTTCAAATTTCATATTTAATTTCAAGACAGACATCAAACCAAGAATATATGTTTGTACATAAATGCCTAAACTTCTACCTTTCCCAGACTCTTAAAAAAAGTTAAGTGACAGTAAACATTTTTAATTCCAAAGCCTTACCCATGAGGCCACCACCTTCTATTGCATCATAGCTGTTTTGGACCACAGACCCATCACTGGCAGCAGATGTAGCATCGCCTATTAAGAAAGACAGCCCCAGTAAAAATGTTCACAAGTTACTAAGAAGTTGTAATGAGGTAACTGCAAAGAAATCCTACTGTCTGGATGAATATGAAGATTAGCATAGCTTGGATCGACTTTGTTTCTGTCCCAGRATGAAACTGAATTAAATATATATCTTAGCCTCTTTCACACACACACTTCCCCTGCTGACACGACCTCAACAAAGGACATTCATAAAACCCCACAATCTTTTTTCAAGGAAAACAAAAGTCCCTACACTTCAGGTTGGATGATCTTTTAAGATTACTTTAGATTAGGTATTCGCCATAACTTCCAAGCTAATATGCAGTAAGTGTCAGGGGACACCTCCTCCTCATCAGAGGAAGTGTCTGTAGGCTAGCTGCAGTTTTCAAAGAACCTTAGAATTAAGGTACTGAGTTCCTTGAAGAACTTTTTCCACTGAAAATTCACAGAAACACCAAATTCCCTTCACTTACACACTTAGTCCAGTACTGTTAACCAAACACCAACAGTTCTGATAAGGTCACATACCATCAAGATATAAATTCCAGCTGAGATAAGAAAAACCTTGAAATTGAGAAAGTGCTGCCAAAGGACAGCTTTTTGTAAGCTAGCTATGTCTAAATATATAAAACCAATTATCTATTGCTAAGGAGAAGTAGGTACTCAATTTACTTTTTATTATCATTAAAATCGTCAAAGATGACCCAATGAAAGGAACTGATATTATACGCTGAATCTTGCTAGTACGCAGCAGTCAACCTACTTCACAGACTATGAACGTTTCTATCTCTCCAGGGCCCTGGAAATGTTTCTTTTCATTATGAAGAAAAGACTTCCTAAGTGAAAGCAGTTTCTAATGCATTTCGTATGTTCAAAACTAAGCTAAATCTGAATATACTATTCTTGTACTCGCACAGCTACCACATACAAGAAACTGTCAATCTGAACATGCAAGGAACCAACAGTTTTGACAGAACAAACTATATATGTAAAAATAAAACTGCCAGCTACCACATGGCCCCATCTAGCATGGGCACTAAATGCAATACAACTGCAGGTCTGTTTGATACAGAGCCCTGATGAGTTCTTAAACAATGGCATATTTGTGCAGGGCCCACAGGAGACGGAGAAAGTCAGATATCTGTCTTCAACAGCTGACGCTTAACAGCCTCTACTAACAACCTTCAGGGAATGAACAAATCCAAGATATGCGTTTCAGTGATTTTACACGGAAGGGAAGAATAAGGTACAGCTATGTAAACAGGCAAGGATATGCAGGGTTCACATTTTAGCTTTTCCTGCAGAATAAAACAATACAGGAACTTATACACAGATTATATCCTCCACAGCAGTCAAGGATGCAGAGAAATAAGAATTTCAGTATCATTTTAGAACGTTAAAAATAAAAAAAGAGATGGCAACTATGGGAGACATGGACGTGTTAAACAGCACTTAGAAATCTACTTTGAAGTGTTAATTATTTTTATTTTATTAACAACTGTCAACAAGAAATCTTTTACTTCCTTCCAGGTCCTTACCTGCTCCTTTCAGATAAAATTATGCTGTATTAGTATCAATTTTACTATTTGAGTRTCTAATAGAACAGTGTACTTGACTTTAAAGGTTGCATATTAGAGCAAGCTGTAATGTTCAAATTCAACAAAAAGAGCAAATTATTTCTTACCTTCTTGATTTGCAGCTGAATTTAGCAAAGGCTGTGTATTAGGTGGTCCTGCTACCAGTGTTGATGGCCTAATTAAAGGTGGACCACCAACTGGTGGAGGTCCTAAAGGTGGCCTTGAAGGAGGGTGGAGTGGAGTTAAAGGCTGAGTCACTGGTGGAGGTGCAGATCCTGTAAAGAGATTAATTTTTAGGACAACTTTAACCCAGCTGAAAAAGTCACAAAAGTTTTGTTACAAAAACACACAGATTGAACTCTAAATATTCCTCTTATTCAAATGACAGACAGCATGAGACACCTAAGTCCTAACAAGCATGTAGGTTTCACAACTTCAGATTGTTTCTGTCATGCTCTTCTCATACTGGGTTCCTGTAGCTGTTATCCACGATCTCTTTCAGCTTTTTATTGCTATTGTTGGTAAGAATTTYGAGCAGTACAGAAAGCATCCCAACTTTAATTACTAAGTCTGGGCTTTTTATATAAAGTTATAGTACAGCCCCATATCAGACAGAAAATAATGAACTAGTAAGAGTCTAAACAGATTCCTTCTGACAGGCTGCTCATCTTCCACTTCAATAATCTGATGCAAAMCAGCAATGTACAGATTCTATAGCTACTAAAATTACTTGGGAAAAAGATTTCATATGGGAAAGCACCAGCAATGTGCAGTTTGAATAAACTTGCTGTGCGAGTGTGAGGTGTTTTGCTCTCCTAACCCTCCATGTTAAAAGTCACAGGAAAGTTTTTAATTGCTTCTATTTTAAAATTCTAAGACTTTCTCAAGCCAAGACATTTAGAAACCCAATTGCTTTTCTTCTCTTCAAATAATGCCAAATCCTAAGAGCACTTCTACCCCTTTGTTCCCTATTATTCCAGAGGCCAGTATAACTGCCCTTTAACTCTAGGAAGATACCAATGTGTTTTAATAYAAAAGTTAGCCTCTCAAAAGATAAGGCCAAATTGTCCAGTATCACCAGGTCTCAACACGGTACAGAAGCTCACAAAAGTATACTGATGAATTCCTCACCACACAAAATATGCAACTTCATGAGCCTGCACGGTATGGTCACATTTAAGGGAGGAGGGAAAATAAAAAAAGAAGAAGAAAAAAAAAAAATCACATCCAGTGAAGTTATCTGTTTGTTCACTTAGTGTTTGATACTGCAAAGCTAATTAATAATTGCTATATGCAGGCAACACTACCACAGAACTTGGAATAGATTCCGTGTCTAAGAGGCTGTCCAAAGTTGGCCATTCAGGCAGGGAGCTGACAGACCTTTGTTCTAAGAACRAGGATAATCAGCAAAATGAGCTAAATTAATTTTAAAATAAGCGATCATTGTTCTACAAAAAACTACCAGGGAAATTGCTCAGGAGGGTTCACTGTTGAATGGTATAAGGATTCTCCCATTCCAGACACTCACTCTTACTTCATATGCCACTTTCCAAAATTTCTCATCATTTCCCTCACTACTTCCAAAGTACTAATTGTTTATTCCAATAAACTGCCAGAAACAGTTTCATAAATTCTATGAGCTTAAGACAGTTTGAATACCATAACAAAATTAATCAGGCATAATACAAAAAACTAGCATCAAGAAAAATCTCTACTGAGACTAAAAGCATTTCACAAAAAAAAAATACTTGCTTTAATGTTTAAAATATTTCTGTATGGAGCTCCTAGTAGCATGCTCAGAAAGATGGTTAGAAAAACCTCTATAACAACAAACAGCAGTTTGGCAAAGAGAAACTTGAGTATTAACTTTGTTTCCATAATAATCACAAGTTACACAAGAGAGCTATTTAGTGTTAGARAAGCTTTTCGCCACTCATATACCAGCATGCAAGCAGCAGAAACAGAAGTGGTAATTCTTWGCATCTCATGCTTTCAGAGTACTTTCTAAAGACTGACAATTATTATTAGATAGTGAAAATCACACATTTGGAGGAAGGAAGCTTTCCATYAAACTCTATTCAATGGCACAGAATGCTTTTCAGTTTTCTTTCCAGGCTGTGCTCAAGTTATTTGCATCAACCTGACTGAGGCTGTTCAGAGAACTACCTGTATCAAGTGATTAACAGGAAGGCTAACAAGCTTTACACTGGAAAGACCACACTCACTAAACAGGACTACAGTTTTCAACCATAAAGTCCCGAAGTCCCCACTTGACTGAAGCATGCCAATGCTCCAACAGCCACCCCAAGGAATGGTGAAGGTCACAGAAACAGCGTTACCCACAAACAGCTTCCCAAAACRCCGAGGCACCATTCAGGAGTTGCCTGCTTCAGCCAGCTGAAATGCCTGACCTGTGCACAGAACTTCCATTTCTAATCCAAAGAAACCACCCCGGTATCTGTGATGTGCATTTTCTCAAGGTATCTGTTTTGACAACCTTGTTCCACAAGCGAAATGCCGCTGCAGAGTAAATTCTATATTCTTTTTTTAAAAAGGAAGCTGAGGAATGGGCATTGGCAAAATATCAAACAGTTATGATTACCTGGCTTCATATAGCTGTTCTGAAGCGGAGGACCTCCCGGAGAAGCAGCATATTGGTAACTTCCTGGAGGATTTGTATTTCCTGATAACGACGGTGGCTGAGCTGACCCTGTCCCCGTCGTGTGAGCCAAATGGCTAGTTTGAGACCCAACTGGCTGACTCACAGGACTCTGGCTGTACTGCCAGTTTGAAAGCACTGGTGGGCTAGCTCCAGGAGGAAAGCTACCAGCAGAYGATATAGCAGCTGAGTTTTGCAATGCGGGCAGCAGCACTTGTGGAACAGGACCTGTCTGTTGTACTGGTGACCCGGAGAAAGGTGCCACTGGTGGTCTATTGAGAGCCTGCCCAGGTCCTTGATAATTGTTTAATTGAGAAACATTCTGAGAGCCGCTATAGTTATACTGTCCAGAAGACTGATGGGGAGGAACCTTCGCCGGCGTCTGATGCGAATACGATCCTGGAACCGAAGGGCTATATCCCTGGCCATCTGATGAATGCATCAGCTGATTTTGAACAGGACCTGGAAGAAAAAAAACAATAAACCCTTTAGAAAGTCAGTGTTGTGTATCACTTGAAAATAAGAGATGTTCCTGGGAATCTCTTTCCTCAGGATTTTATTAGTCTCCAAGCCATTTTTTTTTTTTAAACAATCAGGTGTAAGTGACAAAAGTACTGCTGCAGGGGACACGGATTTGGTAGTATTTTGCCATCAACACTTAGATCTTTGTTTTGKTTTGGTTTTTTTTTTTACAGTAGCCTCACTACCACTCTAAGCATTCCAGTGCCTGAGCACAAACCATCTTCCTGGACTGAAATTCATACACGATACTATTTCTATCTTCAGAAACACCCAAAAGCAAGCCGACCAAAGAGGAGCGCTCTCCCACACAGCTGGCAGCGGTACAAGTGAGCAGACCGAAAGCGGAAGCAYCCATTAGGTAATAACTCGGTTTCACTTGACGATTGACACCGACTTAAACTTCAGCTTACGGCAAAGTTACGAACAGCCAGTTTCAGCGCAGGTCAYCATGCTATTTCTCAGGTGACAGAGTTAATCTGTGAAAGTTTCTGCAGTTAGTTTTAGTAAGAGAACTATTCATACACATACTGCTCATGTGAGCAGCCAACTGGTCATGAACATGGAATGAAGGGTAATTTTACCATAAAATGATTCACCAATCAGGAAAATAAAACTTGATAGGTTAATGGTRCTTTTTATGTATTTGTTGGTTGGTATAGCTGAACTAAGTTTTATTCATTTAAAGAAAAAAAAAAAAAAGGAAAAAAGGTTAATAACTCTCCAAACAGTAAACAATGCTGGCAAGAGCACCATCAGATTTCTGTTTTACACTGGGACACAAAGAGGCAGAATACCGTAAGATCTCCAGTGCGGTAAGAGCTCCATCAAGAAAGTTACTACTACAGGTTGTTCATACCGTTGCCACAAAATGGACATTCTGAAGGGAAACTCTAAGTTTTCAAGTTAAATCCTTCTGAGCAGAATACACCAGATATGCATCCCACAGCCAGCCACAACTCCTTAAAAATTACCAAAACGCTTTCCAATGTTGTATCATTTATTTTAGCCAGTTGCACTGTGGCTCCCCCCACCCCCCTAAACATACCGTTTGAATACTGGAGACATTCCACATACACAGGTAAACATCTGAAAGCAGAAAAGATCCTCTTTGTGGTTTAGAGTTAAGATTCTACTCTTTGCAACCGTGTAGTATTTTCCAGATTTCCAGACTTAGTTAAGATTTGGACAATTTTTTTGAACCTAGATAAACAAAGCACTTTATTTTCCAGACCAGAAGCCACTTAAATTTTCAAAAACATGCCAGAGAGATTAGCRTGGAGAGTGGAGATGTATTTACCATACAAGTACTGGAAACAGCTGCCACCAGAATGAAATCACAGAATTTCATTTAACATTAAAACAAAGATGGCTGGTTCCCTATTGAAGCATTCTAGTTAAATTTCAAAAGGTGAGGAAGTTCGCATTTCCAAGTTAAAATAACTTTGAACTCGGGCATTCCTGACAATAAATTCAACTAAACACAGAATACATTGAAATACTTAGTTAGGACAAATACTGCACTGGTCACTCAGCTCCTCATTCCCTAGACAGCCTTAGGCTGCAACTCACAGACGGCTGTTACTTCACTGAGTATCGTACAGATCCACGCGAACTACACAGCCAAGGCAGTACTACAGTGCCAGTGACCTCATCCTCACTGCTTCTGTTATTTGTGCATAGAAAGTACATAGCATATTATTCTCCACCCATTAATCTCAATATGCTACTTATCCTTCAGTTAGGAAATCCAGTTATACCCTACTGTCCTTAAAATGCTGCTCATAAATCTTAGTAATTAATAATTCTCTAAAATCAATGGTGTCTAAACAAAAAGCTTGCAAACACAAAAATGCTAACAATTATGACTCACCTTCGGAAATTACCCTGCAGTGTATCAGATGGGTTTTCAATAGTCGATTTACAAAACCCACTGTAAATCAAACTTGCTAACTCCAAGAATGACGAAGAATTTTTATGTGATGCCAGGCCTCCTGGCTGCATCACCATGTACACTGATATAACAACATTACTATAAGCTGTACAAAAAATACAGAACAAATACAAATTAATTTCATAACTTGATTATTCACTTTTAAGCATGACTCTGTAGCCCAGGCAGGAATCAGACACTTTGATTGCTCTCTTAYGCACTGTTTTCCCTGCTGGAGGGGTAAGTTTGAGGAAAAAGCAATGCAAATGAGGTGTAACCCAAAACTGACCGACCTGATATTTTCTACGGCACTTTGCTTTACAAATCAAATTCACCACAGCACAATGTTCCAGATTTTTATTTTTAAAGTCAGAAGCACAATGAAAAGTCTCGACAGCTTACGCACAGTTCATGTTTTCAAGACGAGCCTGTGTAAAGCTGCCAACAAAACTAAAGCAACAGCACTGAGGGTTGCAAACCCTTTCCAAAGGGCTTCACAGACCACAAAGACTTCTCAGAACTTGTGATTTTGCTGCTGCCAGGTACCTGTCTTGACCTGACCTCTTYACTCAGGCCTGTCAGAGAGCATATAGGCTCTCCAGCTTTCCCCAAATGCTGCTGCTGGTTTCTTGCACTATTCTGTGAAGCCAGGAACTAACATGGAATTCAGCGTGGACTGAAGAGCTAGACCACCTGCACGGCAGCAACACCGACACTCGGAGAAGAAATAAATTAGTAATACAAGAAAGGCCACCTACTTMACAGCGAAAGACACCTTTACAGGAACACTAGGTCATTTAACATTTCTAAGAGATAAGGAATGGCACCAGAATATACAAGAAGGTTGCCTGATGGCTTTACAAAACGAGGGGTCAAAATACTAGCACAGGACACTAGGATTCAAGTCATATTTTCTGCCATACAGAATTTCACCATCACCTACTCCGAGCCCGTTATTTAGTACATCACCTTCACCAGCCGCAACTTCTCCAACCTCCAGGGAGATTCAAGGATAAACACACTGAAAAGCTGCATCCCAGCCGAACTGCCATGGGATGGGTCACCACCATTACCTGCTCTAGCTGATTTTGACCCACTGGCCTCCAAGCACATGGAGAGCTGACCAAACCCAACAGCTTCTAAAGCATCTCATGACCTCAAAGTGCCATGATAAGATATCACATGAGGAGAGAAAACAGTTTAAAAGAACTGTTTCTCCTTGTTTGTGCTTCAGATCTATTAACTGGAAAGCAAATTAGTAACCTGCAGTTAAATGAATACAGAATACTGGTCCTATTAAAACAAAACCACAAATGAAGTAGAGGAAGATTGTTGCTAAGCAACTCGATGCTCYGTGCTAAATAATTTCCCAGTCAGCACATGGTGCTGCTGTGACAATTTACTGTCTTTGCTGGACACGCGACCTCGAGGAGTTACCTGCAAACAGTAAAGCAAGCAACAAGTTGAGAGGAAGAGTTGACAGCTATATAACAATTTATCATTCTGTTGACAGCTTGCTTTCCTCATAGACCACTGCAAGTATCACAACAGTACTCTCAGTATGCTCTAGACTGTTTTAAAAGGCTTTATTTTTACTGCAAAGGTCAAGGATCACAGCACCTTCTCAACATATATTTTAAACAATGCTAAGAACAGTCCACACTTGAATAATCTGATTTATTCAAAAGGCCAGCAGCCCAAACCTTATCTCTACCATACCGTAACAACTGTTTAATTTTATTACCTTGTATTTGCATAACTCTAAATTTCAGTTCTTTATTTTTCATACGCCTGACAGCCAGGTAGCCTGAAATTCCTYCTCCTCCGACTGCCTCTCCAGAACTTCCATTACGTGCTTAATCCGGCTACAGGGAAATTGGCAAACGTAAAGTGATGCCAGTCTGTAAATCATCCCACTTGATTACTCCATTCGCTAACGTTCTCTTTGTATATTCTCTGCCTAGACCGTAAGCTCTCCAGAATAAAGGCTCTCCCTTCAGACTGTATTCATACACTTCACACTTTCTTGACCCTAYAAGCAACTCTACAGTTGTTCGTAAAATGTCATTTTGCAGATGACTTTGAGGAAAAGTAATAAGTGCGCTGTGAAGGAGGAGGGGGAAGACAAGTCAAATCATTTAATTACTCACGAAGCAGAAAAATCAAAAGATCTCATTATAACTGAATTGCTTATGATGCAGCACAACTACTGAAACACAGAYGTGTATAATCAAGGAACCAAGTATAGAGGATGCTGTCTGTATATGCGAAATCAGGAAATACTTCCAACAGCACAGATTTCCATACATGCCAGGAAAATAAATACAGAGACAAGTCTTGCCTTTTCTTTCTTCCTAGCTTAAAAGGCTGGCTAGTAAGTTGTTCAGTTTCACCTTCAATATCTCGTTTTAAAAATAAGATATATTTTGAGGGGAAGAAAGTCATCAAGACTTCCCCTGATTGTAGCACACGAAACAAGGTAGTATCAGTTTTACGTGAATGACAAGATAAAAAAAAAAAATCCCGTTGGGGCGCAGCCTGCGCTCAGCTGGGTTCCCCCGCCCCAGCGACAGCCGCGGTGCCACATGTACAGCTCCGTTCCAAAGGGTGCGAGGCTCAGACCGCTGCCTCGGCCCTGTCACGGCAGGGACACGGGTAAGGGAACGGCCGGCGCGCCTCACGCTGCACGTTTGACCCAAGTAGCGTAAACASAGGTTTTCTGAAAGGCGTTTTTCTCAATTTATAAGCCAAGGCACACACAAAAATATACTCGGGGATATTTTTGTCGTGAAAAAAAGATTGGAATGAAAATTTATTTCGCTTGGTAAACAGCTCTGCGTTTTCTTCCATAACTCTTTCGGGGGGACGCGCTCCCGCCAGCAGCTCGCCACGACCCCCACTCACGGCGACCCCAGGACCTTTTATTTCCCAGCCCGGGGGCCAGTGGCCCCTGGCCGCCCCCAGCCATCGCTCCCACCCGCACCCCTGTCCTCGCACAGGCCGGGTGACGCTCCCGCGGGGGGTGACCGGAGTCAGTCACCGCTACCCACTTTTTTCCCCCCGAATTCACCAGCGCTCCCCCCCCGCGGGACGCCGGGGGTCCGGGATGCGGTGAGGGCGCCGCTGGAGCCGGGCACAGACCCGTCCCCGGGGCCTCCGCCGACCCCGCCCGCTCCTAGGGGCTGTAACTAGCGAGCCGAGCAGCTAACGCAGCGGGAGCGGCTCCCCCGCTCCCGTCACCCCTCCTCCCCGCCGCTCTGCCCGCCGGCACCGGCCCCCTCCCCCGCGCCGCGGGCCGCGGCCTGCCCCGCTGCCCCCGCCGCACCGGGGAGAACAGGCGCAGGGCGGGCCAGGACCGGGGGAAGCGCCGCGGGGCGAGAGCCGCCCCCCGCCGGGCCCCCTGCCCGCGGCCGGGCCCCGCGGCCCTCCACCGCCCCCGAGGCGGCCCGGCGCCGCGCTCACCGTTGCTGTAGGGCTGCTGGCCGGCGCCGTTCTGGCTGGGGTAGCCGGCGGGGGGCCTGGCGGGCTGGGCCATGGCGGCGGGCTCGGCTCGGCTCGGCTCGGCTCGGCGGTGCCGCCCGTCTGGCGGCGCCCGGCCCAGCTCGGGGGAGGAGAGGAGGGGACTGCCCCGCACCGGAACTACCGGGCGGCGCGCGCAGGCGCGCTGCGTACACGTGGCACTTCCGGGAGCGGCGCGCTGCGGCAGTGGGCGGAGCCTGGCGCCTTAAAGGGGCAGGGGCAGGGGCCAGCTGGGCTGCGGGTGGAGAGGCGGCACCGGGAGGGCCCCGCGGCCGTGGGCCGGGCGGAGCGCAGCGCTCAGCCGCCGTGCGTGCGACGCGGCCGGCCGGGCCCGGAAGGAGCCGCGCGGGGGCGGAGCGAGGCGCAGCCGCGGGGTTGCGTGTCGGTGCCGGCGGAGCGGAGCGCCCGCACCTCAGGCTCGACGGCGGCGGCGGGTGAGCGCGGGGGGCGGTGAGGGGCGGGGGCCGCGGCCTCGYCCTGGGTGGCCGGCGGAGGGGCCGGGTGAGCCCCGCAGGGCGCCGCGCCGCCCTCGTATGCTGCTGGGAGCGGCCTCCGGCCCGCGGGTGGGCCCGGCGGGGGTCCCTGCGCGCCCGGGGAGGCCGCGGCCTGCGTGGGTCCGTGGGCAGCGCGCCGCGAGGTGGGGCGGGGGGGCGGGCGCCGCTCGCCCCGGGCAGAGCCCGCGGGGCTCGTCGGGTCTCCGGGGCCGGGGGGCACCGGCCCGTGCGCCGCCGCCCGGTCCGTGAACCTTCGGTGGGTGTCCGGCGGTGCCTTTGTAGCCCGGGCTCCGCCTCAGCCGGGGGTCCGTGGCGTTGGGGAGCGCGCTGGGAGTAATACCCCGTAACCTACGGGTGCTGCGCAGCCTTGTCTGTCACGTTGTACCGCCCTGTCAAGGTTTATTCTAAGTATTGTTATTTTTTCAGAAATCACGGCTTTTAGGATCCTTTTCCATAAGTAAGTAAATTGCTGCAGCAGGCCCTGCCTCCAGAATGGGCTCTGGCAGCTGGGTGTGTGAGCCCGGCTGCGGCCCAGGCGCCCTTAGGAGCTGGCGCGCGAGTCGCGGTGCCGYCTTCACGGGCAAACTGGTCGCTGTTTCGGATGTGCTTAAGGTATTCGCTAAACTCAGATAGGCTGTCTCAGAGTAAAAGGTGTGATATAACTAAATTTAAGTCATCTGCTGTAGAATAYGTAATCTTTCTGGTTTGCAACCCAATTAGTAATGGACCAGACTGATGATTACTCTTCCTGAAATCTCAGAGATGACTTRCTATCAAAAAACTGATTAAAATACCCAAAGAAAATCTGTGCTGTTACCTCATTTGCAAACTCTGTCCCTTTCCTCAACTTTTAAAATACTACATCAAAGTGCGTTTTCATATCATAGAATAAACTGTACTGTAGAAGGCAGATATCAGTTTRTTCACTGAGTTTCTTAGGGATATTGATTTTTGTTGTCCATGGTAACATTTTACAATGTTATAAATGATCATATGTGAAACTATAACTTAAGACATTTAGATCCTACTTGAAAAACCTGCAAATACACCCTTAACAGCAGACTTTAAGCTCTCGCTTGCACGTTGTATTTTCAGACTTAGCTGTGGCTGGGGTGCGGGGTTGGTGCAGTTAGGTTGGGCAGAGGTTTCTTCCCTAGTCTTGCTGGCAGTACCCACCCAGGTGCAGCACAGTGTGTTTCCAGTTACTGCAAGAGCTGTTCAGCTTGGGTGTCGCTGGTTTCTGTTTCCTAATTATTCCATAAATGGATTTAAAACTGACTTTAAAAGCCTGATATCCTCTCTTATCTAAAGTTTCACAGGCTTTGGAAGTAAGCGCTATTCTAACTGGTTCAGAAGTGAAATGATGGCTTTTTAGCTAGAAAAATGCAGGTTGAGAGTAGCGGAACAAAATTCCTGTTTTCCAGAATATAAAAGAAATAAGTGTGAGTGAGTTTGTTTGCTAGTCCTTGCTGTCAGCAAYGTTCCCTTCAGGAGGGTGGCTCAAGATGTGACCAAAGCCACTGGGTGGGAATTCTGCATCCCYGCGGTCAGAAGTGGTCTCCACTAAGCAAACCCTTCTCCTTGGTCTATAGGGTGGCTTACAGGGCTCCACGGGAGTTGCCAAATGGTACTTTGCTGATGAAATAATGTTAGCCAGGCTTGTTGGAGACATTTTGAAGCAATAGCCATCTGTTGTTGATGTGATGCTAGAAAATTAACTTTCATATTTTTATTAAGGAGGCACAAGTAAGTTGGTGATGTCTGTAAAAATAGTTGGTATCAAAAGATTGTCTTGTGTCCGGTACAATTTTCCATTAAAAGCTTATGTCTGCTTGCAACTGATTATTTTCAAGGGAACCCTTGCCTTGAAATAACCTTAAAATAGTATTTTTGTCTTCCTCGTGGTTTGTGAACAGTGATTGCCAATTTTCATTGTTCTACTTTTATGGTATTTTTAACACGGGCCTGAGAGTTTGAGTCCGTGTGTATTGAACAGCCTCGGCTCTCCCCTTAGCTCGGCGTAGCTCTGTGACTTGGACAGTTCAGCAGCGTAACAACTCGGGATATCACTGCGGCTTTTTAATGCTTTGATTTGACACTGCTGTGAATTATGTAGTTACTTTTCCTGTGTAGTAAGAGTAGATTTGATATCTCTATTCAAATATTACCAGTGTGCCTTTACAATTAGCTGTCCATTTTTTCCCCATTTTAAAAGTATTTTCCTTTAAGCACTGCCAGCTGATATGCAGGCTGTTCTGGGTGTATTTGGATAGCTCTGTTTCTAACACCACTTTTCTTGTGGTGATGGAAATTTAACCTATATTAATGCCACTTCAGCTGTGTTTGCAGAGTAATCCTGTTCTCACTTTAATCATTTGAATCTTGCCCCTTAAAGCCTTYTCTGTAATGCAAAAAGATTTTTTTTGTTTTGTTTTATTCATAAGTTTAATAGATGGAAAAGGTTAATACAACTAAACGCTGTGAAGTTATTCTCACCTCAGTAATCTGAGCACTTCTCTTACATCACGCTGTTTGCCCTGATTTGCAGGTTATTTGAGTCGACCGTTTTTCTAAGCCCCATAGAGGCTTTTCTCGATTGGTATTTTGCTCAAGCAATAAATAAATCTGCTGACGTGTATGTTCTGCCGTGTTTGCTTATTCTTGACCTTTGCTTTTTAGCCGCGCAAGGGACAGTTTCAGTTGTGACGTGTAACTGGGTGTTTATGCATTGACAAGCGTATTTGATTTGTATTCTTGAAATTTGTGCCTGTTGCAGCTGATCAGTCGTTCTGAGTAACGTAGGACGTGGGTAAGGGTTTTGGGGTTAGTCATAGAGAAACCAAGGACTCCTAGCGCTTTGTCAGCTTCAATCAGGGAGGCGAATATGGGCTGAAAAGATTTTGTTCCAGTGCAAGCAAATGTMATTAGAATATTCTTTCCTCCTCTTTCCATATTATCTTTCTGTGCTATACCTGTTGTTGCGTAGTGGAGAAACTCTGTTGGTTGCCGTGAGTGTAACTGCTATGACAGACGCCTGGATTTTCATCTGGTTCTGACCTGTGTTTCGACTACGGTGTCCTGTGCTCCAGGGTCAGAGCTGCCCTTAAGTCATCTTGTGACCCCGCAGGGGTGCAATGAGTGCGGCAGGGCAGCCTGCAGCGGCCTGGATGCCTCTCCCAGCTGCACTTAGCAGGGCRATCCAGTTTCTTGAGGGTAGTCCGACTCCAACATCCCCTGACGTTAGCAGGGGTTATGCGCTCCGGTAGGAATTAGCTGGCTAAATGCTTCTAAGGATGTTGCCTTTCAGGCTTTCAAGAGGTTTTCCTGCTAGATACTGATTCACTGTGTCAAACTGGTGCTTTCACTGTGATTATCCTCTCTTTAGATAACAAGGAAATTAAGATGAAAGCTAAGAAATTAATTGCTCATGGCTGTACAGTGAATCTGGTGATGGCTTTAGTCTTGCACCCCAAAGCATCACTTTGGCAGTAGTGGTGGTTCTTCCTCTGTGCTACGTGTCCTCCCGGGCACGCAAGGTGTGCCGAGGCTCCCCCGACATCTCCGCCACGGCCGCTTGTTCAGAAGCAGCCCTGCCTTCGGTGGCAGAGGGGTTTTTTTCTGGGGCAGGAACAGCTGAATTCGTCAGTCTGTGCAATCCATCCTGGCCACTTGCTTCTTTCGCAGGGATGAGCATAGCAGCCTTATATTTTTTTAACCATACCACGGATAAGGGGTTTTTGTGGAGTAGCAGAGCTTCATCCTGGTAGCAAGGGGTGTCCTGCCTGTGACGGTTGGGTGAAGTTGGCTGATGGTTGTATGGCACAACTGGAGTGTTGGTTACAGTCATCCTGGCTGCTCTCAGCTTGACCTTCTGTTCTTGAATGTAAGCTGAAAGAATTTGATGGGAAACATGGTGTTCAAGAGTCCTTTTTTAAACATAAGTTTTGAATTTAAGGTGTAAATTGTGGCAGCCTGTGCAGGACAGTACAGGAGGTCCCAGTCTTTGAATGGCAATTCCGGTGCTTTGTGCTTAGTAGTTGTATCTCATTACAAGCCAAACAGACAGGTTCTGTGCAGACAGTAGGAATTTATTTGGTATCAAACTTCTGGATTCAACTTCACAAAACTTCTTGACCTCTTGTCACCTCTGCTTCAAACCCCAGCAGCTCCCAAGGGCAGCTGGAGCACTGATTCTGCACTGACATCCCTCTATTGCCCTCTCAAAAGTGCCACTTTTTCCCAGTTGAAAAGTTTATGTGAAGWTCCCGTTTGAAATCTTCAGTGGAACATCAGACGCCTCCACCAAACCGTACTTGAGATAAAATTATTTTTACTTCTTGCAAAGACTTCTGTCCACGTAGCATTTTCCAAGGGGAGGAAAAGGTCTTTGCTGTTGAATCACAAGGTCTGGATTCTGTTTTCCATTTCTACACTGATTTTTTTAATGTGTTTGTGGGATCACTTAATTGGTCATGATACAGTTTACCAAAACTGAATTGTTATTTTATTTTTCACCCAGGGCTTTTAATTACTTTTGTTACCTATAAATATCTTAACCATGTTTAATATGCTGTTCTGACAGATCTTAAGTGTGTTATATTTTCTGTTTATTTCAGACTATAATATTCAGATATGGCCTTCATATTTGATTGGATTTACAGTGGTTTCAGTAGCGTATTACAGTTTTTAGGTAAGTTTTTATTCTTTGGGGTTTTTCCTTTCTGCTATTCTTGTATAAAATGTCTGTTCACCTCTGTTATCTTCAAACATAGCCGCTGGTTAAATAATAATATTTGTTTTGGTGTATATTCAGTCACACTCAAATAGGTTTCACTTATCAATACTGAGTATTTCCAGAGCGTGCTCTCCACTCAATCTTACGTTAGTCGTTTAAACTCTTGAAAAAATTACATTTTCTTTTGTGAACAGAATAGGTTTGATTTTTCTAATCATACTACATTTAAGCTGGTGTAATTCAGTTGACTTYTATGGAGTTTTTCCTGATTTTTCTCTGCTGTAAAGAACTGAATTCAGTTATTTTAGTTCAGTTCGTTTGCACATGAGGATATCACTTGAGAATCCAAATATGAGGGACTGTCTATAAAAAATTCGTGTCGGATATTGAAGCCCTTGCTCATGTTCAGCAGYGTGTTATTCTGTGACTGGTGTCAGTGAAATCAGTGTGAAACTCCACTGGCATCTGCTGAAGAGCCTCAGGAAAGTATTCCCTGGCCAAAAGAGTCTGCAATCCGTATCAATCCAAGATGAAATATTAGCTTGTGCAAAACAGGAGGGGAAAAAAAAACAAGGGGGGRAAAAAAAAAGACCAGGAGGAAAGAGAATGTTAGGATACTAAGAAGGAACAGAAGGTGCAGATCACAGGTARAAGGCACAATTTACAAGTTTGAAGGATTTTATTGAAGTGGGTAAAAAGCATTTGAGATTAAGGAATCGCAGCGAGCTGTGCCACCTGCCTTTTATCAGTTGGAAGTTTAAACTTTTTCACTGAATGTTAGACCCTTGACCTACTATCAAAATATTAGCCAGTGAAATTTTAACGAAGTTGACCAATCTTTCTTATCTCCTCTTACTTAGCCCAGCAGTGATTACTGCACGCTAGCCTGCTTTTCCATTCCTGTGCATGCAAAGTCTAATTCTGGTGAAAGATACTGGAACTTGAAGTAAGAAGGAGAATTACTTTCAATATGTCCCTCTTATCCTAGAAGAAACACTCTCTCTTTTCATTCTCATTTATGTTTACAGTTGAAGAAGGCTGATTATAACATTTGGGAAACTCCCCGCAGTTCCCTGTGCTGCCCTGTCAGCAGGCTGATAAGGTCACCTTATGAAGTACATCTTTGCACACATATACTTTTAGAATGCACAAAGAATCTTTTTTTATTTTTATATATATATATATATATATATATATATATATATATATATAAAAACCTCTGGTCTTGGTGTGGCTAGTAGCTGAAGTATTGCTGCTTGTTTGTCTTGCGTTTCTATGAAGGACACTTGGGAAGCATGAAATGTTTCAGAGAAAGCAGCGGCATCTGATTTGGGAGCAAAGGCTCCTGGATGTCCAGGCTGAGGGTGGCAAAAATATTGTTTTACTGTGGTTTAGTAGGGTTGAAAGTGGCAAAAATATTGTTTTACTGTGGTTTAGTAGGGTTGAGAGTGGCAAAAATATTGTTTTACTGTGGTTTAGTAGGGTTGAGAGTGGCAAAAATATCGTTTTACTGTGGTTTAGTAGGGTTTTGTTTAACTCATAAGGTAGGTGTGAACTGGATTTCTCCAGTGACAGAAGTTAATGTATGAAAATGTTTATCCACTCCTTCTTTCTCTGTAAACATYAATACTTTCTCCTCCACTCTGTAGTTTAATACTTAATGTATATTTGGGCATGTGAGAAGGTGAGTTTGGGAAGTAGGAGTTGTATTTGAAAGAACTGTGAAGACACTCTGCAGTACCTGTAGTAATAAAGTTCATTAATGAAATAAGCTGAGGAGTACGAAAGAGTATTCATTCCTGCAAGTTACAAAACATGTCATGCTGGAATGCGATCCCAGAGATTAGCTTGAAGGCGGAGGGAGAGGTGAGCAAACACCAGCCGTGTAAAGGTCGGCCAGGCGGAGGCACGTATGCCCCTGTCACGCCGCGGCATCACCGGGGCTGTCCGAGTACCCACCTGTGCAACCGCGGCGCTTGAAATCCCACCAGATAAAACGCATACGAGGATAACGCGCTAGATAAGAAGAAGAAATGAGGGCTCCAGAAACCGATGTCACTGGCTGGCTCTGCTGCCCGCTAGCCCCCTGGTGCAGAGACCCCCAGGGCGGGTGTCAGTGCGCTCCTCGGGTGGCTCCCAGCCGCTTGCCCGTGGCCCCGTGGTCCTTTGCAGGGCTGGGAGGGCTGGTTGTGCTTGCGGGAGAAGGTGCAGTTCGGCGTAGGGACTGCGGCGATGGGATGGCTGAGCTTTAACAGTAAAACCTGATTGTGCACTTCGTAAAGTGTTTCTGTATCACCGCAGTGGTGGTAAAAGAAACTGTTCTTCAGCGTATTGCAGAGTRCCACAATACTGTGACATTGTATAGTAAAAATCCTGGTGACCTAAAAACTCCCACATCACAATATTTGGCTTTATTTTGCAGTTCTTTTGCAGAAAGAAGAGAGAATTCTGTTAGGAACGTAGCCCAGCTTTGCTTTTAAAGAAGTGTAATTTCAGCACATATATTTTTTTTCCCACCCTCTGTTGCAAGCGTTCTGCCCTCTTCAGCACTCGTGAAGGCCGCGGGGTCAGTAGTGGTTCCGAAGGAGATGTGCAGTGCGTAGTATCCAGCCACAGCTCWTTGAAGAGGGAGTAAGGGAAGATTTTCTTCTTAAAAAAACTCAAAGCTAAGAGATTCTTACTACAGTAGTTTTTCAGTATGGAATGTGATTATTTATTTTTTTGAATGAAATTTGTCCTAAAAATGCTTTACTTTGTAYGTCAATCAGTTCAAAGCAGTGAAAAATAATCCTGGCATGGGATGTAGTGTTGGCAACTTTAAGAGAATCACTCCTTGATAACCTCAAACTTAAGAAAATAATGTTCATGTTTTACACATCCTTCCTCTCCTTCACAGCAACTGTTGCATTTACCAGGGTTACAAGGGAAAAAAGGGGAARAGGCGTTTTTATAAAGATGACAATTGGTGAAAATAAAATTTTTTATTCCTGTTAGGAAAGCATTATCACATGACAGCAAGTGTGTCAGAATTGCCCTGATGATGCCGTTTAGGGGATATCCATACAATTTAGCTGGGGGTGTGGGTGAATGTTACTTTTTGTCAAAATAATGTATGAACCAACATAAAAGAATTCATACATATACTAATTATGACTGTTGGCATTAAAATTAATTTCTCTGTAATATACACATTGAGGTATGACCTTTTTTTGCCTCGAACAAGTTTTTTGTCAGAATTGGAGGTGGCTGAACAAAACACCCTCTGTTGAGGTTCAGGATGCTCTGTATTCTAGAGCCTGCTGCCAGCACTGCACCCGCATGCCCCCCTCTCCATCCCCTGTGAGCAAAACCGTCCTTGTGATGGGRCAGAGTAAGCTACGCTGGCAAAATTCAGTCCTGTTTTGATGTAGTTTTCCCAAGATAACGTAAATGCATTTCCATGAGTGACACGTTTGCATCGGTTGTGTGCCTCTCCCCCGCTGAGCATCCCGCAAGCCRCACGCGGTACACATGGTGCCGCAGCACATGGGCAAGTGAGAGTGTAGTTTGTMCGAGTAGGACACGGATAAAGGGCGTTGGTAAAGTGTGCGTCAGAGCTTGGCCGGTCTGTATTTTGTACCACGACTGTAACACTTTGCTCCTGGGAGCAAAATCATCTCTAGTGTTAGAAATTAACTCCTACCAATTCAACTGATAATTAATCAGTAGGTCCTTCTTTGTTCTAGGACTGTACAAGAAATCRGGCAAACTAGTGTTTCTTGGACTGGACAATGCTGGAAAAACTACGCTGCTGCACATGCTCAAAGATGACAGACTGGGACAACACGTCCCCACGTTACACCCCAGTAAGTTAATATTGCTGGTTCCATAGCTAGAAAGTATTTTAGTGTGTTGCAGGAAAAGCAGGATCTGATTATACATCATAAGACCAACAGTGTAACTGGGGAGAAACAAAGGAATTTCTGGGATTGCAATTTGTAGATAGTTCAATTAATATTCAGAAAAATGTGTATAGGATAGTTCAGTGTGGTATATCTAAAATTAAGAGGTGAGTAACAAGCAGAATGATGGACCTGAGAGTCTAGATTGCAGAAGCTGTGGGATATTGGAGCTTGCAATGTTTAGGAGCAGCTTCTCTGTGCAGCTGGAAAATTAGCGTTTCTGTACGCTGTTTTGATTTTTTTTGGCTCAGAGGTTGCTGTGCCATTGTTATCCTGGTAGCCTTGCAAGAGAAAGTTCAACACAGGTTAAAAATGTGGATTGGTGAATCCAATAAGGAGGTGAGAAATGGGGAAAGGATGTGAAGAGGAGAAACCTTGAACAGTATTGTACATGAAGTGCCATCTTTATGGCAAACCAGATGCCAGAGCCAACTGTTGTTTGTGTAATGTGTAGGGATAAATAATGTATGAATATTCTCTGCTATTCTTAGCACTGTAGATATTTCACATGTGTTTTAACAACAAAATGCTATTAACCATTAAACAAATGTGTCATTGATTTTGAGAGGAAATGTATTGCTCTGATTTGTTTTTTGAGAAACAAAGTACTGAAAAGACCCAAGACAGAAAGTAAAATCTACATGTTAGAAGGTTAGACTGTTCTAATGCACTGCATAATCTTCACACTAAACATAATTCTGTGTATTTCTAGCTTCAGAAGAGCTGACAATTGCTGGCATGACTTTTACTACCTTCGATCTGGGTGGACATGCTCAAGGTGAGAGTATACGTTGACTCACTTCACTGAATTGAGTTACAGTTATCTACAGTCTGTTTGTTTCGRCTCAGAAATATGATCATGCTGCAGAGATTGACTTCCCACACTGCTCTGTCATCCATCTCCATCATTTATTACAAATCCCAAATACAATTTGGCAAGAGCTGCAGTAGAGCATAAATTTTTGATGGATATCTGTATTTTGAAGCAGATTCTGTACTTTGAATCGCTTACATTTACCTCTAAGCTTTATGCTTCAAACTTACCTTTGTTGGCATAATTCTTGGGGAAACACACAAAGTTTCAGGACATCAGTGTGCGTGTGGGTAGATAGAGTGGTGATAACAGTAAAGGGAATGATACTTTTGCTCCRTTATTTCAAGTTTTGTAAAACATGAAATTGCATCCCAAAGACTGGCAACATAAGCTAAGACTTCAAAAAAACCCTGTTGCTTCTTAATTACTGATGTACATCGCTCTGAATTCTGGGATAATTTCCTTTTGTTTTTAATTCACATCTTTTCTGTAGCTCGCAGAGTGTGGAAAAACTATCTGCCTGCAATTAATGGCATTGTGTTCTTGGTGGACTGTGCAGATCATGAAAGATTGCTTGAATCAAAAGAAGAACTTGATGTAAGTTCAAATAAGTTTTTGAAAGTTTTAACTTTAACTTCTAAGAAATRAGCTCAAATTCCCAGTATCCAACAGAGCTCTGCTGCCACCTGGACATGAGTAGTAGCGATTTGACCTTCTGTATTCTAAATTAATCTCTCTGCCTTTCTCCTTTCCTTTGTAGTCACTAATGACCGATGAAACTATTCCTAATGTGCCTATCCTAATTCTTGGTAATAAGATTGACAGACCTGAAGCTATTAGTGAAGAGAGGTTACGAGAGATGTTTGGTCTGTACGGCCAGACAACAGGAAAGGTAATGCGCTCTTTTTTTTTTTTTTTTGGTGGCTTTGTCTTTTTTTTTGTTAGGGAGTTCGTTTGCCTTATTTGTGTGTTGGCTCCAGTTCACTCCAGCTACACAAAATGAACAGTTTCTAATTTATAAAGTACTTAGTACATAACAACTGTATATGGAATGAATGAATTGTGGAGTCTCTCTTTTTGTGAGTGTTAGATGCATCTCTACTACAACTTTTTTACATCATATTTRATGCCACATTTTTTCAGAGAAAACTTAATTGTACTTAGGATAATTTTTAGTACTTCAACTTTCCTATGCAGTACTTTAAAAGGATGAGCAAGTTTTCAGAGGCTATAGCTCTAGTGAGAACTGTAAGAGAAAACCGGATAAAGTCTTTCAGTAAGTGACTTTTCCCATTTAAAGTGCAGACTTAGTACAATTYGCTTCTCAACATGTTTACCTAAAGCTTAGAAATAGATTTACACCATTGTAGAAGTCTGAGTTTGTAGGTYGTGAGAAAAAAAAATTCCTACCGGCATCGGTAGCAACAAGGCAGATGGATACTATGGATCTTTGTGATACTTCAACTCTTCTTAATTTATAGCAAATACAGTGTACTACTGGTAGGAGACGCATTTGGATACAGGGCACTAGAAGTACGTTGCTCCGTTGTCCTTTGCCCTTGGAAAGACGCCTCTCTGCAGCTGGCAAAGCCGTTCCAGTGTGGCTTCTGTCCCAGCTCCCATCAGATGACCGGCAGTGTGGCCCTGCTGAGGAGGGCGCCTGGTCCTGCAATTCCTCTGTTCCTCTAAGAGTACTTACTCTTAGATGCTTCCCTTAAAGTTCAGTGCCAGCCAGAGTTTAGGTGGAGTGGGAACAAATCTTTACCATCTTTTTTTCCATGTGAAAGAGAATTGCACAGGTTAGTTTTAGAATAGGTGTAACGGGCTATAAACAGTTACTACTGACTTTTATCATTTTTTTGTATCTTGCCCTGGTTTTTACAACAGTGCACATAGTCTATGAAGTGTGAATACGTCGTGAATCTCCAGTTGAGCAACAGCTTTATCGCACTGTGCTGATCTTGGCAAGCAAGCAGCTTGCACTCTTGCTGTGGTCAGTCCTACAATTGGTAGAAAATGTTCTTTTTAATCTAGTTGGAAAGCTGTCAGAAACAGAGCAGGGAACTGTGACTGAAAACTGAGTGTAAGCTCTCAAATTCCCTGTGCATGTGCTTGCTGTTGTGCTCTGGTTTCACGTACTTCACGCTCTCCAGACGTGGATGCATGTGAAAACATGCTCAGTGTATTTCTCAAGTGACCTTAATCTTAGTAACACGTAYGAGTTTTAGATTAATTTATTTTCTAAAATTCCAGTATCCAACACAAGTTAAATAAYGTCATTCCACAGAAACAAATGTCCATGTAAAGTAGCCGTCTTTTTGTGACAATACTGTAACTTGGAACACTTCTGTCTCTCTGCAGGGCAGTATACCGCTGAAAGAACTGAACGCAAGGCCGCTAGAAGTGTTCATGTGCAGCGTGCTAAAGAGACAAGGCTACGGAGAAGGCTTCCGTTGGATGGCACAGTACATTGATTAATGCCAAAATCGCATCRGTACATTTTGTCCCATGTCTGACTATTAAGTCTGCTCCTTATTTGATCACTCAGTGTACGTAACTTGAATTCGTTTGACTGTTTAGTTATAAAAATATACATTTTTAGCTAATTATATCATGTATGCTACATTGTGTGAGGATTGAAAAATTATTTCAAGCAAGTTTGTAAGTTTAAGTACCACAACCTGTGAGCTTTCTAATCCCATGCAACATTCTTTTGCAGCTTTTAATTTAACAAGTCTCCGGCACCATTTTTGGTCAGAGCAACTTTCCAGTACAGTATGTTTGAATGCACTTTTTAACAGCTAAAAACTACGAACATGTGAAAAATATTTAATGCTTATGTTAAATTTTTTTATGTACTTTTTTGAAACTGGTTTTATAACTTCAGAGTATATAACCATCTTTCAAGGAATAATAAATAATTAGCTGATGGATAATTGCATGATGCCTTACGGTTTTCAATAATATACTTTCTTATGCAACGTCATGCAATAAATTTAAATCCAGTTTTTGGCAACTTCAATGGAAAATGTTTCATTTTAATGTGTCTTAACTAGTGAGGCTGCCTGATGATCTGAATATGTGGGATATTTTCCTGAAGCACAGAAGGCCACAAAGTAGTTTCATTGTATGTTAGAGTAAGGTGTCTTTTTCAGACTACCAAATTGCATTTATTTTAGGATTTTGCATTAGTAAAAGAAAAATCTAATCYGATGCCCTTGTAACCACCACCTTTAAAAAGTACAAATAATATAAATCAGCTGTGCCAATGTACATCTTGAACTAATGTCAAAAGTGGTCTTACTCTACTGGTCTCCTGAATTAAATCCCTGAAGTGACACAAGAAATACAGGCTTTTTTTTTTTTTTTCTGAAGTAATTTAGAATACCATTGCACTAAATATTCTGTTCCTAATTTAATTAGATTTGGGRTCTACCAGAAGATTTGCCTGTGAAATTGCCAGGAAGAAAAAATGTTGCCATTGCTGCTTGTGAAAATTTATCAGCCCACGCCCAATCGGCCAATTTTATTTTTGGTGTTYTGAACTGGGACAAGATGGATCGATTTCTGTGGTTTTGCCCCAAAACCCAGCCAGTGTGGCAGCTGCTGGCTGCCCAGGTGGCTTATTTCTGGGRTAAAATTTGGTTATCTGCAGTCCTTGTTTCCAGACCTCTGACTGRTTTTCCACATCTCTGAGTGCGTTAGTTCCCTGAGGAGGAAGCAGGCTATTTTTGAAGGGGGGGTGTTGAAGCACAGGTGTCCGTCAGCGTCTTGTTGGTGCTGGCTGAYGTCTTACTCTCATCTGTGGGACGCAGGTAGGGTTTCGGCCCTGGAGTCRCCATTTCACTGTGACGGGTTTAAGTTCCGCTGTGTAGTTTGTTTCCCCCTTGTAAGATATGAACTGCTGCAAGTGATTTTGCTGAATCCCTTTTACTCGCCGTTGTAGGTCTTCTCCAAAATACTKTAGGCCTTATGTTTCCAATATCAATGGCCGCAAATGTATTTCTGGCTGGTTTGATTTCGTAAATAACTTCCTCTTTTGACCTTGAATCTCAGATTTAAAGCCTATAGGCTCATAATAGATAAATGAGACTTATTCCTTGCCTAGGTCTGAACTTGTATGATTGAATATTGATGATCAGTTCCCCACAGTCCTAGGCTGTGCATCTGAATAAGATGAATAATTCAGAACCTAACTAATGTAAATTGTAACTGAAGTTTATTATTGCAGAATGATRTGCGAAGTGTTAAGCCTAGTTTGTGCATGGTGAAGTTCACAGTGACGGTATCAGATAGCTTTTCCAAATGACCAACATAAGAGAATTCTGCATTTAAACTAGTGCTCAGCTGTAGAGTAGCGTCTCTGTTGCAGAAATCAAAACTGGAGGTAAGAAATGGCCTCTCACCAGCGTGTAGACAATATGTGAGTCTTTACTACCTACAGCCCTTATGTAGGGGACATGCCTCTTTTTTTTTTTTCTCTAGATTTTTCTGATGGTGGTTATAATGCAGAGAACAACAGCTAAATCAGTAGGTGGTGTAAATATTAAAAATACTACTTGCAGTCACACTGTGGTGGTGATGTGGGAGACTTGGGACTGTGTTGCCTGTGCTTATGGAAATGAAGCTGGAGGTGTTCTGCTGCAGACCATTTCCATGGCTGAGCCGTTACGTGGGCACGGAGAGGTCCTCGTCACCCGCTCCTCCAACCAACTGTGGACAACATTAGCAGTAAGGAAAGGGATGATAGTATTAAGAATTAAAAAAGAAGGGAGGTGATACTGCTTTAAAAGTGAGTGTTAGGAGTAATTCTTAGTATTATGGAAATACTCAGATTTCATGTTTCCTACTGTAGGATGCTAGTTTAAATGTGGTTGTAATAAGGGCAGGAAGAAACCTGGACCTTGTTTATCCACCTGGGTATTGTAATGACTCCTGTTGTGGGAATTGCTGATCAACACCCAGTTAAATACACAAATAATCTCGCTCTGTTTCATTTCATTCAGTAGAGGAAGTATCTTTCTTCTGTGGTTTACATTCTGTTGTGCACATGGATGTGAATGGGTGTTGTGTGTCTTTGTGTGAAGACTTCATTGATAGACAAATAAACTGATGAGAGTTTTTTCTGGTGGTTTTCATCTCCACCCCCTCCACATCTCCCCGGTCATTTATTTTGGAGGTTGCTTAGTCCTATGATTGTGATCAGTCTTACTTAACTCTAAAAAAGCAACGTTCACATTTGGGTCTGACTTCTATGATTATTTTTTCACTCTTGACTATGCAGATTTCAATTAAACGTGACTTTAAAGAACATGAAAAAGAAAACTCATTAATAAAGATGTTATTTATGAAGTGTCTCATTTTGGTTTTACATCGCAACAGTTCTTGAGGGGAAATGAATACAGATTTCTAAGATACTAATAACTACTTCTGACAAAGTGGCCTGTATTTCACTGTAGCGACCCCACACGCTAGCATCTATGGGTTGAATAAAATTTATTTTGCTTGGATTTAATTAAACTTGTGGTTTAGTATGTATTGTGTAACTGAGAGGCATTGCTGTATTTCAGTCTTGGTTTAATAAATTTTTCAGCAACAGTTACTGGCATTGCAGATGGGAAGGATCTTTCAGCTTTCTCATTTATCCTCTTGCCAGATCMAGATTATTTCATTAATATTTCTGTATTCAGTGTTCAGGTACTGTCTGTGATGTGCCAGAGATGACCTACGGCGTTCACTGGAATACAATACCTGCATGTATGTGAGCTTTATTGTATTTTAATAATGGGAATTGAATGGCAAATAGAACATTTGGCATCCACTTACTTCTAACTAAAGTCAGGTCAGAAAAATGATGGTGGTGGTCTCCAATCCCAGTGAATTCACAGGTCTGCTTGAAGTCAAATTGTTYTTCTCTTGTTTGTACTGTCAGAGTATTTCATTGTTACCAACCAAAGTCCGATATTTCTATTGACTACAACGTGCTCAGATTTAGTGTAAGTAGTGTCATTGTTAGTTATGGACTTAGGAGTAATATTAAAAACAGCCTAATCCACTGGCTCTCAGTGGGGGCATGTAACTTACTTGCACTTAGATAAAGCACTTAGATAAACCACTTCTTGCACTAGTATCTCAGTGGGGAATTAAACATTTTCTGTTTTGAAATGTTGAGTGCTCTGAATGTTTAAAAGCATAATTTATATAATAAACTGCAGAAGAAAAGCTAAAGGTGAAAGTGTTCTTAAACATGTTCTTAATGTGGTGTTTGTTATTATATTATCCCATCCCATGCTTGAAATTCAAGTATTGGGAATGGAAAATAAAATTCTGACTTGGAATTTGAAGAAAAGGAGTTTTAAAGAGTTAGTTCTTGTCAAATTATCAAAACCAGGAGAAAAGTGTGCTGGTCTAGTAGTGCATTTGGGKTTTTTTGGCTGGGTATAATAATAATTCAGTCTCTTCTTTGCTAGGGTTTCTGTTCATGTGTGCGTGGAAGCAAATCCTCTACTCGGAGAACTCTGAGCATGGAAAAAATGATGTTTCCTTTGTTGCAGTTTTAAAATGAGATGGAAGGATCTCATCTTACAGGCAAATGATACTGTCTTAGAATCCAGCTGCCCTCCAGGATTTGCAGTGTCGGTGGGACTGTATTGAGGGGGGTTGCACTGAGTTTAGGTGCTTGTCAAACTGGGTCCCCTCAGCCCTGTTTGACACAGCCCRCGGGGGAAGTGTGTTAACCTACTGTGATAGAGGACTGTGTTCCAGTCCTAAGTATATGTTCTCCTTAGTTTATGTTTTTCCAATTATTTATTACTTGACTGCTTTTGAACTAGAATTAGACATTTGCTTGGTGGTAAGCAGTTATGGTAAAATAATAATTAAAAAAAGGTGTCCCTTGTTTTTCTTATGACCCCATTTCTTATGGCACGTGTCCCATCACAGTAAGAAATTTATAATAATATTTTAGACCCTTTGATACCTTTCATTCCARGATCTCGAAGCTTTCTACCAGCTAATGCTGCCTCGACATCCTTGTGAGGCAGAGGGGTTTTGTTATCTTTGTTTAACCTGTGAAGAAAGTGAGGTCCGGAGGGATTAGGTCACACTTGGTCCCTGCCTGAATAAGAACAACACAGCAACCACCAGCAACGTSAAATGAAGCAATGCCTGCCGTAACCTGGGCGCCGTTTGTCAGTGTCCTGGAGAGAAGACAGAAGCCTTCATCACGTGCAAGCTACTGAAGATACTGCACCGTGTGTAAATCAATGGCATTTTGGGTCATCTCCTCTCGTATGCCTGCGTGCATAGCAAAAAAGCTGCTCTAAGCAGTTCAGTGTCAACTGTGTTGCCCCCAACTATGACAATATTAAGTAGATGAGTTAAAAGAACAGCACAAGAACTTGCAATGTGTAGAGCGGGTGCAAAGCTTGGATCTACATTTAATTTCTGATTCTCTTTCCTAAATGTGCGACGTAAAGAAACACTACCCCTGTAAAAGGAGAAAATTTGAAGGCATACTTTCAATATTTGGGTCCAAATGCCTGCTTTTGGCACAGGTAAATAAGAATCTATATCGTTTGGTTAGATTTTTGCCCCCAGCAAAGGCGKTACTTCACTGTCAGAGTGGTTTGATGAACTCCCAGGAGCAGCACTAGCTGGAGCAAACCCTTGGCAGTAGCTTGGGGCAGAGATGAGCTGTCGGAGACCTGAGCTGAGTAATTTAAGGATACTTGAGTACCCAAACCCAGGAGTAGATACAGCGGCTTTGTTGACAAGGGGTGTCCTGTGACAAGCTGCTGGTCTGGGAAGGGGTCGGACCGGCGCTTGCAGTAGTTTGTGTGTATGAAAGACTGAGCCGAGGAGGGGAACCTGATCTGACCCTGTCGAGAGGGTCTGAAGTGGTTCGGGTTTTGTAGCACACGGGGTTTCTGAGCAAAGGGAGCTGGTTTCAGTGAGAGTGTGGCTCTTGAGAGGAAGGTCAGAATTTGTTTTAAGTTCAAATTTGTTAAAATCTGTGTTAAAGGTTTGTTGAAACCTAAGAGCTTTGCTAGCAGCAGGAACCGAGGCAGTGAGCAGGCTGGAGGAGGGGGTCAGCGTTGGGGACCATGGCGCAGGGTCTGCCACGAGGATTACGTGGGCGTCTCTAGGAAATACTTGACCAAGTTCCTGGCTGTGCAGTGGAGGAAGGGAAAAATGAATGGGGTTGAAAAATGTCCTCTTGCCAGCGAGGTAAGAGGGAGAACAATTAGGAGCAGAGCTTCTAACGCTGCTCTGCTACAGCGTGTTTGTGGGCTGACCCCGGGGCCGGTATTTGGAAACACTGGTGCTTGTGAAAGCGAAGGGGAGAGAGAGAAATTAGCTAGTGATAGGAGCTGTGTTTCGGTCGGTCTGTGCATGCTATGGTAATGCCAGCGTTTGTCACGTTTTTTTGAAATCCGTCCAGTATCCTACAATTAAGCTGGGTTTTGCTAAGTCACTGAAAACTGCTGGTCCTCGGTTGACTGTTCCCCAAGGACAAAGCTGAGGTCACTGGTTTAACGCACTTGACTTCTGACCAGAGATAAGCAGGAGCTGCAAAACTTAAAACCGTATTTTAAGCTCTCTCATGCCTGTTGGCACTCGGAGCTGGATTTTTGAGTTCAGCACAGATTATTGGTTCCAGCCCCAGTGCCTGAATGCTGTTTTCTCTCTGCTTTCTTAGAGCAGGATTTTGGTTTAGGTTCAAATAAATTGGAACTGTGAAAGGAAGACTCCTGTATGTGCCACTTAACTCTTCTATTCCCTGATGTGTGTGTGTGTGTATGTAACATATCTATAATATGTAAATCTATATGTATACGTACATATACACACACAAGATGTTTAAATCTGTTCAAAATATTGTTACTGAGGTGCATTAGCATGAAATTGCAGAGGACATTTAGTGAAAGTCTGCTCATAGTAGGTTTTAAAGGCTGAAAAAAATCAGGAGTAGTCTGCAGTAGAGAAAACTAAAAGCATTTGCTTTACTGGTGAATAAATAATTACCAGAGATACTATGGGAGAAATTCAGATGTGCAGCTACAGTAGGGAAAGCAGCTGGAGTTTTGGGTGCTGCCTGGAGAAACAGCATTTAGGCAGAACAGAAGGAGGCAGAGCTAATAATATAGTTTGCCTTTTTTTAGAGCTTATGCTTTGTTGCTGGCATCTGAGACACTTTTAGCATTGGGTGTTCCTACAAAATGAGATGTTTACTCAAGCGTTTCTTCGAAAACGTGTCCCATCCGCTTGCTCCGACTTGCTGCTCTCCGTTTGTGGCAGCTGGCTCTGAAGACTCCGATGAAAATCCCCAAAAGAAGGTYATGTTGATTTGACATTTGTGCTTGAAAACTTGTCTGTAAAGAGAACTTATTTTTGATTTATAGTCTTTTTTTGTTCCCCTAAGTTCTCCTCTAGTCTTCCTATCTGCTATTRCCACTTCTGTAATATCCTCTTGTTTCCTAATCTGTAACTTGAATTGCCTCCTAAGTTTAAAAAACAATWTGACTTTTCTTTCCCAGGCTGTTTTGGAGAGGGCTTTTCTTCAACAGTTTGATGTTTAAAATCCTGGGGAAGAAATCCTGGGGCCGTCTGTCAAAGAAGAAATTCTGCTTGTGTTTTCAGAGCYGTTGTCAGCTAGAATGCAAGAGAGAATCAGTAAAAGATTTACGCATGTTTTTTGCCATTATTATTTGGGGAGAAACAAGGAAAACCAGAAAAAGTACGGTCACCATGGTTAGTTAAGTTCACAGAGCTGCTGCAAGTCTGACTGCAGCAAAGAATGTGTAACAGATCCTCACGCATGTGACTGTGGGATGGAGTCTATTTATGTCTCCGTAAACATGAAATTATGAAATACATGCCATGGAGATGGTGCTGGTGAAGTCCTTGTCTGACCTGGTCAACTATCATTGGACTTGCACCTCTCTGGGAGTACAAAGTGAATTTGGACTTACTGCAGACCATCGTGCTGCGGAAAGATGTTTGTTGGAAGGGAAGTAGGTCAAGTAATAAAGCAAAGGAACCACCCAGTGTCTTACCAGGTAAGWGGGAAGCTGCTAATAATAATAATTAATAACATCTTGCACACCTTGTGGACATAAGAGCACTTCATAAAGACAGCGTCTAGAAAAAAAATCGCCAAAAACTCCCACGTTTTCTTTTGTACAGTTCAGATTTGAAATAAATTCTTCTTAAAACAGATGTGTGGCTGAGACTTGAAACTTTTCTGCGAAATTTAAAAAAAAAAAAAAAAAGTGTCTCAAGATTGCAAAAGAAGGAAAAAAAATGTGTGGGAGAAATGGATCATGTACGCTTTGCTTTTGCCCTCATTAGGTGGTACCGACGGTGACCTGCACGGTACAAGGCTGCGGTGGGGAAGGAGCTGGTCCTGCCCTGAGCCTTCTTCTGGAGCCTGCCTCGGCCGTGCCCTCCCCTGCTGCCCCTCTCCAGGAGACGTGTCCCACCCCCACTCSCTGGGACCATCCTTGGCACCTCTGCTCGGCATCGGCTCCCGCGCCGAGCCCGCATCCCGCGTGCAGAGGTCAGYGACGTTCCCCACCCTCGCTGCCTAATTCCTCCCCCAATACTCGAGGGCGGCCGTAGGTCTGCCCTAGGGTAGCGTCTCCATGTCCAGCACCCGTATTCGGTGTAGCTCGCCGCTGTACGGAGGCTCGGGCAGCCTCCTTGGGATCCGGAGCCCGTTGCCGGAGGGGGTGAGCGGGCAGGGAGTGGGCTGCGCCCCGGGTTGCACCAGGCAGGAGCTCGTCGGGACGTGCAGCAGCCTGCTTGCCGGTGCTGGCAGGGGGAGGAAAACCGGAGCYTGTCCTGGGACTGGGTGAAAAAGTCATGCAAGGGGGGAGAGCAAAAACATGGAGGGGAAAAGACGACCAGTCGGATCCTGGATTTACTTCATTCCTGGTTTTCTCATTTCACAGAAGAGGCAATCRAACTCCTACCTTAATGCAGCAAGCACCTGAGCAGACAATCCTTTCCAAAACCGACAGTGGCCCTCCTTTCACACCCACCATCCCCAAATCTCCTGGAGGAGCACGTGCCTTCACCTCCCTCCTGTGTAATGTAGCCTATAGGGCATGCGTTGCAACCCTGTGTCTGCTCCTTGTAGCCTGTATTTCTATATCTCTCTAGGGAATAATCTGCTCCCGGTCCTGGTCTTTGGGAAGTTTGTGGGTTTTTTGTGCTAAGACTAAAAACTTAGGTGAGGTGGAAGGAGCAGCGTTCCCCCACAAGCCTTCTACAGTACAGGAGAAGGTCCTTGGTGGAAAGCTSTGCCTGATGGGGAGGTTTCAATCAGGAGCCCAGGCTGGCATGGTACTGCTGCTCAAGAGCCAAGGAAAACCCCCAAGCCCCAAATTCAGCTCATTTCCCCTGTGAAAATACAGTCGTGCCCCATATTGCATGGCTGGGCAGCTCTGTCAGCAGTGAAGTGTCGGTGACTGCTGTGGAAATTTTGCCTAGAGATGACTTTCAAATGGTTTTCCTATTAGCCTTCTAAAGGTAAACAAAGAAAGGATTGGCATAGAAGAGTAGGAAGGCAAGAAAAACTAAACTATGTAAAATTTGCTSAATAGGCTATTTGCTGTTAGAGAAAACCAGGAATTTAGGCCCCATGTTAAGCTCATCATGGTGTGCAACCCACTTTTGGGGTACTTAACAGAAATYATCATAGTCATAGGTCTGGACATTCTTTTTTTTCTTCCCACTGGTTTTCAAGTGACATTCTTGCACTTTTCTCTGCCTCAGACACGACTGTTGGCGTTAAGGCGGCTCTTGTGCAATCCTCCTGCCCTTGAGATGAATCTCAACCCAACTGAACCATGGCGAGAGCTTGCTGGAGCAGCACGTTGCCCGAGCTTGCAGCGGGCTCTCCGCAAACACCGCTCCATCTGCCTCCGCTCGGCACTACGGCTGCGGGAGATTTGAGCCGTGATTTATGTCCCACAAGAAAGAGCAGCATCATATGTTTAGGGTAAGGTGCTGAGTATCATTCGGTCTTGACAACTGTGGGATTCAGAAGAAGTAATGCGTCAAAAATCTAAAGGCTGGGTTTTGCTCGTGCAAAATTCGCTCATCCCTCGCATGCTGCTGCTGGTGCTGCATTTGCTGGGCAGGGGTATCTCTGGGTGGTGGAGGGGAGTCTAGCTCCAAAACAGCTCCTTTTGACTTGGATTTCAAAAAGATGCAGTTACGATCTGTGTAAAAGCTTCAGCGAAGTGGATAATTTGGATGGTGGCCTCCTTTCCCCCATGAATTCTAGTATATGAGGGATGTCTCAGCAGTTGTGTTTTCTGCCTCATGGCAGGCTGGCTTCTGGAAACTTGATATTTCCAGGTATTTCAGTACTAGCATTTAGMTACTTGTGTCTCCTTACAAGTTTTTGTATTTGTATTTAAACAGCAGACAGACTGTCAGTAAGACGTGGTTCGTGTGAATGCTCTTCCTAAAAGACGATTACAAAAGCAAACAGAATGATCACTCCGGGTTCACGGTTGGGAAGCCGGGACAAAATGAGGCTTAAATAGCAATGAGTCAATGCAGCRATGAAGTGCCTATTTATTGGTAAATAAAAGTTGGCTGCCATTGCCTGCTCCGAAGCCCGCGTGCCCCCGAGGGGTTTGGAAAGTGGTGATGCAAACTGATGAGTCACAGTTTAGAACAATAGTTTCTTCATGCGAAATGACTCAGGATAAAAGAAAAACAGGTTTTTCAAGAAGCTGAAGCCTATGAAATTACAAAAAGGAATAAAATAATATGACATCTTTAACCCTGTGTTGAAAGTATTAAATCTTTTTCTAAAAGATTAATGCAGTGGTTGCGGTGGATCCCTGAGACCAGCAGATTAGACCGTGCCTGTTTGCAGTTAGCTTTGTCCTTCCGGAGCATGCACGCAGGTAACTAGAGCAAAAAAAGGTGAATACCGTGTGTACGAGCATTAAATATTATGTATATAACAGCGTCTCATATAACACTGGACTGCAGTCACTTGTCTGCATCACCCTCCCTATCCTCTCCTCTTTGGCCAGTGTAAGGGAGGAGGTTGGTCCCGCTGAGCGGAGGGCAGCTCGGCTCCCCGCAGGGTCCGGCTCGCAGGCGGGATGCTCTCCGGGTGGGAGCTGTCTCGGTCCGTGCGTGGTTGTATGTGGCTGGAGTTCCCGTCCCACGTCCGCAGAAAATACTGCCTGACCTCTCCCCTCGCCCTGCCACGGACCAAACAGCCTCTTCYGCGAACTAGAAGCTCTGCTAGGTATGATGCTGTACAAATAACCTGTCCTCTTCATTATAGATAACCCTGTTTCCTCCAGCAAGGGTGGAATATGCCGCCCTGTAGTTTCTGTGGCCCCACAAATGTCCGTTTTAGGTATTCTGTAGAGTTTTGTTGCAGAAATTATCACCTTAGTAATCTGAATGCAAATATGTACAATTTTTTTAAAGGATTTAATTACATCAGAGCAATTAGGTAAAAGGGAGGGCAAGCTGCGGTCTGTCAATAAAAACACTGTAATCAGATTAATCCAGCAAGCCAAAAAAAGGGTTGATTTCCTTTCTTGTACTACGTGTATTCACACGATGGGTAGCGAATTTCCCAATACCCTCCCTCAGCCCTCTGTGTCCTGCACCTTGTTGAGTTTGTCTGAAGTGGGGGAAAGCTTGGGTCTTGCCCAGGGCTGCTGGCATCTCCCCATACCAATGGCTTTTATTCGGAGTTCAAGTCTTCATTTCAGCYGGCGATGCCCCCCGGGAGGCTCCCTGCTCTCACTGCTTTCCATCCGTAGGTGGCAGCAGGCTTTAAAATCTTTAAYTTCTCAACATCGATGTTTTTTAGGAGCGCAGGGAGTTGTGCAGTGCTCTCCAGAACTTCAGTGCATGGAGCTGGCGTAAGAGGAATGAATTATTTTCAAGGACCAAAACATCCTTTGCAGCTGTTCACTCAATTGCTTTATGAAGATGAATAGAAAATCAAACTCGGGGGTAAGAAAGGGCAGAGAGCACCTATTTCGGGCCAACACACCTTTGCAAAGAGCAGCGATTTTGTCTGATAAGTTACTCAGGAAAAATAATGTGGTTAACAGCTTTCCCTTGACAAAGCACGTGGATGCAAAAAGTCACGTTTGTGATGCGGGTTTAAGCCGCTTTGCTTAAATTTGCTTTTGCATTTTCTGTATCTCTCTCCCTGCATTTGGGGATGTCTCTTCTCTGCCCCGTGGTGATGCCTGGCTGCTGTCTGGGTCAGCCTGAGGTGGCATCTGGGAGCGAGCAGGCTCAGCACGGTGGGGCCGGCTCGGGGCAGAGCTCCTGCTCGCGCTCCAGCAGCACCTTGAGTACGGAGTACGACCCGCTCCGTGCGGACGCAGCCCCGTGGTGACGATAACCCCGGCTGTAAGGGGTGCTCAGGATCTCCGGCGCTCGGCATCTCCATCCCGGTGCCCCCACCTCCAGCAGCATCGCACCGCGGCCGCGCCAGGCTCGGCAGTGCCGTGAGCCAGCCCTCCTCCAGCCTCCCCGTCCCCAATCCCCTTCTGAGGATGGAGCAGGTGAAGGATGAAGGTCAGCATCGAGCTGTCTACTCCCAGCAGTTTTAGGTTGCCTCCCCTGCTTGTGGGTCCCCCCCAGCACCGCTCGGCGTGTCCCGGGGAGCGCGGTGCCGGATGCCGAGCGTGCCACGGTGACTCCTCTCTCCGGTTTGCCTTTTTTCCTGTGTGCCGTGCCAGGCTCACCCAAACAAATCAGACCGTGTTGACAAGGAACAGCCAAAAGCTGCATCGGCTGCAGGCGGGGCTGAGAGGTCGGCGGGCTCCCGGCGAGGCAGGGCGAGGAAGGTGCTTGTTTGGAGGAGGCAAGGGGTCGCGGCTGCCTCCCAGGGCGATTAATCAGGAGTCAGTTAAAGGATGGCGGGGCCACGGGTGAGAAGGAAAAGCTCGGGTGGTGGGTGCACGCTGCTGCGCGCGAGCAGCACCAGCCAAGAGTAGGGAAACCCTCCATATAAGTCATACTTCTGCAAAAATTAATCAGTGCTCTAATTGAATGAGAGATTCTTTTTCACCCGCTCGTTTGCTGATGGGGTGTTGCTGGAGCAGTGGTAGTGACTTGCTTGGAAACCACAAAGGTGGCAGGATTTTTGACAGGCAGCAGGGCAATCCTAAATGAAACCTTGCGAGCTGTACGCGGTGCTTGTGAAAATTAAATAATAATAAAACGGTAGTTACAGGAGTAGTGTATGAAAGCGGAGCTCCGTGACTCGACCAGGAGGGAAGATGGCCAAAGGGGAAGGAGAAAGCCTGGGTTTATGTCTAGATCCCCTGGGGCTGTCGGCTCTCCCGGGAGAGCGGGGACAACGCAGCGCGTTGGGTTCAGCCGCAGGAGATGCAGCGAGGGAGCAGGACCTTTGTATTTAACTTTTCCTAATAACATGCTTAAACACCTATGTTTTACACAGCTTGCTCGCACAAGGCAAGGGGGTGATTGCAGTTGATGGGGGTGCAATGCCGGTGGCACTGCTGGGACGTGGGGACCCTGTGCCGGGAGCCGAGGCTGCCGCACTCCCGGTGTTATCCCGCGAGCGGCACCTCTCCATCCCCACGGCCCCGGCAGAGCTCGGAAGTGAAGCACGACCGCTTGTTTACAGCCGTTAGCTGGCATTGCAGGCAAAATTACCCCTATTTTGACACCTCTCAGAAGCTAGCAGCGACGAGCGACGGCTTTTCCAGAGGAGCGGCAGCAGCTCCGCTCAGACCGCCGTTGACAGATGACAGGAATATGAGGGCTTGATTATTATGTGATTAAGTTGAAGTGATCATCTTATGTCTCTTTAGTGTCTAACATAAAATGAACTGATGATCTCGGTCTAGTTTGCAGTGGCCTTTGGTTAGAAACCACCAGTGCATGGGATGCGGATGGGTGCTGGCATCCCGGGAATAAAAGGGGGTCAGGGACAAGGATCCTGCCTGGGTGGTGGAAGCTGCGCCCAAGATTGTGCTTCTGCAGTGTTCTGCCCGGATTTGGGTGGCTTTTTCCCTTCCCCACTCCAGGAAATTCCCAAGGAATAATTTTCATGTCAGACAGCTGCAAGACCGGTGGTTCTTCATCCGTTGTAGCGTAAAATACGGATTTGTGCAGGACACGGGGGATTTGCTCTGCGGGCAGTGGCTGTCCTCGGAGCCGGGCTCCCTGCGGACCTGCCTGGCCCGAGGTGGGAAGGTGGGGAGAGCCTCAGCCTCCGTCACCCTCCCTGGTCCCGAGCACCCAGCAGGAGGGCTCCCAGTACCCAGGAATACCAGCAAAAAGCAAAAATAGTTGTAAAAAGCCACTATTCAAACCACCTATCTATACTGCAGCTTCTTGGTGGCCCTCTGAAACCATATCTCCTTGGAAGCGGAGTTCAGAGGATGGTCCCTGCCCAGGATGAGCAGCTGCCACAGGGGTGCAGGGACCCCCCTGCTCCACGAGCACCCCAAGGCTGAGCCTTGGCCGTGGCTGATACCACCCATGTGTCATGACTGTAAAGGACATGAGTCAAGGCCTCTCTCTCTTCCCATGTGGAATTGCATTTTTCAACCTTAAATTCTATGAGGATAGTTTTTCCTATAAGATATTCAATATAGTTGTGCCTATAAGATACTCTTATAAGGCTAAAAACCCTTTTAATTTCAGGTAAAGTGGATGCTGGCACTGGTGGGATGCTCAGCCTGAAAAGCTTCTGTACCAGCAGGTGGGAGCTGCGTAAGAAGATGCTCTTTAATCCGGCAGCTTCACCACAGTTTTGCTCTTTGGTGGTTGTTGATGCCACCCGGCCTTGTTTTATTGTTTTTCTCTCAGCAAGAGCCGCGTAGGAAACGTTACAGCAGGTGTTAGGCCATGTTTGTGTTTTAAAGGCATTTCACATTGCGGTTCACATCTGCGTTAGGAAAGCCAAAGAGAGGTATTGAGGTTATTGTGGGAAATTTACAGTTTAAGCATCGCACTTAATAGAAACCCCTTCTGCTCAGGCTTGGGCTATTACCGTATTATTCCCAGCCTCCATCTGTGCCTGCTGCTCCACCGCGCTGAGTGCCTGCAATTACTTCCAGAAGTTCAGCCTCTTCTTGAAAGCACCCATTTCCCTSTGGCTCGAGCTGTCCGCAGCTTTCATCTGAAAAAGATCTCAAAGTGCTTTTTGAGCTGCGTGACTCTGAGCCGGGGGATGCGGCAGCCCCCGGGGGGGCCCAGCTGCCGGGTATCCAAAACGGGATGCTCTTTCTCCCATCAGGCAGGTTATGCTCGGTCTCTACAGCAAGGGCTGCTTTATATTTATTTGCACGATTTCTCTGCATAAACCACACGGGTAAGTAACTGCCATGCAGCTAGGCAGCGTTTGYACCTAACAAGAGCCTGCAAATTTCAGTGTCTCCCCACCCTTCCCCTGCGGTTTGCTGCATCGTTTGCTGAAATAATGGTTAATGCGGTGCTCAATAAAAGCGCCGAAGCTGGGAGCTGCAGCGGAGCTGCCCCTCCAACAGGCACCGCAGCGGGCGGTGGGACGGTTTCTTCAGCTGCTCCTGGGCTATCCCAGGGGAATGAAGCCGCTCCGYAGGCACTCGGTGTGAGCCCCAGGGCAGCTTCAAACCAGCCCAGCGGYGCTGCACTTCCAAAAAGTGCTTTCTCCGGTGCTGGGATGTCTCCCGGGAGGCGGCAGTGCCCAGGCTGGAGCGTGCACCGGCGGGGTGTTCATCAGGACAGACCCCGAGCCCGTTTTAATGTCACTCAAAGGCACCAGCCAAGGAGACGCCTGGACTTTGGGCCATGACCGTGTAGTTCAGTCTTCCCGGCTAAAGGCAGGAGAGGTGACAGCGACCGAGGGTCGTGCCACCGGCCTTCAAGGTGGCAGCGAATAAAGCGTGGATGCGGCATGCCGCGGGGCACAGCCGAGGCGCTGCGGAGGGAGGCTGCTGGTTTAACAGGCGCTGAAACAGGTACGGTGTCACTGATGCTCGTCAGCACCAGCCCTGCTGCAGCCAAGGCAGCTTTGCCCGTCACCTTGCTGGGGCCTCGTGTTCCTGGAAAAAGGAGCAATTCCCACGTGCTGCTGCCGCGAAAGCCGCTCCTCCGTGCACTGCTCCATGCGCAGCCCTGCATCCCTCTGGGTCGCTCCTGCTYCCGTCCGTCCCGGGGACGGCTGGGCTGGGCGAGCTGGAGTGGGCTGGGGCAAACGCTACCTGCAGCAGGCTCRGTGTTGCTTTTTCTGAGGGTTTTGTTTATTTATGGATTTATTTTGCCAGGTCCAGCCTAGCTCCCACCCACCGGCTTGCTGGGTGGTGAGCCACCAGGACGGAGGCATGGGGACAACCCCGTGTCATTTGGAGGAGCAGCGATGGCCCTGGCGCGCTCCGCACTGCCTGCGGGGCTGGAGTGCCACTTTGCCATCAAATTAGACTTGAGAAGTCGTAAAATAATTGCGGTAACATCTTCACACTGTTTTCATCAGTAAGCAAAGAACACTGCACACACAGAGCATGGGGAAGCTAACGGTCCTCAGGCTGTGGCGATGCTGAGCATCCTGGTGTGCCTCGGGGGTCCCTGTCCCCATCCCTGTCCCATCCCTGTCCCCATCCCTGCTGCCAGGGGTGGGAAGGCTCTCATCAGGGCTGTGCTGCCAGCACAGAGCACRTGTGCAGCGGCGAGAAGCTCTTTTGGAGCAAAGCCCCTCTCCGCCGCATCAGACCCAACACAAACTGCTTGGAGAGCTGCGTGTAACTTGGGGAGGGGGGATACGAGCCTCGGTTTTTCTTTCTGAAGCCAGCTGGCCCAGATCGCTGCAAAAAAAAAAAAAAGCCTTCTGAAAAGCAGCATCMTTTCGAGCAGAACTGGTGGCTGTTGAAAGTGGCGGTGGGGGGAGGAAGGAAGGAGGGGGCCGGGCGCTGCCGGGAACCAAACGCGCTCGTTTTGGCTGGCTCTCTTCAGCAGCGTGTGGGCAGAGCGCCGGGATCCTGTGTCTCGGGCTGACAGGGGCTGCGCGTTGCGGAGATGACTCACGCGTTTCGTGGGGAAGATGATGCTCTCGGTGTCGCCGAGCGATGCC
Organism: Oceanodroma leucorhoa; assembly: GCA_030449065.1. Classification (NCBI taxonomy): domain Eukaryota; kingdom Metazoa; phylum Chordata; class Aves; order Procellariiformes; genus Oceanodroma; species Oceanodroma leucorhoa. Next base: position 3,365,596 of record JASVER010000092.1, read on the forward strand.
GTCCTCTCCCTCCCCTTCCCCAGGTGAAGGTGCCAAAACTGCACCGAGGGGAGACGATGGCCCCSGGGAACGGAAAGTGGGGGCTGAGCCCTGGCTGGGACAGGCAGCACCGCGGGTTCCGTGTCTCGTTTACAAAGGAGATGTTATGTTCCCTGCCTTGATAATTTGGGGTCATAATTGCACATGCCGGAGCTGGGCATCCCCCCGTGCTGCTGAGCCGCACCGAGCTGCGGCAGGGCTCAGCTGTGCGGGGCACTGGTGTCGGCAAAGCCGGCGTGTGGGCTGGGGAATTTGGGCCAGTCATTAGAGGAGCAGGGCTGGGGCTGGGGCTGGGGTGTTTCAGTCCGGGCTTTTCCTTCAGGTTTACATTTGATGGTGCCACGGAATGAAAAACAAATTCCTCCGCAGAGGAGCTGAGCCCGTCAGGCCTCTTGCTCAGATCGGGTCCAAGAGCATCCTAAGAGGGGCTGCAGGCTTGGGAGCAGAGGGGGCTGAGAGTGGGAGGTGGCGGGCGGCGAGCCRGTGCCAGCCCGCTGCAGCCCCCCCGCTGCCTTCTGCTCCCGGGTGTGGGTGCAAGCCTCCCCCGGGTTTTGGTGTTTCAGGTCCCCCCCCCTCCCCGGGCCGTGAGTTTCATTCTGACTTTCAGGTTGGGATGAGTCAAAATCTCAGAGCAAAACGTAGACGAAACTGCTGCCTGCGGCAGGGTTTCTGCTTGCACCAGCTCGAGGGAGCATCCTCGGGGGGGGACAGCCCTGCGCCGAGCGCCGTGTCCCATGGCAGGGGACACAGCCCCGGCCCCACGCACCTCCCCGGGAAAGGCAAAGCGAAGCCATGGGGCATCCATGGGGATGTTTTATCGGAGAGATCTCCGCTCCCGCTGCTTACCTTCAGAGAGCTGCGAAAGCTCATTTGAGCTGGGTTTAGTCGACGGCTGAGTCTGGGAGATGTTTCAGTCGCTGCTGGGAACTGACTCCTGGTTCTCTCCTGCCATTCAGTAATGAGCTAATTCCTTGCTTATTTACCCCAGCGGTACAGCCCTTCAGATCCACGCAAGCCCCAGCCAGCAAACCTTTCCCTGCGCCCCGATTCCCTCCTTTCCAATGAATCCCTTTCGTTGATACATGCAGAAACTAAAAATGCAAAATGAGTTTGTAAATGCATGACGAGTTCACTGCTGCCAGCCCCCAGCATCCCATCTCTTCTTCAGCAGCCAGYAAACACTACCTTCAGACTGGGAAATCAGCCAAAATGTGATTTTTGCGAGGGTCCAAGCGCATTTCCCTCTGGCTGGCGGGCAGCGCTGCCCTTGGGCTCGCTCGGCCACGCGTTCATTAGTGTAAGGTAATTCTGTTTGCTCAAGCAGGCGGTGTTGTCCACTTAATTGTAAGGAGATRGGAATCCTTAGCTGTGCCAAAGATTTTATGAAAGCGTAAAAAAAAGCCAGCGAACAGTCTCATAAGCCGGTAAATGGCATCCTGTGTCTCCCCATTAGAAAGCAGAGAGTTACACCGAGGTTAATATTTCATTTGGGAAATAAATCTGCTCTTACTCTATGCAGTCCATAAAAGCAGCCAGGCCCAAGGTACCCCCCGCAGATTAGCAGTCCCCAGGTGCCAGGAGTTTGGAAAAACCCAGAGTCCCCACTGCAATTAATGCAACAGGCACGAGTGCTGTGCCCCTCCATCTCCGCTCGTGCACGGTGCCGGAGGAGCCGGGCTTGGCTTACGGTGCGGATGGGGTCGTTGGTTGGTGATGAACTACCCCGAAGGTGMCATGTTCTCCCGTTGGGTGTGTTGGCCTCTTCCTTCTGCACCCAGAAGGGACAAGCAGAGCTGCTGGCAGAAACCGGCGTCATCGGTGCTGAAAAAAAACAGAAAGGAAAGAAAGAGAAAAAAAAAAGTAATCTATTGATTTATCCAGGCCATTTCCCTTGAAATGAAGGAACAAACATTTTTCAGCATCTTGTCCAGACTCTGTTTCGGTTTTGCTGACTATCGGGGCATTCGGCGTTTCTGCCAGGAGCTGSAAATGCTACCCCTGAGCTTCCCTGCCGCTGCACACCCTGTTCCAGTCCAAACCAATCCTCTCGGGGAAGTTTACAGCCTTCAAAAGTACATTTAAWTTTGCTCTTAAGGCATCTTAGCCATAATTTGCCTTCCCTTTGAAGAAGTTCAGAGAAAACCAGCACGAAAGCTGAGCAGTTCACCATTACTCCCCTGTWACTTACCACCAAACCCAAACGCAAGCCTGCAAGCGGAGCTGCAAAAGGGACATTGCGACACAGACTTTGCTGGGTTGCCCGGTGGCTTGGCCTCTTGTACCCTGCATTTAACGGGCCTTTTCCAGCTTTCCTGCTGAGACGCTGCCGAGACCCAGAGGGGAGRTGGGCAGGGAGGGTCAGAGCAATAAAAACACCCAGAGCCAACCTTTTTTTCCCCCTTGCAACTGCTATACTCCTCACATGGGAAGCAATCCGTTATCTTTTCTCTCCGTGTAGAACAACCCCGAATACTCAGYGCATATTTGCCTTGTCCCATATGCATGTTGACTTTTTTCATCCTTCTGTTATTACAGATGCTGCAAAGGCAATAACCCTGAAATGTCACAGCTGTAGATTTGTATCACACAGATAAGATGGTGTGGTTAAATAAGGAATTACTCAACATCTAAATATTAGATAAAAGACAACAAAATCTGCGAGAACAAGAACAACACAGTGTACAGTACCCACGGGGTTCACATCCCCGCTCAACCTGGGAAACTTTGAATGGCCTGAGATAGATAAGCTAATTTAACTGTCTTTTAAAGTGCTGGAAAGTATGTAGAGCTCGACCAGRCTTGGAGAGGAGATCATCCCTCTGGGGTTTAAAGCTGATCTCTGCTCCTTGCTTTGCTCCCAGCAGTGTTCGGCGAGCTGTTCAGCGGAGGAGGTTTGCACTGGGCAGGCTGAACAAATGACTTTATAGGAATTCGTCAGACACTTGTAATCCCCGCTGACGGACCACGCGGTGGGTCAGGTTTGCTCCGTAGCTGGGGTTTCCAGGGAATGCCGGACRTGGCCGGACTGTCGGTGCCGTGCCGAGCACCCGGGCAGCTCCGCTGCTCCCRACCCGGCGTGGTTGCTGGTGCCCGCGCTCCTCGGGGGCTTTTCCCCAACACCCTCCTGAAGCATCTCCCYCCTCTTCCTCGGAGGAGGTGACGGCCCGAGCAGCCACCTCCCTCTCGGCTTCTTGCTGGGCACCGCGGGAACACTTCATGCTCCAAAGAGACTTTCTGTTTGCTTGCAACCACTCACCGATGCTGAGAGTAATCTATGTCAGCACTGCAGTTAAGGCTTTTCCCATCTTGYGGGTGTCTTCGATTGATAATTATATCTAGTTACCGCTGTAACACGTGCTGGTGGCTGGTTGCTCCCAAACCGGCTGCGTTCCCGCTCCCTTCCATCCGGCTTTGCCTTTGCTGGGTGGAAGGGAGCTGGATGGAAATACCTTTGCAGGGTATTTCCCACCAGAGCTGCTYCCCCTTGTAGGACTGGGGGGACCAGATTTGCTGAGTTTCAAAGCTCAGGTCGTGTTTTCCAGCCGTAGGAAGCAGCTGTGGGCCGGAGGCGGCAGTGACATCTCCCTTGGTGGCAGGTGGGGCAGTTACTTCATCCTCACCGACTATTTTCTAAYGCTTGGGATGGAAAATATTGCATGYGYGTSGCAGGCGGGCTGGTGGGATGCTGAGAGGCGGCTGCGGTTGCTGTTGGCGCGGGGGAGGCACGGCCGCGCTTGGCACGCTCTCGGTTCTGGCTGTGCCGGTGCCGTGCCGTGCCCACGCCGCTCCCAGCCGGCACTCCCGGAGCTCGGCTATTTATAGTGCTTCTTCCTCCTGGTGTATTTATATCAGCCGGTTTTAGAGCTGTTGTCTAGCACACGCAGAGGACTGGGGAGATGCTTGCAGGCTTCAGATCGGAGGAGCGACCGAAGTCCTCACGGCTCGGCACACATCTGGCTCTTGCCGTGCCGATAAATGGCGGCACTACTGTCCCGTGCCCAGATGCGTGCCTCGGCATCCCCGTGCCTCAAAAAGCCTGAAAAATCAGCCATGGGTGCCCTTTGCTGCTAGAGAAGAGCTGGTGCCGAGGAGGGGATGCTCGGGGCACGGGGGATGCGTGTCCCTGGCCTGCCTCTGGCCGCGCAGCGATGCTGCCTGGCTCTGCGCTGCTCCGGAGGGTGCTCTCTGTAGGGTGGATTTAAAAAGCTGATTGGAATCAGCTCATTCCCCATGGGTCTCCAGAAGCAGCCCTTCAGGGGGACGGACCCACCCCAGGTCTGCGTGCTGGTCTCTCTGGGTGCCGAGGACTCCTGTGTCCCCCGGGATGGCACCTGGCTCAAAGCTGTCTTTGGGAATGGGCGGCACAAGGGCTGGCATCCTTGCTGCTACGCTTTATCCCCCAAACTTAGTCATTTTAAAGCTGGAGCTGCGAAAATTGCTGATTTCCCTCTTTTAGAAATGCTTTATTGATCCTGCTTGCTTATTAAGGGCAGGAATTTATCCCCCGCCTGCCGGTCCCTCTGCGCAGCATGAGTGTTATTTGTGGTATCCCCTACAACAAACACCTATTTTTAGCCGAGCGTTCTTGGAAGGGGTTTCGGTACCTTGTTTTCCGCAGGGAATTCTCTCGCTTGCAGGGTGCCTGGAGCTGCTCGTGGCGCTCCAGCCCGCGCAGGGGGATGCTCGGACGGAGGCAGGGCAYGTGGCAGGTCCAGACCCGCGAGGATGGCCGGTGTCCCGCTCTGATGGCAGCAGCGTCCTAAACAAACACAGCATCTCCCTCCTGAGAATCATTTTCCCGGGAGTTATGGCTGCCGATGYGTTATTTTGCTTTTTGACCTGCCTGCCTCCCAGGAAAAACTCCATTTCATTGATCAGACCATTTCAAGCTCATTGCAGGGCTGCTAATGACTAAGCCGTAACAGCAATATTTTAACCTCTGTGTTTTCTCCTGGTGTTCAGTGTCAGCATTATGAAGTACCACTTAAAATATAAGCACAGGCAGTCAATTGTTTTAATCTTTATTACATCTGAATGTACAGCAGCTACTCCCGAGCAAGAACACTGCGTCTGATACTCAGCAGAGTGGGTTTGGCTGGGAAATGCCACCCCACCACTTTGGGAAACGCCATCCCACCGCTGCACACATCAGCAGAGCTCACGGACAGCCCCAGGGCTCATTTCCCAGGGCAGCCACAGCACGAACAACACCCCCAGCACCCGACTCCTGACTTTGGAAGGGGGCTGTATTCCTCCTACCTCCTTCTAATTCCCCTATAAATTGCATGATTTATACCCCTGTGCAGACGAGGTCCAGGGTCAGCGCCCTCAGCACCCTCTGGCAGGTGAGGGATGGATAAGGGCAAAGCCGTGGGCTCACCCTGTGCCCCCAAAACCGCTCGGCTGGGGGCCGAGCACGTCCCCACCACGACTCTGTGGCCGATCTCCAGCATACGGGGTCAGCACAGGAGCAGAAGGAGCTGCCCGCAAGCAAACCCAGCCCCATCKCATCACCGCTACTTCCCCACGCTAATCCTCCACGAAAAAAAGGTGCCTGGTTAAACCCTGCACGTCACAGGCACGGGTCTATTTTTAACTTGTGCATTAAATGAACAGGGAATGAGTTTGTCAAGTGGAGTTTGGGACGGGCAAGACATCAAGGCAGAGGCAGTGCTTGTGAAACCCAGCTGGTTCAGCCAGGGTCGGCGCTGGCTGGAGCGGGATTTTTCCCTTGTTTTGTGGGTTAGTCATAGGTTTGTTTATTTTTTTAGAGGTTTTTTTTCTTAATTATTCATCTGTTGCAATCACAGCAGACACATCATTTCACAGCCCTACATGGAAATCCAAGACCAAGGAACTATTTTTAGCACGCAAAACGTCTCCCCTAAATGTATTAACTTTGGAAGAGTAAATATTAAATACACTCTCATCGCATTAGAGGCATTTATGCAGAAGTACAGCACCAGCGTTTTTAATGGTTAGGGGAAATTATGTTATACCAGTAGCACTTAATCAAACACAATAAAATGAGATCTTACTGCAATTCTTTCAGGATAAGTTGAAGGGAAATTAATTCATTTTCACATCCGTTGCTGATGATTTACTGACACTGGGGCATAGTTGCCCAATTAGTATTTATGGTGGTACTTGCAGTCCTTATGCAAAACATATAGGGGATAGCCTAACATTTATTTTGCAGTTAAACTGAAATGATTCTTCGCCTGCTCGCCCCCGATCGAGGCATTCAGCACCGTCTGTGACGAGGGTACTATAGGCAAACCCCAAGCAGGCAACACAGGGAAACCCTATGGGCTACAAGTGCCTATAAATATGTATTTTTTCACAAGAATGGCTTTYTGTAACTTTATTGGGGATGTATTTCCCAGGCTGGGCTGTAGGAGAAGGCTGCGGTGCTGCCGGTGGAGCCCCGGTGCCCCAGGACCAGCTCTCCCTGCTCTGCCGGGTTTCTGGAAAAGCAGCAGCGRCCCTCGTGGCTGGGGGCTCGGGGCCCGGTGCCGGTGGCTCTCGCCTGGTGATGGTGATGGGCAGCGGGGGTGCTGCCCGGGTTTGGGTACCCAGGGTTTGGGTCCTGTCCTGGCAGAGCTCCTCACTGCACCTCGCTCCTGCAAGAGGCAGCTGGTTGGGTTAGAAGGAGTTTTCCTAAAAAGAAGGATGCCAGAAATATGGAGCTGAGCTATTGGTGGTGGGGTGGTTTCATTGTCGTCTCGGTTATTGTCTCCAGTATGGGCTCTCTGGGAAAGGAGGGATGTACAGAGGCGACGTAGTCCTTTGAGATGTCCCAGATTTTCTTCCCTCTTCCTTTACTTCCAGGCATTTGGGTTCCATTTCCCATGCCCATTCCCACGATAGACCTAGCCAGRCCATCCCAACCATCTCTGGTCTAATACAGGTGCCAGAGGCTGGGATGCATCTTCCCAGGAATTTGGCTAGCTCTCTCTTCCATGAGGCTCAGGTATTTTGGAGACAAAATCCTTGCCGGTTTGTAAGGACATTACCCAATGTTGTCCAGCATCAGACCTCCCAGGCCCGGCCGTGCTGTGTGTCATCCCCCCTTGGACATTTTGGGAGYATCCCAGGGCTGGAGGGTAAATCAGGGGAGTCAAACCAAAGGGGTTTTCTCAAACCAGGAGCACGGCGGGCTGGCCTCGCTCCCTGCTTTATGAAATCGAACTCTTTAATATCTTCCTGCTTAGAACAGGTGAAAAACTTATTACAGAAGACAACTCTYGAACTGGCTCTGGACGGACGGGTTCATGCACGATGCTGCGGGCATCGCGCCTGCGCCGTGAGGCTCCGTGGGCCGGCCAGGAGTTCCAGTTCATCAGCGGGGTGCCTCGGGCKCTGCGAGCAATAACACAGCCCAGTAATAAAATCCTTAGTTTGCAATAAACTGATCCTTTGCCTTTTCATTTAAGAGCAAATTATAAGGCCATGGTAGTTTAAAGGTGGATTTCCTTCTCTCCTTCCCCCACCCTCCAGAAGACCCATCTCAGATTGATGGTTTTAGTGCCGTCTTCTCAGTGCACTGTGATTTCCCTGATTAATCACTTTGGTAATAAATTGAACAAAGCATGTCTATTAAATACCTCATTTTCTTTCAGCAGCTTGGGCACTTGGTCAATTTTACAGAAAAAAAAAAATGTGCCAGGAAATACCAAAAAGGAAAGACAAAAAAGCTGATGGCCGATTCCCTGATGACCGATTGCCCGCCCAGATGAAGCCGCCGTGCACTAATGGGTCCCACACCCCACGGAGGGGTTCCTGGCACCCAGCCCCACCAGGTTATTTGCTGAAATGAAGTGACACCCTTGCCCGTGCCCTCCAAGCCGCCTGTGCACGTGCAGGGAGACGCGGGTCCCACTCGAGGGAGTTTTTAAAGCTGTCTGGACGAGCYCTGCCTCTCCCACCGCGCTCGGCACGGGGAGGTGCGATGGGGGGTCAGCCCTGGTGCCCGCCTGCCCGCAGCCCACATCAGCAGGAAAACAAGCAGCGTGTTACAAACAGCGGGACATTGCTGTAGCATTTTGGATTTCACAGCTTGCTTTCGCTCCCGTGAATAGCAAATAGCGCGTTTCCCGGCGTTTCACGCCGGCTGCTGGTGCAAGGGGCTGCTCCTCCGAACCTCCCGTCTCCCAGCAGGGCCCCCCCTGCGTGTTTTGCTCTGAGTCTACAAAACAAGACTTAAATCTGCAAGAGAAAGGTCGTTACCTTGAATGACAGAAACTTTCAGGCACTGGGGACTTTGTCAGCACCCTCTTGCTTGGGCTCTCCGCTCCAGCACCGACACCTCTCCAGCACCGACACCTCTCCAGCCCCGACACCTCTCCAGCCGCGCTCCCCAAGGGCTCCCTGAGGTCTGGCGAAGGAAATGTAAATGGAACCGCAATGGAAATTCGGAAATTCGCTCTTCACGGGCAGACAGCTGCTGCATCAGCAGGGCCGGACCAGCTCCGCAGCCCCACGCTCCGAGCTGCATCCCCTGGGATGCTCCAACGGGCCCCCCGGTCCCCGGGTAGATTTGCTCTGCGTGACCTTGCCCACTACACCAACACAGGGGTACACAGAAAACACTGCTTTATTGACTGCATTTGCCAACACACTGAGGAATGCAAAGGGTTTTTTTCATAAGCAATGGGCCATGGTCCCAATGTGTATTAAAGCATACACTGTATCTAAACAGGATGAAAATAATGGCAGACAGAGCTATTCCAAGGCAACACAAATAGCATGCATAATACAGTCTCACACAGAACGAGTTTGATAACATTATATTGCTTTAAGGATTAACTAACATGGAAAATGTACAAAAAGGAGAAATAGGTTTTTGCATTAATGAAAAATACATTTTTTCTCTACAAAGGAATTTCTAATACAAGAAAATAAATATTGCAACATAAGCCAAAAATAATTTAAAATTGCTCTTTTCAATATATTTTCAATATTTCTCTTTTATATTAACAAATGGCACATCACGTTCTTTGAAACAAAGAAAACAGAAGGGTTTCTCCTCCTGCGACATTCATAGCGTTTCCTGTAACTGATGTGAAGTGGGTCTGTTTTGTATGTGGAATGGCGCAAACTGTGGGGGGATTTCCTTAAAGAACAACCAAACCTCACGCCCTGCCCTGCAACAGCATCTTCCCGCTGGCGGCTGCTCCCGCATCCCRCTCTCGCCCCCCCGGCTCCGTTCTGCACCCCCCCACCTTGGGGCGAGCTCCGTGGGACAGCAGGCATCCAAACCCCGTAAAATAGGTGCAAGCAAAAAAMTAAAATAAAATAAAATAAAAAAATTAAAAAACGGGTGTGGGGAAAATGGGTGTGTGGAATCGGAGCTGTCCTCGGGAAACTCCTGCAGCCATCGGGGCGGGGGTTGATGTTGGGGCTGTGCTCCAGGACCAGGGCACGATGCTATTTGCATCCTCATCTCAACTGCCACGGCTGCTGCTTCTCCAAGGAAACGGGTGCTCTTACAGTGCAAATGTCGATTCCTGCAGTTTATACATCTTAAAAGACAACATTTCTCTACTAAAATAAACCCTTTTATTTTTTTTTTCTTTCTATTCATTTCAAAATACATTTACAGTAACATCAAAAATATTTTCCTTGTGCATTTTCTCTCCTGAACGGCGGGCTCCCCTGCTCCGAGGCRCTGGCGAGGATGCACCGGGCCGGGGATGCAGCGGGGTGGCCGCGGCCGTCCTGCCGCGGTCCAGCCCTCGCTCAGCCCCGCGGCTCACGAGAGCCCCTTTTCTCCTCTCTTCCCCCCCACCCCGTTCTTCTCCCGGGGTTTGACGTGCCCCACCAGCCCCCTTTAGCTTTCCCCACCGTCTCCCGATGGCAAAATACGATGCCCGATATTTTGGGAGTGTTTCAGACTGTTTTATTGCCTGGTGCTGGCGGCGCCGGGTTGGTTGTTCTTTAAAGTCTCCCCCTTTTTGCTTTCCTGTACTGAGAAGACAAGTAGTGCAGAAGCTGATGAAYGGAGCTGTGTACAGTGAAATTTGTGGATTGCTTTTTTTTTTAACCATAATTGAGTGAAGCACACGGAAGCAAGATTCATTAAAAGGCAGCATATTGATTATTGTTATGACTCTTATACTAGGATACTGTAGCTAAAGCTAGCAAGCCTGATAAGATAAACTAAGTCCTATTTACTGTATTTAACATTATCTGAACATACTGAGCCTTAATTAATGAGCAGATTTTCATTTCCAACCTCAATGGATTATGCTAATTTATAACGAAGGTGGTTCCCGTTTTGCTGATTTTCTGTTGGTTGTTTTTTTTTTTTTTATTTTCTCCTGCTAATAACTTGTGTAACATTTTTCCCATCTGAGGAAGATTCCTCCCCAGGCATGGTCAGTCTCAGCCGGGTTAGTGTTGGGCTTAGCCAGGGCTGGGAGCATCCGAGCCGAAGCCCCCGCCGCTCGCCATGCCTGGGATGAGCTAGGCTGTCATCGCTTATCTTTGCTGCAATTTTATCGCTAATAAGGACTTTGGAAGGCTGATAAAGATGATCTACTCTAAAACATCAATCGAAGGAGTCTCAGAGTTTCAAAAGAAAGCTCACAGTGAAATGAGCAAAAAGCATCGGAAATCAAAACGGCAGGATGCGGTCTCGGAGCAGCAGCATCCCTCGGAGCAAGCTTGGAACCTAACGCCGCAGCAGTGTGTTATGAGTTGTGTCTTTAGTCCTTTGTTGCTAAATAACTTCCAATTTTTTCATAGTGACAAGTTTCCGGTTTCTGGCTGTGCTGCTTGACTGTCAAAATATTCTTTGGCATCCACAAAATTATTTGACTGATTGGTTTGACAATTGCAAGGTTTTTCTGTTTAGTGATGGGTTTAACCGGTTGCAGAAGTGTCCCAGGTTTGGTTTTTTTTTTTTTTTAGTTTTTTTTTTTTAACATTTTTTATTTTTAAAAAACAACAACAACAAAAGTTTCAGTGAATTCCTTTTTTTTTGTTCCCTGAGCTCACACTGGGGTCACTCCAATAAAACACGTAGCACGACTTAACTGTGACCTTTGAAGCCAAAACCGAAGTAATGGTGCAATTAAGTGCAAACATGGAAATTCGCCTGACTTGTAGGTAACGTGGGCTTTTAAACAACATTTAAGGCTTATTGGGGACATTTTATGCATTAAATTATTGTAGTATTTATAATGTCAGCTTCTGTGAATCACCCTCCCACAACGAGTCAACAGCTTGTAACCAGGATTTAAGGAATAAAAAAAAAAAGAAAAAAGGATGGGGAGGAATAAATTCACCATTTCCATTGTAGCGTTTAGTAGGAAAACAAAATGGTGAAGGCAAGCGTTTCCATTCCCCCTCGGTGACGGCACGTTTGGCCTCGGGGCCGAGCGTTTCGTTGTGCAAAGGGGATCTCAAACGTGCCGCCCCGGCAGGGCGGGACCACGGCAGCCGTCGGAGAGAAGCACGGGCAGAAAAACTTCGCTCGACCTCCCGGGTAAAACCAACCCCGCCTCCCCACGGTGTTTTTAAAGGACGCTTTTCTCCCCCATCCTGCCCCACAGTTCCATTTTCCAGCTTGCTAAGAGCTGATCAATTCACCTGAGTAAATCACTTCAGTTTTTCCCACGACCTCAATGGGGTCGACCTGCGGGGCAGGGACGGGGAGAAATTTTGCATCCCGGCCCCTGGACGSATCCCGACCAGATGGAAAGGTGAGGGGAAAAATAATGACCGAGGCTTTTTTTCCTAAAAATAGAAACGTAACGTTGCTCTCTTCCACCCCAAGCGCTTTCCTCCAACAAGCTTTTTGTGCTTTAGTCATTATTTATTTTAGTATCGCTTATTTTGCTTCCTTGTATACGCGCACACAGGCGGGTATTTCCCCCCCCCCAGCTGGCCGCTACCGTACCCTCCGCTCGCTCCCTGCTCCGGGGGCAACCGTCCCGGGCAGAAATCTGCCCCTCGTTAAATAATGCCCATTAATTAAACTGTCATCCCTGCAGAAAGCACGGGTACCGGCACCCTCCGCCCTYTCGGCACCCTCGGCATCGGTCCCACCGGGCGCCGGCTCGCGTTCCCGGGAAGTGGGGTCCGGCGGGGATCCAGGGAGGGACCACTACTGTCACGGTCATCGATGTCGGTGAAGCTGAAGCTGTATCTCAGGCGTATAGAGAAGAGAAAGACAACAGTGCCGAATTTCCAACTATATACACATATTAAAAACCCCCCTTGCTATGATATCAGGCAGAAATTGGACATGGCAGTTGTAACTGGGTTGAGGCCTCGTCGAGCCGGCGCGGCTGGGAGGAGTTAGGATGCCAGGATGCTCATCCTGACGATGTCCTCGCCGGCCGCGTCCAGCTGGCCCCGCTGCGCCCTGCCGCCGCGGGACTCCCCATCCGAGTCGCTCATCTCTGCGTCGGAGAAGTAGCCGTCCGTCTCGGCGTCGAAACGACGCAAGGGAGCTCCGCCGGCGCCGTCGGGCTTGGGGGGCTGCGACCTCCGAGTCCCTCGGCTCTCCTTTGGTAATTTGAACCGCACGACGGTTTTGGGGCTACCTACGGAGTCAGGCACTTTGGCCGTGGGGCTGGGCTCCGGCTGAGTGCAGCGCGGCGTCTCCTCCTCCTCCTCCTCTTCCTCCTCCTCCTCCTTGCTGGCGCAGCCCCTCGCCCCGGCCGGGGGGTGAGGCTCACCGGCTTTCGGGAGAGAGCCCTTCTTGGCCGCCTTTTTYGCCTCGCCCGTCCCTTTGCGGTCGGCGGGGAGCTTTGCTGCTCCTTTCTCCGACTTGCTCGGTCTGGAATCGGGAGCGAAGGGCTTGGCGGCGTCATCCGACAAGTCGCTGGCGTTGTTAGTCCAGGGCTCCGAGCTCTCCGGGTGGCTCCCACCCACGGCGGGGGGGCTGCTCCTCGGCAGCTTTTTCTTAGTGTTCGTTCTCGTTTTGCTTTTCACTTTCTTTGTGGACTCGCTCTGCTTGAACGGGGACCTGAGGGAATGGTCCATCATGAAGCTCAGCAAGGTCTCCTCGTCCTGGAGGAGCTCCTCGGAGAGGCCGGGGGTGCTGTCCTCGTGGTGGGCGTTGTTGAGGGACCACTCGCTCATCGCCATGTTCTCGGCGGTGATCTGGACCGACTGCGCCAACCAGCTGTTGAAGAAGGTCCCGTCGATGGGGAAGGAGGTTGACAAGCCTGGAAAAAACAAAAGGGGAAGATTGCCTCAGGAGCCAGGAACAGCCACGCTGCCCTTTGACAACTCCACCGACTTCACCGAAACTCCCCGGCACCAGAGAAACACTCAAAAGGTCAACCGTAAAGCACCACAGCAGGACTCACAAGAGGGTTTACTCCAGCCCTGATGCTGAATTTGGGGTCCATCGATGTCACAGCACAACCACTCCAGCGGTCCCCCCCATCTGACGCCCCAAGAACCTCCCCAAATCTAAACGGAGCATCTCTCTGCAGCGAAGATGCCAAGCCCCAACCCACCCCAGCACGGGTAGAAAATACATTCCCGTGCAAAGGTGGCAGACAAACAATCCAGGTGTAAGCCTAAAAATTTGGTGACTGCTACCAGAGCGGGACTTGTGCCCCAGGCGAGGGGTGACAGGTCCCGCCGGGAGCAGCTGCCGCCGGGCCACCACGTGCTGCCAAAACCCCGGGTACCACCCGAGCCAGGCGGTCAGTGGGGTGATGGGCCCGGTGCTAAATCTGCCTACAAAGGCGAGGAGGGAGCAAGGCAGGTCTGAGAACATCTCCAAATACTTGAGARGTGTGAAAACTGAAGAAGAGGAGCAGAGATGACAGGCTGGAATGGAAAAAGCTGAAAAACTTCCTAATAATTATCTCTGAGAGCAAGAGCGAGCATTGTGGGCTGGGCTGGGTCTAATTAGCCACCGGAAAGGCGCATACCTGCACAAGCACRCGCAGTTTTAATCCCCGTAACAGAAACCCACGGGTTCACCATCAGAGCTGGTTTTATGGATGGAGGAAAAATTAGGTTTGATTTTTGATTTCAGGTTAAGAGCTTTCCTTTTAAAGCAGYCAGTCTAGCAACAGAGGAGGGAAAGAGCGGTGGCAGGGGCAGGGTGACTCACGTCCGCAACGTTTGCCCCTCTCGATGACAGTTTTGCGTCACCCTCCCCTGCGAGCAGCGACACGGGCCGTGACCCCGCACCACGGGGGGACAAATAAAACACCCTGCGCAACGCCGGGGCTGCTCAAGGGCAGCACTGGGGAGGTCGGTCAGCTCAGATCCCCCCTCAGAGGTCCCACACCTCCTGGCAGGTCACCACGGTCCTTTCGGAGAAGACAGCCCCCCGGCCCTGGCACCAGCCCAGTGGAGGCGAGGGGACGCAGGAGCAGGGATGAGCTTTGGCCATCGCGTGGTACCCAGGCGCCGAGCAGCCCAAGGTCTCGCCGGCAAGGATGCTGCCAAGCTCGCCTTCCCCCAGCCCTTCTCTGACAACTGCAGCCCCAAGTGATGCTTCGAGCTCTTAACAAAATCCAGGAGGTTACAAGACCCCGGGTGAAGCTTTGGGTCAGCTGCCTGGTTTCCCCAGCTCGCAAAAGTGCAGCTTTTCTCGGAGACGCCCCAGCCCTCCACCATTTAATGGAATTTGCCCCGTAAAATCCAAAGTTTCTTTAGCAGAGAACAGCGCAGAGACAAGATGAGYGCAAAAGCCCAAAGGGGCTCCTGCCTAAAAACCAACAGCTTTGAGAAGAACAGAAAGCAGCAGAGTCGGGGTGAGCAATGGGCAAAGCAGAGCAAGGCAGGGTGGCCCAGACMCCCACAGAAACTCTCTGTGACCCCAGGAGACTGTCTGAGAGCCCCACGGGACCGCGCACCCCCTGCGCACCCACGGGGCAGCTGAGCACACGCGAACTCATCACCTCCTGCCCCGCATGCCGGCGGACGTGACAGCGCCGGAGGAAGTCCAACAAAAACCCAATTCYGTGTAAAAACCATATGTAGTTGTCAAGGATCTTGTCAAAAAAGACCTTTTTTTCCTGTTTTTTTACTTCCCCCCCCAGCTCCATCTGCTGCTGAGCGGCAGTAGGTTGCAGCTGATGGGGAAGAGCCGGAGGTGGGTGAAGCATCCGCAGAACCAGCCTGCATCTCCTCGCTCYCCCCCCGAGCAAATTCAAGAGACCGGCTGCGCTTCGTGCCTGCCTCCTGGGTGCTCCGGGGCCGCCGGCACAACCAGCGCGACCGCGCGGTCCTGGACAGTATATGCCATGAAAATGCACAGCCCRTGTGCTGTATCCACCATCGGTGCACAGCACAGAAGATACGGGGGGATCAGCCCTACTGCGGGGTGGGTAAGTCTGATTTTATCACCGGAAAGCAAAATTACTCTTCAGCAGCACATCACGGGTTTTGTAACACATTCTCCCAATCTGGGCGTAAGCCCTGGAGCTGTCGGGGGGGATTTTACACCCCCTGCCCCGCCGGGGACCATGTCTCCGACGCGGTCTCTCCCGTAGGACCTCGGTAATTCAGGCTGATGCCCACAAGGGAGAGATGGAAGAGGATCCCACGGCCTCGGGTGTAACTCCACCGTGTACGAGCAGGAGGTATCAGGGGCTGGGACTCTTAACGCTGCTCCCCAAAACAGGGAGCCTCCAGCGGCACGGGTCAACTCTGCGCCCATAAAATCAGACTTACCCAGTTGTCCCAACACAGTTTCGTTGACTGATTTCCTTTTCTCTTTCTTCTCAGGACTATTTTTTCTACCATCTCTTCCTTTCCTTCTCGGGTCACTTTTCTTACCCTTTGTCTTCTTCCCAGTTTGTTCTGGCATTTTTTAGAAAAAAAGGAAAACTCCGTGTGAGACGAGGCATCAGGGATGCTGCGGTGAGCAAGTTCCCCTGGGGCATACCCCTGCGGTGGAGACCTGGACCAGACCGGCAAACAACGCCAAGCCAAAGGGAGAACAGAGGCCACTTTTTGGCCAACTGTAGGCTAAGGTCTTTATAGGTTAAGAAAATCTGAATCCCGTAGGTTATATAAAAAAGGGGTCTGGGCCTCRGATACGAACTTAGCACGGCTGCAGGAGCAGTCCCACTGAAGGCAGGGGACTCGCTGGAGACCCTGCAGCCACCGACGTGCCCTCCTGGACCAGAGCTTTGGGGTGAGGACCCGCAGGAGCAGCAGAAGGGATTAACCCCGAACCCTGCTCAGACACCTTCCAGGAGACATGGGGACCTCCAAACCCGGCGGTGTGTCACCCATCACCGACAAGAGCATCTCCTGGAGGGATTCAGCTGCAGAGCCGGTTTGGCAGCAATGGTACCGGCAGCATTTTAAAGCAGACCTTGATTTGATTTGACCTTTTGGCGATACTAACTGCTCGCACTCATACTGTGMGGGGGTGAAAAAAACCCAAAGCTATAAAACTTAAGCAGTGTATTGAGCATAAGTAAATGGAGTAGGAAAGATGACCTGCATTGCCTATGGAAAGCCAGGGATATAACTCTTAGCTATGCAGACATTCAGCTAAAAATCAATATTTCCTAAATGGCTTTGAACTTCTACTGGATTTATTCCTCTTGGGTAAACAGGACAAATACCCTATAAAAGTACGACTGGTATTGCCAAGCAAAATACTTCAAACAGTTTTTACTTACTCCGTTAGGTCATTCTCCCACAGAAGTCCATGCTAAAACTTCTATTAATTTTCAGAGGGGGAAGGATATTGCCCTTAAACCAAGATGTGGGTGGCTGATGGAAGCAGAGGCGAGACATGCAGTTTTTCAGAGTCTGGCCCATAGGTTGAACCTGCACAAGCTGTGCAGCTATCGGAGCAATGATTTTAAGAAACGAATCGCTTATTGCGTCGGCCAGCAGCAGACCTGCAAACAGCCTCAGCAGAGAGGCTGCGAACTGGATGGGTCAGAGGGAATAACCTCTGCTCTCCCCTTGGTGCGGCAGTGGAAACGTACTGGGCGAGCAGGGGAGGGAATTCGCATTGCACCTGCCCGAGTCTGGATTAACAGAGGATTTACAGTCCTGGGGTTGCCAAGCCAGGAACCCCTCCTGACCAAAGGACTCGCTGAAAGAAAGAAAAGCAAAAGCAAAATTGGTATTTGCTACGCTCCTGCCAAATAACTGGAGAAACGCAGACAGATTTTTCACTTCGCTTACAAAGTAAAAATCTAACTTTGTTTAGACAGCACAATGGGGCTAAAGAGAAACCCGAGCAGTATTTTTTGAAGAGGAACCTGTCAAAACAGTAGCCGTGTTTCAAAGCCAGACTGTTTACTTTCCACTCCATGCAAGAAAAATACAGGGGAGAGAGGTGGGTTCATTTTACACAGGCAGTTCTCACTAATTTTATTAAAAATCTCCTGTTTAAATGATCATTTGTCAGCAGGAAAAATAAACCCCTCCAGTTTTGAGTTTTATGTGGGAGCCATTCCAAAAATAACTTTGTGCCAAAACCATCTTTGGAATAACCCCAACAGATTTCAGTCGATGACTACCGTAACGGCAGTYAAAAACTGGCCTCATCCAGGCAAAATAATGCAGACTTCTTCCTTTCTCCAAGAAACCCCAGGCATGCAGAGCAGCCCGGTCGGGACCTGTGCAGAGGGGATGCTACAGGAACCGTCGCCCCGCTTCCAAACCAGTCAGCGCTTCGTAACGATGGAAAACGCAGCAGTGAGCTACCCGCAGCTTTGGTCCCACCGGGGGCCGAGTATCTTTAGCTCTAAGTATCATCAACTGGCASGGAGGAGGCTTAGCCAACGCGTGTTGGGTGCCCTTGGTAGCATCGGGGTCTATAATGGTGCGYGTTTGGGGTGGGACCGGGATGGGCCAGCTAGGAGCTGAAGCAGAAAATAAACACAACACCGCTTTCCACGGCTCTGCTACGCGCTGCCACGCGCGGGCACGGCGGCTGGAGGCTGAGCCCTTCTCTCATCTCCTCGACACGATCTCGCCCGAGATCTCCAGTCCTCGGGCAGGACCTGGAGATCAGCGCGAGGACCACCGCGTCGGGGAGGAGGTACGTACCGCTGCCGTGCTCCTGCCCGCACTATGACTGCCACAGCTAAGCCGGCCATCCTCTCTTCCCACATTTGGGATCGCAACTTACGGCCTGATGCTACATCCCGGCAAGGGAACTCCTCCCGAGCTCGGGAGACCCTATGCACCCACGCCGAAAGGCACTCGGGTCCCTAATGTCCCCCTGGCATGGGAAGGACCCGGGTACCAAACCACCTGGAGATCCCAGGACCAAATTCCCGCAGTCGGGCTCTTTCCCTGGCAGCAGCATCTTGCGGGAGCCACGTCCCTGCAGTCCCTGCTCAGGCTCAACCCAAAAGCCCATCGCGGGAGAGACGAGCAGCTCAGCTCGGTCGGCTCAGAGCGGAGAGCAAACTGGCCAACGCCAACCATTTGGGGCAGGAGAGAAGAACGTTTGCATCAAAGCGTATGAAGCAATCCCACAGCCTGCACACCAACCGCCGCCTGAGTCCCCCTCTCGCCGCGGGGCTGCCTCCCATCGCTCACCTTTGGGCAGAACAAACATCACGGTAATGGCAGTCGTGCTCTTCCCCGAGTACGTGCGTAACGTTTTCAATAAGGGCCACTGCTGGGCGGTGCAGACAGCCCCGAAATGCGAGCAGCAGAGCCCCGACACAGCTCCCCCTCGCCGACCGGCATCCCCACCCCACCGGGGAGGGTCCCGGCTCACCCACCCCAGCCATCCCCGGGAGGGGCTGCTGACCCCCACCCCATCGCTGCCTTAGAGAGAGGGTCGGGCATGCACCGGAGGTCAGACTCCCCAAGGCACTTCGGGGAATGCAGGTCCCCAAGGGCATTTCCAGCCGTCTAACACCCCATTTGCGAAGAGAGGTGAGCTCAAAAAGCTCTCCKGGCAAACCACCCTGTGCCTGTCTCCTTCTGAGAGCTGCAAATCCTAAACAGGGTTCGACCAGCCGAACTGAAGAGCATCACGCCATCCCCTGCAACCCCCCCCAAAACACTGGCAGCAACAGCGCGTGGCATCTGCCTTCAGGATCTGAGTTTGTCGCTCTCGTCTTTTATCCACCCGTGATCCCCGAGCTGGACCTGCCGCCTCGCCGCCCCAGCCAGCAGCATCACCGCTGGGAGCAGAACCCGGCACAGAYTTCCCAGGTGCCAGGGAATGGCTCTCGGGATGTGCAACGCGGGGTCTCCGGTTGGTGGGACCACCATTTTGTGTGTGCCCAGCCCGGTGACCCGTATCGCTGGTTCAGCGAAGACCTACAGAGCAACACACAGTGTCACTAATCTGTGTCACRGGGACCGAGATTTACAGGACCCTCATCCCCCCGGAGCACAGCCTGGGATCCCGGCCACCCCTGCCCCGCATTGCCGTCTGCCTCTGGCCATCAAGAGGAATTTGCACAGGCTCCGAGTCACAAACATCTCAACCTACACATTTCTCAGCCTCCAAACCTTCAGTCAAAGGAAACTTTTGTCAAGGAAAGCTCAGCCCAGACGGTTCCTGAAGAAACCCCAACTATGTGATGGCTTCAAACGCAACTCCAAAGCCACAAACACAACAACCGTCGGCAGAGCCTGCCAAAGCCCCAGATGCTGCTGCTGGAAAAACTGTTCTGCAGCCACGGGGTTTGCTCTGTGCTGCCATCGAAGGGAAAGGAGGAGGGGTCAGGAGCTGTAGGCTCYGGCACCGCTTGTGCAAAAGGAAAAAAAATAGGACAGAAGGAAACCAACTGTATTTCAGTTCCTTAATAAAAGGTGCCAGAGATTTCGCATGTGGTGGGCGCGACGTTCCCCACTAATAGGTGTGTGGAGCGGAGAACTGCAGCCGACCAGAGCTAAAGGAGCTGGTCTCTAGCAGTAACAGACATCCCACCAGCAGCTTAACCTTTGATTCTTGACAGAGCCAGAGGCATCTGCGAAGAGTCCAAAGCGAGGGCTGCTGACCTGTGCCAGGGAGCCAGCTGCTGGGGATCAGCCCCAGCGCCAGCAGCCCTGTGCCCAGGGTTTTTCACCTCCTCCCAAACAGCTCCATCTTTCTGACCGATTCCCATGGAGAGGAGGATCGGGAGGGATCTGTGAAAACAAGGAGCTCCAACACTCCGGTCACCCAGGGTACGGCTTTATTCTGTGTTTCTGAACAAAACTGGAGATGTGCAAAGAGTCAACATTCRAACCGTGCTTAAATAACACTGCAGGGGAGGGGGCAGCTCTGGCTTCCTCAGGGTGGGGGGCTGAGGCTTGGGCACGAGTCTKTGGCTTCAGAGGATGGCAGGGACAGCGTCTGCGAGAACAAGCTCTGGTAAGCGGTACTGACCTGGGTAAAGATCTTTCTCAATGAGCTTCATCTGGAGATGGAAGATCTGCTCCTGGAGTTTACAAATGGTGTGTTTCATTTTCTCCCGTCTCGTCACCATGTAACAGAGATTTCTAACCTACAGAAACACAAAAAACAGTGTCCGTTTTAGGCAGGGTCGAAGCGGGTCCCCTCAAACTGTGTCGCTGCTTCTGCCGCCCAGGGAAATCCCCGCTCCCCGGGATTCCRTCCTCTTCATCTCACCATCAACCGCACTGCACCAAAAATCCTACCCGGGCTCTTTGGATGCGCCAGGACTAGCGGTGAGGGCTCTTGATCCAAACTGCGTAACATATGTGYGAAAAAACATGCAGTGAATGATTCAAAGCCTAAATGCCTCTGTTCTGGCTCCAACAGCCAGAACCCCACGGGGGGCAAGGAGGGCTGGCCGGCTTCTCCAGCACRTGCCCTGGGCATACAAAAGCCATAAGGAAGCAGGGTATCTCCACAGATACGGCTCTGCTTACCCCAACAGCACGTCTCTCTTGTAGCACCAAGTCTCCTTGCAAAGCCCCGCAGATACCTGCCAGCGTGCCCGGGGCACCCACCCCAAAGCAGAGCAGCCCCTTTGGAAACCCCAAACACGGCTCCACCAGCCTCTGTCCCGGCACCGGGGACGGCTCGGCCACCACCGCTCCGGGCAGCAGCCAGCTGGGACCGTCCTCCCGGGGCAGCCCCGGCTCCGAAGCCCTCCCCAGGCAGGGGACCACGTCGGATGCCGCACTTAGGGGAGTCTCTCTCTCTCCTGTCTTCTTCTGAACATAAACAATAAGCAAGTTCATCTTTAACTTCTCCCATCAAAGGCCTGAATTCACAGGCAGGGTTTGCACTTCGCCATCAGTGCTTTCGAGGGCACAAATTCAGCCCGAATAACACAGCACGGGCCGAGTCAAATGGGGACGAGCGCGCTGCTAATCTGCTCCAATTAGTCAGGATTAACTTCCAGTACTTGTTGCAGCACATCCTTTAATTCTGCTGTTGAAACACATCGGTGCACAAAGTGACCAAGACCCACAAAATGGGAACAGAGCCAGGAGAAACCGGTAAATTATTTTGTGATCTTACTCAGGTACGGCAACGGTGCGGACACACAGGCTGTTCTAATCTCCTGTTAATTGTTCACAAACCTAATGAAGAAGTTAATGTCTCTAAAGGATTTGGCAAGTCTCAGAAGGGAAGATGCTGTAGAAGGAGCATTATAATATAGTGATGCAAAGGCCCAGCAGACGCACAGAGCCCGGAGCATCCGAGCATCGCGCTGAGCCCTCAGCCCAGCAGCTCGTTCACACTTGACATAGAAACCTGCACAAAAAACCGCCAAATGCTAAGAGGTACCTTGGTCCCCTGGGTCAACAGGCCAGTTCTCATCCACAAATTGCTCCTTTTGCAGGGAGAGAGACCCTCTTCCCGCAGCCAGTGCAGGGACGGGGCACAGCTGGGACAGAGCTGCAGGTATGAGGCTACCGACCTGCTGAACGTCAGAGCCTTACAAAACTGCCTGCTGCCCTAAAGCAAGTGCCAGGACAGAGCATAGAAACTACAGCAAAATATCGAGGTGATGCTGGCCCAGGGATGCAGCTCCCCTGCCCCAAATCCAGCCAGCACCCTCTCCTCCGCCTGGTTACTCACATTTGCTCCACATCTCCCTGCAAATCACTGGTGCATTTTGTCCCAGTACAAGAAATTTTATTAACCAAGCAGGAAGCCCAAAATACAAACAGCAAAGCACGAGACACAAATGCTCACGTGAGCTAGCGCAGCAGCGGTTAAACCCGGGGTTGCTGATAAACACCCCCAGCAGCCCCAGACGACAGAGGTACCGTGTGATACCCGCTGGCATCTGCCCTGTGAGGAATTTGGGTGCCGTGCTCTTTGCCAGTCCCACGTGAGGGTGGCTGGAGAGCCGGGCTCTGTCACCGCGGCTGCGGCGGGCATCGCGGCTTTCAGAGGAAGCGGAGGGTTTCAGCTGCGAAACAGAAAATGCTAATGGCAGCTAACAGGATTTGACAGCGTTTGCTCAGCTTCCTGATGCTCTGAAAGAGCAAAACTGCCTGTAAATAGGTAAGGAGGAGGTGGCCTGAACGGAGGCACGGGCAGTAACGTGCGTGGGTATGCCCACACTCACGCGTGACCCCGATGTCTCCGATCCCTCCCCCTCCTCATCCTCAAACTCCTCTCTGCAGAGGAAGGCTGGGGTATTTCCAGGCTTGGGGGACTGTCCCTACACGGTGGGAGCCTCTGTGCCTCTCACAGTGACAGAGCAAGCCAGGACCTCGTCCCACGCTCACCTAACGTCTGCCACCAAAGGCTGTGAAGGCAGCGGGACGACTGTGGCCATCCCTAATGGCATCGGTCTTACCTAAGGACAGTTTGGAAACGCTTAAGAACACAGGAGAAAAAGCTGCTCTTTTATTTTTTAATCCCCTAGCTGTAAATATAAAGCAGCGAGCTATACGCTGCATATTTTGCTACGTTTTCTTTTTTTGTTCTGGATTGGAGAAAACATCAAACTAAAACTTCTTTATGAGGAAAACAACTGCCTCTGGCAACCTGCATCTCAAAGTGTTTGGTGGTATCTCTTCTCTATGATTTGATATTCCTGGAAAAAAACATTACTTGTGCTCTGCTTAGAGACTGCTGGTATTTACACACACTTACACAGACAAACACCACCAGCGCTGCTTTCCCAAGCCAAGCTTAGATGCTGGTATGAAAACCTGGAAACTAAAGTTTTTTGTTAAAGCTAATTTAAACAACCAGTCCTTGGAAAAAGCTTCTGGAAAAAAAAGAAGGCAAAAGAGGGTTAAAAAAGGCCAGAAAGAAAATGCGGGGACTGTATTAGGACTCCCAGGCAACAGCTTTAATTTGCTGACGCTGAAGTGCAGAAATGACAGTGGTTAAGAGGTGGCCGAGGGAAATGCCGTCACCCTGGTTGTTCCTGCGTCATCTGCCCCGCTGCTTCTGCCTCCCCAACTCCTGCATCCAGATACCATTATCAGCCCCCAAATCACAACCATTCCTGCCAGATTAACTGCTGAAAACACTGAAATAGCAACGTGATGCCCCGTGGACATCCTCTGAAAGCCAACCCTCCTCTCTGACCCCTATTTGATGTGATGCCTCATTATCTGCAAGTGAAATGGAGCGGCTGTGAGCGGCGCTGACAGACAGGATCAGATACCTGGGATGCACTGGCAGCACTGGGATTTTAAACCCGTATCACCCATCTGAGCACCGGACTTTGATCCGGCCAGTGTTTATTGTTCCCCCTCTGGGAAGAAGAGCAAACAAACAGCTCTTCCAGGGCCAGGCAGTGAAACCTGGCAGGGAGTTGCTAAGCAGAGGCTGAACGCCGATGGGGAATGACCCCAGGAAGCCTGGAGGCAACCCTGGAAAATGAGAAATCTGGTAAAAATCCTTGCTTTGACACAAGGAAAACGAAGAGAAGCTGCCGTGCCACTTCTTTGAATTGGGCAGCTCCTGGAGCAAAGCGCTGTACCCAGAGATGCGCAGTGGTTCACTGCAGCCGGGAAAGTCAAGCTGGGAGCAAGTGGAAGCAGAGGGAGGTGGAGCAGCCTGGTTTAGGTTTACAATATAGAGAAGCAGATGAGGGGAAAACGTGAGTTGAACTTGTCACCCTCGGATCCGGCAGCTGCAGCCTGTTGTCCACAGCTTGGTGCTGGAGACCCATTAACGGTGGCACCAGCCCAGCCCAACACAGAGATGGAAACGTGATGCAGTAACGGCAGGAGCAAAGGAGGGACAGACTGGCAGAGCGATGGCAATGATGTATGCGGGGATGAAGGCCAATACAGCCACAGAAAAGAGACAAATAGCTTGAAATCCAATTGCTTTTACATAGGAGAAGGGTCTCAGGCTCCAAGACCCACACCTGGAACTGCAGTGAGGGACCAGGACAGGCTGGTCCAGAGCTGAAACCCCGCCTGGACATGAACACCCTGCTCACCCACATCGCCTTTCGCCCCATGGGTTAAATCATGCCGCAGACCCACAGCAGTTTGGAGAGAGGGTTCAGGGGTAAGCAGGGACAGCATCACCGGCACCTTCGTCTCCGGGGAGCAGCATGTCCCCTGCAGCACCCTCACCCCCCTGCACAGGACACCACTGCCACTGGCTCAAAGCAATGCCATTTTCCTGCTTTCCTCCTTCCCTGCCTGCTCCCAGTGACACCCTGAGCCCTTCCACGGCTTTTGCACCCCTGGGGGGGCTGTCAGGAGGGGACCCAAGCAGGGGCCATGGATTCACCCCTCTGGCAGCAGCAGGAGAGGGGGGATGGACCAGGCAGGACTTGGGTTTTAAGCACAGGAGGAAAGGGAGCTTGGCCCCCGCGTGCCAGACGTGGCAGCCCTGCCCTGCCTGTCCCCATCCCACTGCTGCCCTGCGCCCACGTCCCCCCCCAGCAGCGGCACTACCGTACCCCTCCCCTCCCCGGCTGCTCTCTGCCGTCTCACTCCGGGTGCTGTGCTTCATCCCCTGCCCTTCCTCCCCTCGCTGCTTCTCGCCTTCGCCGCCCCTCCTCCTCTCCAGCCTGCCTCTGCCCCATCCCCGCTCCTGCCTGCTCCTTCCCCCGGTGCAGCCATGACAGCCAAATCCGCAGGCAGGCAGCGCGGTGCGGCAGCGAGCACAGCCCGGAGGGCTCCGGCACCGCTTCGGTACCGCTGCTCCACCGATGTTTGTTCTCCCCAAAAAAGGTGCTGTGGAGGCAGCTGCTCCCTCCTCCCCTCCGCGCAGACACCCCGTGCCGCGGGGAGCTGCGGGCGCCCGCATCCTCCGGCTGCATCCTCCGGCACGGCTCTGCCTCCGCCGGCAGCTCCCCCAGGAGCCGACCCACTTTCGGCTGCGGCAGGGCAGGGAATGCCCAGTCCCCCTGGCCCTGCAGCTCACTCCTGCTGTTCACCCGCGTCTTTGATGTTTAATTTAAGTAAATAGTGAAGTGTTCGTGTGCCTTGCTGCTGGAAAGTATCTGAGGGGCAGCACAGGATAATTTTGTGGTTTGAGAGCAGCACCCTCTGCCTCCCAGCCACCCAGCCCCACCGACGCACCTCTCCCCACAGACGTTTGCTCTTTTGAACCCGTGGCTGAGACCGCCACTAACTTATTTCATCAGTGTCAGTGTTCTGGCAGTGATGATGGATACACTCACGCTGAGCACCGTTATTCTTCCGAATAACGCTTTAGATGAAGGGACGCAACTGTCAGGGGAGTCGAACTGAGTCACCAGGGAACAGGGCTCGTTCTGTCTGTAGGCACCAGCACACACCGAAGCAGCCCTGACGGAGCACATGGGCACACCATTGAAGGAAAAGCTGTACTCACCCTCTCCAGGTCTTGCCTGAGGTGCATGAAGAGCTTTAAGCGTCGGTAGAGAACGTCCTGCTCTTGCTGGGCCAAGTTGTCCACTTCATCCGTTTTTGGTGTCAGCAGCGGTTTGTTGGAATTTGCTTTCCTCTTCAGCTTCCAGTACTGGTAGACAAAATCCACCAGCGATTCGCTTAAATCAAGGTTCTCCGCCACCTCCGAAGGCTTCACGAGTTCATAGAAGTCCTCCTCCAGCTGCTGGAGCTTCTGCTTCCGCAGCGTGACCTTCTCCAAGTCCAGCTGGGCTTGGTCAGGCTCTGTCCGTGCCTCCTCGGGCAACTTGGTGGCACCGCTGCTGTGCTCAAGGCAGAAGGACTTGAACTTCACTTCGTCGTTGTCTGCTAGAATAGTCCGCATGTCGAGGTTGTGGTCGAAGGCGCAGGTGACGTGGAACGCGGTGACGCAGGCGGGCATGGAGCACTGCGGGGAAAAGGACAGGGCTTAAGGCCAGGGCAACGCACCATCGCTGGGGGGGACGCTTACCAACACAACGTGACCACAAGGCTTGAGCCTGGCTTACCACAAAAACTCCCATCTGAGTAACAACACCTACCATGAAGTGATGGATGCTCCACTACAGGTAGTCCTTATGGAGGAACACCTGTATTGCCCAAGTCTTACACACCCATGAGCCGGACACCCAAGCAGAAGAAACCCAAGGTTCACTAGATCAGCAGGCACGTTCCCACCTTATCTGCTTTAATTCTTCTCTGTGATGGGCCCTGCCCATCTTTCACCTACCATAAACAGGAGCTTCCAATGGTTCTTCCAACAAGACATGTCAACAGCCAAAGACAACAGCACGGGCCAACGGGATGCTCAAACACTGTCCATGGATTTCTCCTGATGGAGGAATTTTCACCTATATTTCACCCTTAAACTACTCCACTCTTTTACCACATCTAAAGCTAACATGCCATTTTTATTGAAAGCATACAGAACGTGTCAACGTTTATGAGTGAACGTGGTATCTCAGAAGCAGCCAACGCTCCTGGAGCACGATGCCTTTCTCCTCTGGAAATTACACAGCCTCTAATTAGCTCCATTAAAAAAGGAAAAAAAAAAGGCAACTCAGCATATACAGAGCAAAACATCATGAAATGAACTTTTTAGAACTGGTGCAGTGGCTAGACTGTTGTCAAACTTGTATCAGATTAATTTTTTAACAATTTCCCTAACTTACCCCAGAGTTAAATTTGGATCCCACAGGCAACAAACCTCAGTCTGGTTTCCTACAGAGGGGGTTCCTCCAGCCAGCACAGTGCCCGTGTCCACACCAGCACTGTCTCCCCCTCTACTCATTATTTTAATGGCTCAGAGTGTCAGGTAATTATTTCAACCATAACCCATAAGAAATCAGTCTATTCCAGCTGCTAATGACCAGTTAAACTGCAATAATGAGACATTTTAAGTGGGCTATTACTGTAGGCACCGTATTTCAGCATTTATAGAAGAATTGTTCTTGCGGGGGATGAAGATGCAGTTGTGGCCTGAAGGACCAGGCAGAGGCACGTGAAATTTCCTGGACGTTGATGACAAACCATTCGGGATGCTGTGGAGTTTTACTGGGGCTCTGCTGCACTTTAATTCTCAAAAAGAAAGGAAAAAAAAAATTCTGGTAGTAGCTGAGGAACAGAAGTTTTATGGCTTTTTATCTTCATCCCATCAGCCCTGAATTCCTGCTCAGTCACCCAGCGTGTGAACTTTTGACATTGCTGCTTTTAGATATTTTCCCTTGACTTTGTTTATGAATCTACTGCTGCTTATGAAAGCGAGAGACTTGCGTGGCTGCCAGGGCCAAGAAAAGCGTAGGCCAGCGGTGTCCAAGTCCTCCACTTCCAGGGCTCTCCAGGCCCTGCTCCAAAGCCTCCAAAACCAGAGGGAAGGGCTGGATGCAGCCCTGCCGCGGCCGAGCCCCGAGCTGTACCAGCATGGCTCCGGGCACCGACGCTGGGCACTAACTCCTGCAGATTATTAACTCCTACCCTCTGCTTACCCTGTTTAAATATGACCCTTTGGTCCTCATTTCAGCCTGAAAGTGCTCGTGAAAATAGCTGATAGCTTGCAAAAATCAGCTCCCTCTGCTATGCTGCTGGCGCTTGCACAGAGCCTGGCATCATGTGGGACCCACCGGTGCCCCCCGCACCCGCCCGGGGCACCCACCGCAGCCGGGGGCAGCGGGCGCCTGCCCTGCCCATCCCGCGGGACGAGCCCTGTCGCAGCCTCCCAGGCGGCTGAAGCACCGGCTCCGTGCTCGATTATTTATTTTTTATAACGAAGGAGGGACAGAGAGAGCCCAGCCTGCCTCGCTGCGCCCAGATTTATTCGGTGCAGCCCGTACATCACGCGCTGGCTTCTAAAGCGCAGGCGCTGGCTCCTGCAGCCATGGGGCAAGCTTTAATACAAGAAGGAGGTGCGATGCTCTTTCAGGTTGGAGGCCTTTGCCAGCTGGAAGTGCCCGTGATTGAGCTTTCTTCTCTGGTAGCCAAGATGGTAATGGTACTGCATGGAGCTACGGAGCTCCTGACGTACTCCTGATGTATTCCTGACATACTCCTGACGTACTCCTGATATGCTCCATCCTGGTTGTTCTGGCATAACAGCTGGGGTGCTTCGAACTACAGCATCCTTTTGTGCTGTTATGCACAGAAATATCTACAGCCGTCGGCGATGTCCCCTCCCTCCTGTTTCTGTCACCGGCAGTAATACTGGCATTAGTACCACGGTCGTGGCTTCTGCCAGGACAAGGGTGTGTGGCGCACCCACTAACGGGAACGACCATCACTCCACCTTAGGAATAAAGCAAATGGAATGACACCCATCCTGGATCCCTCCTCCAACAGATGGCAAGCAGCACTTGTCAGAAACCATGCCCAAAATGCAAAAAGAAAATAATGAGGCAGCTCGGCTGACAGGGCAAGAAAGAAAGGAAAGGTATGGTCGGCCGCGGCTACCCAGGGACCTTGCATCAACCAACAATAAAAACATATTGATCCATCCCAGAACAGCACTGGAACGAAGCCGCTCTTCGCGGGGGGGAGGGATCTGCCACGCAGAATAAACCGGGCTCAAAAGACTGGTGCAGCCCCCAAGTCCGCTTCGTCATCGATCCTGCTTCGTTATCTTACAGCACCTTTCCTTCAAGGATTTCAGCACACTTTGCTTATCCAGGCAAATCCATCCCCAAACAGAATTCCGAGACAGAGGGTGAAAACTGCACCACAGATTAACGTGGGCTGTTAATTAGCCCTCAAACCACTTTTACTGGGAAGAAACAGAGGGATGATTTTATTTGCCAAGGAAATTCGAACAGAAGTTTACCAGCTCACAGAGGTGCTCTGCTGCAGTTCGGGGCCGGGGGGGAAGGAAGCGGCTCCTCCACCAGAACTCCGAGGGGAACTCAGGAAGGAAAAATTAATTACCGGTGCTGAACCCCGGCCAAGCCATCAGCCACGACACTTCTGCATCCTTACAAAAAGTACCATGTGATTTTTAGTGACCACAGACGGTCCGGATCCTGGCAGCGCTTCTCAGCCGAAATAGGCAACTTCAGCATCGCAGCCACCCTCGGAGGATGCGGGGCCGAGGCAGAGGATGGCGCGGAGGCTGCACGGTGCACGCACGCTGCTCTTCCCCTGATGTTAAGCTATACGTTTTCAGGGCTACAGGCACAATCGGACGACAGCTCCGGGAACCACCACACCAGTTATCCCAGTGGATGGGGACCAGTGGCACAAGCAGCTCAAGGGGAGCAGGCGGCAGAGGAGCAATAATGAACGAGTGAGTGGCGGAGGACACTTCTCCAAAAAACAACAACAAAAAGAAAGCTGGTAGATGATGACGGCAAAAGATCGTGCCCTTTGGAGAAGCCTGCCAGCAACTAACAGGGACCTGGCATTTTGTGCCTTGGTGAGCTCTTCCAGTTGCTCTGGGAAGTGAGGAGGGAGTTGGTGAGGGGGCAGCTGGGTCCCAAGCAAGCGCAGCTGGGACTCGGGCTGTGCCGGAGCCCCGCTCCTAGCACTCTCTTTCCGTCTCAGCAATACAAACAAGAAAATTCCTGCTGCTGGATACTGAGCTCTCTTTGGCATCTCCTGATGTCTGACCACAAGAACCACCATGAAGTCATGATTTCCCCTTCACAGGAGATGGGGGAAGCGTGCCTCCAGGGCTGCATCCCTGCCCAGCGTCCGGGAGCTCTGGCTCGACTACGGGCACATGGAGTTACACCAGGTTCACAGCTCTGCACCAGAGAAGCAAGGGAAGTAATTACATGCAAGGAGCAAGGTCAGAGGCATGGAGAGCAGTGGGGAGCCCTTCCTCAGGCCTCCCTGGGTTTGCTTCCCTTTCGATGGTCAAATCTGGATGGAGAAAAATACCCCGACGCACAGAGATGCCTATGCAAAAATATCTCACGTTGGTCTCCGTAAATGTGGTCAAGGTGGGTGTTTGCTTAAGCTGCGGTGCTGCCTCTGAGCATCCCCGTGCCCCTCTGGGATGAGGGTCTTCCACCCCTCCAGCTTGCCGTCCGGATTTTGCATCCCTTTTCAGCAAAGCCCAGTTCCAACCGGCCACTTGGAAAACCCCCTCCTGGAAGCGATGCCCTTCCCTCTCCAGAGCCGCCCCACCTGCAGCACCTGATTCCCGCTGCCAAGAATAAAAGCTCGGTGCTTTAACAGAAAACAACCTTCTCCTTTTAGAGCTGGGTCATAAACCCAAAACGCTGACAAAGGTAGTTCGATTACACCTGTATAAACAGGCACTAATCAAAAATATGCTCCATAAACATAAGCTTTCAAAACAGAGCTCTGAACCGCTGATGAGTATGGAGCGTGTTTATTTATCCATGGGTGAACTTGCTGATTTACCCCATAAATCCTTAAATAAAGCACTGCCTGCTTTTTTTTTTCCTTCTCCTCCTTTTCCTTGAAGCAAAACCATCCTGAGCGTGCCAGGGTGGCCTCAGCAAATGCTCCGGTGACAATCTCGTGAAGACTTATAAGACATGAGCTGCCGGCACAGGAGACAATAAAGCTCCTGTTCCATCTCAGGTGACCTTTAATGCAAATCCATTCAGTCCCAGGGATCTCACAGCTCCCGTGCCATGCCGGCACTAAGAGGATGAAGCCTCAGAGAAGCTGAATTCTTTTTGATGCTGCCAAGCCTGTTTGCCTCCTTCCCTGCCCTTCCGTTCTTTGAAAGCAGTTGCCGTTATGACACAGTATCTCCATCTGGCAGGGTGAATAAGCAGATCCACCCAGAGCCATCAAAAAAAGAAGTGAGTCAACGCTAGAGATTTAAAGAAGTATTGTAAGATTTCATTTCAAGCTAAGGGGATTGCTTTTAAATAGCTCCCTTTAAAGTATTAAACCCAAGGCAGTGGCACAAATGCAACGGAGCCTGCAGACCTCCTATTCCTATCACCCTTCAGCAACCGGCCAGCTACTTCTGGTCCCCAATAGTCACCGCTGCCTACGCCGACCTCCGAGGTGCAGCTCCCGTTGCTGTACAGGAGCTGATCGGTCAGGATTGGTACACACCCCAAACTTTCTCCCGATTTTTCAAAGCTTAATGGCTATTCCATCCCCCACCCTGCATGCCAAGACTGCTTCCATACCTCGTCTGCCAACGAAAGCAAGAGGCACCGGCACTGCAGAGCAGCAGATGCCCCAGCCCGTCCCCAGGGAGCACCGGGACATCACGCTGGCAGAGCAGGGGTAAGCAGGGGGAATCAAGGCTCCCCAAATGCTCTCCCACCACGTGTGCCGCATTTTGGACGGGAGTTTCTGCTCTTTGCTCCCCAAGAAGAGAGAGCATGGCCCGGGAAGCTCTGTCCCACTTCTGTAATAGGAAAGCCCAGAGCGTTCTGCTTTTGGTCGGAAATGGAAACGTCTCGCCCCCTCTTTAGCACACTGCTGCTGCGTGGAGAGCAGGCAATCAGATGTCTGCAGTGGTTTGCTTAGGTGTGGAGAAAATGTGGGAACGTAATACCCACTAAACAGTCTATTTTCCAAGCCAGCAGGCTAGTGAGGACTACCTAATCCCAGGGTTTCCCGGTATGCCCCCAACAGAAAGGCTTCCCGGCCAACCCTCACTGGTTTGTGAAATACCTGGGCTATGCATCTCGTCAGTATCTCACTTTTCTGGCAGCTATGCCAAGCCTTTCTGCTGGAGGGTCCTGATTTCAAACCAAGGTCATTTGCAGTCCCGGTAATTAGTGTCACTACAGCAACATCACCGTGTTATGCAAAGAAAGTTCATCTAGATTCCTAGCACTCAAGACATTAAATGATTGCAAACAACATCTGATGATGTCTGATGGGCGCTCATGCTCCCTGTTGTTAGGTTTACTCAGAGCAGGAATAAGATCACGTCCACCAACAGTTCGAGAATCTCCGGTGGCTATTACAGGCACAATCCCAGGGGTCCGAATTTCTTCGGTGCTGAGTTACGTACCTGAATACATGTCCCAGTGCACTCCTTGCAGAGGCTGCAGGACAAAGCCCATCTGCTTGCTGGGATATGTGAGATCTTTGTAATGGGTTCCATTTTTTCAGGACATCCAATGCTAACCTGGTCATGAAATAGAAGACAAGTTGTAAATACTGGTTACCATCCCAAATCTCCTACAGGGGGATGTCTGTGGCAGCCTGAATGAGGGATGATTTTTTATTTGTTATTTTTCAGGGTCACTTGTAATTTGGAAAAAAAGCCCAAACTCCCAAAACCAGAAACAAATCTGGATTAAATGGAAGGAAATATTTATGTTGGTGTTTCTTCTGAAGTAATTCTCATCTGGATGTTGCTGTGTATCTCAAATGGGCACATGAACTTAGCTTTACCCTGCCCAGGCAGGTCCTGTGAATGCCCCCCACCCCTGCACCCGTGCACCCCACCTCTGTGCCCCCCCTTAACGGCGTGCCGCATGGCTGCTAATTAAACACACAGCCCGATGATCGACCAACATCGCGGCTCTGACCTCGGCACGGCTCGATGAGCCAAACTGGACTTGCTATTTAGACCATTAACGAACATCCTGGGCTCAGACCTGGAAACCAGGTCCGTGCCCGCCCGCCTGTCAAGAGGAGGTTGGAAAACATCTTACTTCAGGTATCCATAAGGCACAGCTAACGTGGACCCATTTCGTCCCGCTCCGGGTGGGCTTCAGCGCTCCCCCTCTCTTCGGGCACAGTAGACACTTTGGCTGAACCCCGAGGGCGCAGGTCCGGCACAGCCAGCTCCCAATGGGGACCTTCAGGATGCCGTAGCACGCCTGCGCAGACACGAGGGAGATGGGTTAGTCCCAGAAGCCCGGGAAGAGCATCCTCCAGGACCTCCTCCTTCACTCCCACCTTTTTCACTACCGCTGGCTTATCGCCACCACATCTGGGCATCGCAATAACGAACGGCAGATGTGAAGCAGCTCCGCAATCACAGACAGCGAGGTTAAGTTCTTCCTTCCTTGCTACCTTCCCTATTTTCATCTGGATACTCATGCCAGATCAATATGTCCTGGGTTTTAATTAAAAGCTAAGTATACAAATGTGCTGAGCATCTGCCCGGCTCTGGGTTGGGGGGGGAAAGCAACCAGGCTGCTCCATCAGAGCCCCCACCACCGGCAGCTCTGCGGTGCGGACATCTGCCCGCCCATCTCCTGCCCGTTTCTGAACAGCTATCAGACCCACGACGACCCGGAGGAGTAAGAAATGCCGTGCAGAGAAAACCTCTGAGGTAGCTGGGGGCTGAAAAGCCACAACCCCATGATTGAGAAAGATGGCCACACTGGTTACACACCCAGGGGAAGCGAAAATAACTACGGAAAGGTAAAAAGGGGAAACCGATAGTCATGAATATAAATGAGAAGGGAGGAACCATAAAGGACGATAAATCTAAAGGAGCCAAGAGAGTGAGAAGTAAAGGACTCGGGTCACCCACGGAGCTCCCCGACCTGCTGCGACAGCGCAGGATGCAGCGGAGCCAAAGCGCTTCATAAATATTTCTCTTCCGTACTTGGGGAAGAGCCAAATGATAAGCCCTATCACATAATGATGATGATAAAATACTTTCCACCTCGGCCGTAACTTACGACTGTATTAAACAGCCACTGCTACAACTAGACAGTTTTTACCCGGCAGGTCCTGATAACTCGCACTTAAAGGGTTTTCAGAGAGCGGCAGACAACTGCCTTGGGCCCCACCATGGGGCTGCGTCACTATTTTAAGTGAGGCGATGTAATTAATCCTGGATCTGGCTGCTCTGATGTCCCTCCAGAAGGCAAGCGGGCAGCGCCGATACAGACCCCCGGTGCTGTCGGCTGTAAATTGAGCCCAGGCATTTCTCAACTCCACTTTTTGAAGTCTACCCCAAAAAAGAACAGTTTTTCATCGTGGTGCTGCAGGTGGGGACAGGGGCAGAGGGGGCACGCGGAGATGTGCGAGCGTGGGAAAAGCGTACCCTCAGTCTTTACTGGCCAAGGACAGACTTTATAACACAACTTTAGCTTGCCCTAAAGCACAAATTGACTCTGATAGTGATTTCCAAGGGGAAAAAGCCACTTCGTGAACAGATTATTGTGATAATAAGGAATTAAGGGAGGTAATATTGCTGCGAGTCTACATGCTTCACAGAGACTTAACTGTGTGTTTCACAGCGCCTCCAAATCTGACAGATAAATCATTTCTGTAACAGAGTTTTATAAAACATCTGATTTAGTACCAGACAAAAATCAGCCTGGTACGTACTACCAGGAGAATAAACTGCCAGACTGATCTCAAAATGCAGGGGAAAACAGGAATTATGACCAGGTGTGCACCTCTAGCAGAGTCTCAGTTATTTATTCCTAGAGGTTTTAGAGCAGCTAAAGGTGCAATCCTGCTCCTAGGAGCAAATACTACAGGGCCTCTGTCCCGGACAAGGAGCAGCTCTGGAAACGAGGTGGGTTATCAGCTGAACACGCTCTCCCAGTCCAGCACCAGCCAGAAGATGCTCTGGGAACACGGAGCCAGAGCAATGCTGAGTAGGAGCAGAGCAGCTATTTTTATCACTGCTCCTGTCACAGGCTCAGTGTCACCAAGAAGGGGACGCCGAAACACCGGGGAGGATGCTGAGCCACAGAAAAGCTTGGTGCGGTCCATGTAACAGAGGGAGGGCTCGGCCGCGTCCCCACGCCAGGGAATGGGAATTTGGTAATGACAGGACCACGGCGCGGTGGCTGGAAGCTGGAGATGGATCATTTCCATGCTAAACAGAAGTGCGATGTTGCCACCGCGAGAGCGATGAACCACAGCGATTTAGCAGCAGGGGGGAAGATTCCTCCTCGCTGAAAATTTTAAAATGAAGATTGCATGTGTTTTCTAAAAGCTACGCTTCATAGGAATTAATTAACAGCAAGCCTCGTGGCTTGTGTTATGCAGATGAGATGATTACAACGATCCCTTCCGGCACCATAACCCACCACCGCGCGTCTGAGCACAACCCTTCCTCTGCCCCTTCCCGCCGGGATGCAGGAGGATGAGGCATCGCGCCGGCTGTGTCCCCCGGGACCCCAGCTCCCCTCCACCGCTGCCCAAATACATGGAGCAGGTGGCAGCGGCACCCGGTTGCCCGCAGGAAAGCATCGTCCCCAGCAGGTTTCGGACGCGGAGCTGATGAAGGCACGGGGAAGGTCAGATAAGAAACATGATGTCACGTAACACCCCGCGCTGTGGTTCTGGACTTTGTGGCTTAGGGCGTAAATCGGAGCAGAGATTAAATCACAGGCAGCTTATGGGCTGGCAGCGGGCTTAGGGCTGGACTCTGCTCCCTGAAAACAATGGAAAATCTCCCTTTTCTTTCAACAGCCTTGAAATCCAGCCCGCCGCATCCCCTTCTGCAGCACCGCTCTGCTCCCAGCAGCGGGGCCGCTGCTGGAAGTGGAGCCCACGGGGTGCCATGGCCCGTGGTGGGCACAGCTGGGGTCCGTACGTCCCCACGGCAGCCCTGCCCTGCCTCCCCCCGAGCCCCTGCCCGCCCGACACTGCCACTTGGGCTTGTTAAAAAAAAAAAAAAAAAAAAAAAACCAACACAAAAAAAACCCCAACCTCATCCCTGAATCGTCCTGGTATTTTGTGGAATCTGATTCACTGATGGAAACCATTCAGAACACCCACCTCCCGCAACTATAGATATCTCCAACGCTCTCCCACCTCCAGGAAGCGCTGATGGAAAAGCTGCCCAGAAGATGAGCAAATGGCTCTCTTCAGAGGAAAAAAAAAACCAAACCCTTCACACAGAGGGTGAAGCCCAGGAGCTGCCACTGCTGTCCCAGCACCGCACGGCACAACCAGCAAAACCTCCCCAGACCCGTGTGGGACCCGGGAGACCCTCACAAGGCTGCCTCCTCCTATCAAGGTCTCCCTGCCTTGAGCACCAAGCGCAGGAGCCCACAGACCCCCCCAGCAAGGGCTTGAAGCATCTGCATTCAATTCTAAAAATAAAATTATTTTCCTCCAGGCAGCAAAATAAAGTGAAATCCTACACTTGGGACAGCAGGGATGCTGGGACAGAAACCCTGCGATGAGAGACAGTGCTAGTGGAGCTGGAAGGTCCTACTACCCCCAGTATAACGCCGTGGAGGAGGCGGCTGGAGGTCCATGCAAGCCCACCCCTCCGGTGAGTGCTGGGCGAGGGCAAGGCTGCAGACCCTCATTCCTCCCAGCCCACCAGCCGGTCCCGCACACGGTTCTGGTCACCCCTGGATGCTAAAGGTCCCACAGCTGCAGTTTAATAAAGAAAGATGGGGTAAAGAAAGAAGAAGAATGGAAGAGGAGGCATAAAATAAAATATCACAGAGACCAGAGAATAAGGAGGAGGGGGCAAAGAAAGCTTGCAGGAAGCGGTTTTCAACCTCTGGTTATGGATTTCTGAGGGCACTTATGAAGGGTTGGGGCTAAGAAAGTAAGAAAATAAAGTCTGCTGTCTGCCAGCTATGCAAGACCGCATTTGCCATCCTCGCTCAGAAAAGCTGAATAGGGGTCTACGGCAGCTCAGGGAAAGGGGGGCGGCGGGGATGGGAGGAACCCAGAGGAGGGTATAGGAGCGTGAGGTGCAGACAGCCCAAACCGGCCGGCGGGGGCTCACCTGGTGCACGCAGACGTTGCACTTGTCGCAGAACACCATCTCGTTGCCGTCCTCCCCCTCCGGCGAGCGGCAGACGTCGCACACCACGTCCTCGTCGTACTCGATGCCCAAGCCCTCCTCCGTTTCGATGGCGATGTTCATGTTCTCGTAGCACATGGTCTCCAGCTCCTCCAGCACTCGCTCCAGGGTGATCTCGTCCAGCTCGGGCTTTTCTGCAAGGCAGAAGGCAGAGGAGGACACTGACACAGCTGCGGCACGGGAGCCCACCCGCCTTCGGGGAGCGTTTTGCAAAGGGCTGAGCATTTTAAGCTGCAGCTCATAAGGCAAATCCACAGCGATGGTAAGAGCGGCGATTCAGAAAACGGCTGCTTCTAACTCAGGATGCAGTTTATGTTTCATAGACAGCAACAAAATATTGCTGCTGGCTGAGAGGAAAGAAACCCATTCAGCTGAAGCAACGCGGATAATTAGGTCTGACAGTTTAAATGTTCAAGGAGACAAGTTTTGCAAAGATGCTTTCTGCAGCGAGGGCTCCGACAAGCTTTGGCAACACAAAGTCAATGCTTTAATTGTCAAGACTGAAAATTGACCCTTTTAAGGCCAATTAAAGGGAACTGTAAAACTGAAGCCAAAGGCTGAAATTGAGGACAAATGGGTTTTTTTTTTCCTCGTTGGGTTTAGTGGAACCAGAAGGTCAGACCCAGGCGGGGGTGGGCTCAGATCTGCTGTGTTGTGTTTTATTCCCCCTGTACCAGGATCTTTAGCGGAAAGAAGTGGCAAAGGTGCTTTACCAGAGGTTTATCCAGAGTGACAACCAGGAATATGAGGCCAATAACCAGGAGAGGCTTTTTCAGAGCAGCAACCTCCAGCAGCGGGATACCGGACCACCGTTACAGGGGGGATGCTGCTGCCAGGAGCTGGGCAGCACCGAAACGGTGCCACGCCGAACACTGCTCCCGAAAGTGCCGCCTCTCACCCGCACACAAAGATCCCGGTGCCACAAACACAACGTGAGGTCACTCCAGGTAAGGGAAAAAAGAAGGAAAATATCTGTCAGCAGCAGGAGTGTGGTTCTCCATGAGGGGTAAGAGGAAGAGTTAAGCTCGCACCACATCCCGTCTCCCCGTGAGCACTATTTCATCACCGGAGAAGGCACGGAGGTGATGACGGAGATACCAGCAGGATGCAATACAAAACATTTAAACTTTGCATTTCATCTGCGTATATTATCCGTGATGGTGGCCAGGATGCCCAAGAATGCGCCAGACAGCGGAGGAGCCTGACCCGCGCTGCTGTCCACCTTGCTTGTTGCAAGGCAATGGAGAAAATATCTCACTTATGAGCAGAGAAGGGGAAAAAAAGGCTTGGGGAAGTACTAATATGAAGCAATTATTAAATGTTCAGTGAGAAATCTGCCATCCTGAGCATCTCTTGAGCCACAGTGTGACGTCCCTGTCCCGGACGGTCCCCGAGAAGCCCCTGGGGCTGGGGAGGGACGGGGCACGGGGGTCCTGGGCAGCACTCCCGGCCCCTCCGGCTGGACGATGCCGGCAGAGGCTGCACCTTCCCTCCATGGCCACGGACCGGCTGAAAAAACTCTGTCAAGGGGGAAAGCAACCCGTAGGCGAGCTGGGCAAGCAAACACACCATTGTCTGCCTTTTTAAGCTCTTCCCCGGTGTTTCGCATTGGCACGGTTTCCCTTGGCTTGACAAGTCTCTGCAAACATCTAGCCTGGCATTTTACATGTCTGTGTCGAGTCTGAGATACCATCTAAGACAGACAACACTGTTCCCTATCACAGCCCTTTCAAGCGCTAGGGCTGCTGTGCCGCAACACGCCGAGGAACCTGACAATACCTGTTTTATTACCGAGCAGCCCCGGCGATGAGCGCGGGATCCCCGCAGAGCCCCAGGCTGGGCCGGGCTGCCCGGGGGCGGCGGGGGCTCCGCGGTGTGAAGCATCCTGCGCCGGCACGGCGAGCCCCACGCGCCGGAGCCAGGACGGAGCCGCCGGCTTGCCCTTGGCATTGCGCCGGTCGGATGCAAGAGGGCAGGGAGCAGGTTACAGACAAAGCCAGAGCATTGTTTTTGCCTTAGTGGTGTCCCTTTATAAACACACCACCTGTGTGGCATTTGCTTGACGGAGAGCTGCAAGCCATGACTTCACGCGAGCATTAAATAAGGTCTCGGTCGGCGTTTCAAGTCCACATCTGTGTCTACGATCGCTGGAGTGTCAGCCTGGAGTGACTCCCTTTCTCCCAACATTTCAGGTTCTGCTCTCCTTGCTCTTCTGGAAAGCAAAATGATCACTGAAGTGTTCCCGGTGCTTTTCCCCACGCACTTTCTCCACCCTGCGCTCAGGGAAGAGACCAGGCAGAGAGCCGGCGGCTGCAGGCAGCGCGAGGAAGGAAAGGGAGGGGGTTTTCCACAGGAATCGTAACCCTGACCTGCCTGCAGGGTCGGGATCGCGCTGGCATCGCCGGGATCGCGCTGGGACGGCCACCGTTCCCGTTTCACCTCGAGTGGGAAGAACCGGCTCCCAACCCACCTCCTGCATCCTCCATCCACAGCGATGCCCCAGTGTCGCCAGCTTAACCCTGGGGAGGAAGTCCCCGCCGATCCCAAACTGTCACGCCGGAGCAAGACCAGCACCCCAGCGGGGTTTCCTCATCAGCCTACGTGCAATGTAGTTGTTATACCGTTACGTTGAAAAATATAGATCCCTCCCTCCCTCCCGCACGCACACGCGCGCGCTCTCACACTCCATTTAGATGTAATTACATTAGGAATTCGTTTGCCAAGCGCCATTCAGAATACCTCGGAGCTTATTGAATCGACAATTGCACTTGATGGGGATGAAGCGATTAATCGCTTATGAAACACTAAACAATGGGGCCTGCGGGTGAAGTGCTTTTTCCATTTGTGCTCCATTTATCTCCTTCTGCATCATATGAAGTTTGTGCTATTAAACTCCATTCATAAAATTGTCATCTTTTTGGCTGCGAAAACGCTATCTGTATTGATCGTGGCCAGCTAAATAGCAAAACAAAAAAATACTCCACCAAAACACTCCCCGTGTGCACGCACCAGTGACACCCTTATTGTCCCCAGGGAAGGAAAAGCAAAGACCCAGATACTGATCTTGGCTACAATGAATAAATCCAGCGACATCCAGGGAGTAAGTCACACTCGAGACCATCACCAGGACCGTGGACTCTACCTGCTGACCAAGAGAAAGGTATTTTTACCTGGTTTTAAGGTATGCCAGGGTCTTGTATGAAAGGTGGGGAGAAAACGAAGCTTTTCTGAGCCTCTGCAGAGAAGGGCAGTGCAGCTGCAAACCTCTCGATAGCTTCTGTCTGGAGGGACGTAGCCAGAAGTGAGAATTTAATCACACCGATATAATCACTGGCCATTTGGAGCCATGTTCAAAACACTGACACAGGAGTAAAAGGCTCCATGTCCCATCATCCCTTCCAGGAGTCCACCCGTATCCTCTCCCCATTAACACCGAGCGTGTTAACGATGACTGGTTTTAATGGGACACTCCCGACATCCATGGAAAGGACTGTCACCCAGGGAGCATTGCCTCCCACTGCATCCCAGCCGGAGAAAAGCTATCCTCTCTCATCCCAGAGCAGGATGCCGGCGGGCAGCACCTGCCCAGCCAAAGGAATTATCCCTCGGAGGAGAAGGGGGACTTTGCTTCAGAAATGGAGAAGGAGAAGAGGTGCCAGACGATGATGCACTACAGGAGGTCTCCAGATCTGATTCAGGAAGGGAAAACGTGTAGGAACCCGGCCTTTTGTTTGAACTTTGCTCCCAGCAGAAAACTCTTCCCTGTATCTCTGCCATCGGGGTCTGCCACGATCCCTGCAGTTCCGCAGCCATCCAGCATCCCTGTTATCCCCGAGGGGCTCCCGAGGCGCCCATCCCGACCCCATGCACCTCAGCTCCCCCAGACTTCGGAGCAACTGCCCGTACCACAGCTGAAACACACAGTTTAAGTATTTTATCCCAAAGGAGCTGGGCTGGCACCGAAGCCATAGCACCAGGTCTGGGAGAACTACCAGGCACATTCCTTTACACAACACCGCTCTCCGTTATAATTATTTCTGTAATATTGTAATTTATGTGGCATGAAGGAGCAATATTCTTCTGCTAAATGAATTCTGAGCTACTCCTTATCGTAGTGTGAGCTGACTCACTGCGCAGGGAGAAAAAAATAGCTGGAGAGCCACCTTTCACAAAACAGAGACCTATTTCTGACTAAACTGCGCTCCACTAAAATCAATTTACTGAAACAATAAATTCTTTTACCCTGTGGAAGATACCTGGAGATAAAACAGCTCATGAACAAACAGTCATCAGGGCTGCAGGCTGTGCCATTAGCTGATTCACAAGCTATAAACCTTGGAGTCTACTTTTCAGTAAAAATATATATAAACAACCAAAGTTATTTTTTTTTAAATAAAAAAAAAAAAAAGAAAAGCACTTGTGAGATGATGTAGGCTTATCTCTTAGTATCTTTGAAAAACTAAAAGGGAGCCAGCTCCCTGATGGAATAGGGGCACACGGCACGGGGACCACGGGCTCCTGAGATCTTCTTCCAGCTCAAAGTCCATCTCTCCAGCTCGCCCTGGGCGAGACACTTCAAACCTGCCCGCTCGGGCTTCTGCCTCTGCAAAGCTGTGCAGAGGATCCTTCCCCCCTCGGAGGCCGCGAGAATGAAAGCAATCTGAAGATAAAAAGCATTGGCTGGATGCTAAAACTGCGTTTAGGCACCGCAGTGCAGAAGGACACTTTGGGAGAAGCAAAATTTGCCTCTGAGTAAGGCCAGGAGCTGAGCACCCACATGCTCAAGACACCCATGGGGACACCAGCCACCCCTGCCCCGAGCGGGGTGCTCCCCTGGGTACCCCGGGTCCTGCCCCAAGCATCCTTTGCAGAAGTCGGGGGATGACGGACAATCACCCGAACGCCACACCAGACTACCTGGGACTCCCCCAGCCACCTCTAACCCATCACCCGCAGGCGCGCAATGCTTGGGGGATGCAGCAATTGTACGTTAATCTTTTATCGATGTTATTTATAAAACAGACCCTGAACGTCAAGCCTGACCAACAAAACAAACAGCAACACACAACCTGCGCGAGCTGAGCATCCGCAGCGAAACTTCTAGATATTTTGTTACAAACACAGCCTGCTAATGCACTTAGAAGATTTACAGGAACCAATTATCACCCTTTCTGCCACCCACCGACATCAATTACTGCTCAGATTTAAGATGATGACAAAATGTTTTAGAAGCCACTTTATAAGCTGCTGTCTCTCTCCAGCAATGCTCGGCACTGACAGAGCTGTCCTGGAGCACTTCTGATGAAAGCCTCCTCGCTCCATCCAGCAGCGAAACTCTGAATATTGCTGGAAACTACCACAATTACTGCGAGGAATTTATGGAAATCGCAAAACAACGGCTTGACATAAAAACCGATTGTGCCGAAAAACGTGGAGGCAAAATGTCTCAAGCGTCTCCCACTGATCTCCAACCCCGCTAATCTATAAATTAATATATAATCTATACACAATTAATACATTAATCTATACATTAATCTATACGTGGCTTTCCCGCAGTATCTGTTTCTGTAAGGATATAAATAAGCTCAGTTTTCCCTTCCAGAGGCTCGCGGCTCTCTCCAAGACCCCCGCCGTGCTGCTCAGCAACTCTCCACGGGCCGGCCGCAGCGGGCTCTCACCTTCATCACTTCCGAACACCATCATCACCGCACCTCTTTACCCCCCGGGCTTGCTGACTTGCCTGTTTACAAGGTGAGTTCTTCCCTCGCATTACATCGGGGTATTGACCCCTACCTCAAGAGCAACGGCCCGCCAGCAAGCGCGAGCGTGGCACCTGCCTGCGGGCAGCTCAGGCGAGTCCTCCTCCCATCAGTACCGACGGCGTTAATCCAGATCAACGGCGATGTAATTGAGAACAGCTTCCAGCCCTAAATCTGTGCCGAGAACACTTCTACGGTGTACGTCGGTACCTCTATTAAATGCAGTTCTTGCTTGCAATATACGACCAAGTAGCGGAGGATTTGCTGGTTCGTCTATCCAGGCACCAAACCGGTCTACTTCTGCAATGAGCCTATGATTTCGGCAGAGAACAAAGATTTCAGGCTGCGCACGGATGTTTGTTGTGGGCTGCAGCACAGACATGTTATAAAACAGCTCCAAACTGGCAGGATTTCTTCAAAACAAGAAAAAAAAAAAAAAAAGTCCAAACAAACAGACCCTGAATTATTAACGGGCTAGGCTTTCTCAAGCGATGAGCAGCAAGCAGGGTGAGCCCGGGTGCGGGGGCATGGCGGGGAAGGGGGTGGAAGGGCCATGGCTGCGGGCTGGGGGGGAAGACACTTGAAAGGGGGAAGCCGGGCTGGTGGTTAAAGGAAACGGATCCCACTACAAAAAGGACAGACCTCTGCACATCCTCCCGCCAGCCGGGGCTGGGGAGCATCCCTGCGGGGGGGGCGGCAGCCCCTGGATCCCCCGCATCGGGGGGCAGCGGTCCCTGTTGCGGGGGTCCCTCCGGCCGGCTGCACCGGCGGGGAATGGGGCTGTGCCTCTGCCACCACGGCACGGCGGGGAATTGTGCCCAAAGTTGTTAAAAAAACGGAAGAGCTTCAAATGATAGATATTGGGGTGGCCCTGCAGAGCAGACGGAGCCTGGCCGCGGTGATGGGCACCCGTGGGTGGGCAGCAGCCGCATGGGGACAGGCTCTGCCTGGGGAGAGCCAGCGTGCTCCCTCGGGGGGAAAAGGGGGCTCCCCAAATCCTGAAAGGACGCGGTGGGATGGGGGTAGCCTCGGACAAGGCCTCTCAGCGCTGCTGGGTGGCTGGCAGCCACTCTCCACGGCGTACATTTAATAGCAGCCTCTGCTCCATTGAAGCACATCTTCCCCGGGGTTACTCCACCGACTTGGGTTTATTCCACGTCTGCTTGACCAATCTCACCTCCGCCGAGGGAGGTATCATCTCATTAGTACACAGACATATCTCAAGTATGCAGTGATGAATTCCCCCTGGAGCTTCAAAAGCAATAAATGTGACCTTTGCATGTTCCTGCCATAAAATACCAGGAACACCTCCAGCTCCCAAGATAGAAGCTGTGGTGGGCATATGTGAGCAGCATACACCATATGGATTAAGTCAAGGGAATACTTAGAAACTTCGACTCTGCCTTCAGCAAAATTGATTCCGGCAACGCTTTTAGCGATTTCTTGAGGCTTTTCCGTGTGTTTATGAAGTGCCGATCACTGCAAAGGGATCTTTCAGCCTTCGCCTTTGAAGTCTCTCTAGCTCTGCTCTTACAATAGCTTTGGATTTAGTGAAGATCACAAAATACAGCACAAAACGTTAATACAAAAACGAAGACTTTCCTCTAAAAGGAAAGGCCTGTGCTGCCTGGAGTGGCGTACACATAAATCTGGTTCAGGGTTTCATTCAGACTCCTTCAGACCCACTTTTTTTACTATCTCATATTGCAGCAGCAACAAATAAAACATTTAGGCATGCTTAAATATTGATTTCATCTCTAGCGCACCGAAGTTCTTTAAACAGTACATTTC
The DNA here is from genome assembly GCA_030449065.1 of Oceanodroma leucorhoa. Taxonomy (NCBI): domain Eukaryota; kingdom Metazoa; phylum Chordata; class Aves; order Procellariiformes; genus Oceanodroma; species Oceanodroma leucorhoa. Next base: position 3,410,092 of record JASVER010000092.1, read on the forward strand.
TACTGAGTACAGTAACAGCTACTGAGGCATCTTACTGGGGGGTTTAAAACTATTTAAAGCTGTTTTACGTGAGAAACTTTTGCTTTTCAGAGCAATTCCACCTAATTGGGAGAGGAGCCGGCAGAGAGCTGGAGCTATCTGGAGGTTTATCTGATCTCGGTGATAAAATTCCATCCCTGGGGTGACCTAAAAAGGACTGGAAAAGGCATGTGCTATGTGCTACGTGGATCAACGCTGCGCTAACGGCAAAGCGAGATGGATGATCTCATAGGTGTTTTCCAGCTCTCCTCCCCGCGGCTCCTCAAGAGCCAGTCAGAGATCAGGCTCCTTCTTTGTCATTAAATATTTTGGGAATGACACATTGTGCCCCTGGACTGCCCAGTGACAACAGCTCAGCTAAACACCCAGGAGGAATTTAAACTTCTGCCTATCACTTGACGCTGGGAGATAACTCCTGACTTCTCTGAAGAGGAGGAGAGGCTGCAATTCTCCGGTTAACTCATGTTAATGATCTCAGAGATTAGCAAAGCTGGTTTGGAAATCTCAGTATGTCATTAATGTCGAGGGCTTCCGGGAGAAAGCGCTATTTATGGGCTGCCTTCAGACCAACCTAGGCAGGCAGCGATCTTCTGCCTTGGGTGGTGAAGGGCACCAGCTCCACGTCCCATCCCCGCTGCGCCCGGCTTCTTGGCTTCTCCCGTATGGGAAGCAGAGGGAGCAGAGCCTCCGCTCTGGCACAGCCCGGGAGGTGAGCAGCGACAGATTTGCAGCTTTCCTCTCCGTGCACCCAAAACCCGTCACTTCCACGGGCAGGAAAATGATGCCTGGAAGGATTCCCCTGATGCCCTGCAGCCTCTGCGGTCCAGCCCCCCGGGCAGCAGCAGGCACGGCCGGCGCGGGGTGATGCGACGGTGGTCCCGCAGCCAGGAGCCCCAGCGCCCGTCCCACTCCCCTACCTGCCAGACCCCCGGCTCCCCGCGGTGCCGAGGATGGGTTATTAATCAACGCCACATGTTCTCCCTTTCAAGTCACTGGAAAAAATGCACTAGCCCTCGCACTGCTAGAGAAGTCGGGAGGGCTGGGGGATGGGGCGAGATACCAGAATCCTTCGGGCTGAAGCCATATCCGCAGTGGATTTCACATGCCAAACGCTGGTTTTCAAAGCTACTCTCTCCCCAGCATATTTAAGGCTCAGCCAGTAATTACAGCGCTCTTTCAGCAAGAGCAATGGGCTGGAGAATCAGCCGATGGACAGTGAGGCTCTCCGCGCTACCACCCCTGAAATCCCCTGGGTTCGTTATTACCATCTCCAGTTGCTTACGGCAGGAGGGCGCATGGGCTGCGTGAGAGACCGTGGTGCCATCCAGCCCGGTGCTGTACAAACACCTCCGAAGGACTGCCCTTGAAAAAGCTGACTGGCTGATAAATGACAAGGAGCCGGAGGAAGAAAAATGCAGCTTGCTCGAAACTGCCCAGAGGGTCAGCGGCAAAGCACCCCTGTGTCCCGACATCGGGTTCAGGGTGTACTTGCCGGGATGCTGCGATGCCAGCGCACCCAACGCGCCTGCAAGGAGCGGGGCTGCCAGGGGTATACGGCTGTGACGATGCTCAGGCTCCCCTCCCAAATCCAACACGCTCCCGAGGCCGCGGCGCTGGCGAAGCCACCTCTCTCCCCCAGCATACTTCCACCCACGCACCGACGGCACCCGTCTCATCTCAACCTTCCAGTTATCCATCAGCATGGGAGCTCCACATCTGAAAGCCATTTAAGACATTGCATTTGTAACCTAATACTTTGAAGAAATAATAAAGCGAGCCAAATTTAACCCAAGTGAGCTGGAGAAGCCAAATCTCTGCCCGCTGCCTTTCTAGAGACTTATGAAATATGTACAAGGGGGAAGTGGAAATACAGACAACCCTTCTCTGGAGCCCAGAGACACCTCTGATGGCCACCCAGCTGTGGGGATGGCGAGGGAAATGCAGCAGGAGATACAGAGAAAGCACGCTGGAGTCAAAAGGACTCCCGGTGCAGTACAAGCCAGTTTCTTGATGCAGTAACAGCAGCTGTCCAGCATTAGGAAGGGTGGATCCTCTGCAAGGCCCCGAGCGGGACTGAGCCACTCGGCTTTGCCCAGAGCCCCGTCTGCTCTGCCCAAGGACTTGACCGTAGCTGCCAATATCTCAAAACCTGGGTGTGCTAATGACAGAGCTGAGGCTGCTAACACAGAACCAGCTAATGAGGGCAAAGCTGACAGCGATTTGCTAGCGATACTACGGGCTCCACCACACCAAGATCATGGGAAATCCAATATACAGGATATGTACAATAGATAATTAGCCAAACTCTAAAAGCAGCCTCTACAACTTTCTCAAGGTCCCGGAGATCATGGTAACAAAATTTGGTTGTAAATCATGAGTACATCAGAAGAACAGAGATCTCCTGCAACCAAGATCAGCCAATGCGGTGGCCAAGTTCTGAGCCCGTTTATGCTCCGTGCAAGCTTACTCAACTAAATCTTAATCTTCCTACACCTCGCTGCAGCGCTTAGCTTAGGAGAATCAGCACCCCCCTCCTGTTCAGCAGTGCACGATCCTGTCTGCTCAACCACTTGGTAACGTACTTCGTCCCACCCTTGAAAGACCTTTGCAACGGGGAGCAATGCTTCATGTAGGCACGTTTCAGCTTTCACTGACCTCACAAGGTGAATGTTTTATTGCGTTGTTATTCTTACCTGAGTAGCAGCAGCCACACCACAGCAACCCTTACCTAACAAGGACTGGAAAATCCCTCCACAGCCTGGCAGGACTACACACCCACGCGTCTGTGCCAACAAATCTGCCCAGCAGACCATGCTAAGCACTAGAGCCAATGGTCAAATTCCAAGTTTAGGTACTTGCACTCAACCGAAATGCACTAATGGATTTTAAGAATGTGCAGTGATATAACAGCAGCGATGCAGGCAACGTTAAGCTGTGATATTTAGAGACACCTGGGAAAGGAGAACAACCCAGGACCAGCATTGCTGAGAAATACACATTTTGACTAGGAAATCCTCTTTCCTCTGACTCCATCTGCCCTGTTGGCTACAGTTGGAGAAATGTTGGAGAAATGCTTTCAGATGCGGCCAGTCAAAGGAAGAGGAGTCAGGGGTCAACACACCCATCCTGACCAACACCTCCTCCTGCAGGACAGATGCTGCAGGGATGAGTACGGGAGATGACGATGGTCATGAAATCAGACCACGGTCATGACTGATCTGGATCTATTGGTTCTTCTGCAAACCAGAGCCCTGCTCCACGGGGCACGCTGCACTGTTCCTACCATCATCTGGTTTGCCCCGTTCTTCCTGGACCATGTCCCAAAACCCCTGCGAGGCACTGAAATGCACTCAAGATCCAGCACTGCAGCAATCCGTGGGATCTCTTTTGGAGAACCTGAACAAAACTTTCTTCTTCAAGGCCTTTTGTTCCACATGATTAATTAAAAAGACTGAATGCCCACTCCAGGATGCCCAGGCAAGGAGAAAAACGACAGCAATGCTCACCCATCTCCTTGAGCTCCATATTAACAAGTTCCAACCAGCAAGCATCGAGCTCATCCAGGTCATAGCGGCTCACTCCTTGCAAGTAAGTCCTCGTAGCTTCCGAAATCTCGGAGCCAGGCAGGCTACTCGGTGAAACCTGTGAAGGCGAGTTCTCCAGCTGGGGTATGATCCTGGAAGAAAAGAAGGAGAGGTTGAGAATGAGCTACAACTTGCCAAAGTATCCCGTTTCTTGCCATGGAGGGTGCGACCATACCATGTACAAACCTGACTCTAAGAAGGAAAGCAAGCCCAGCACAAAGGGATTTTGCACGGTTGGTGTAGTCTCCTGTGCCTCAGATGCTCTGAGGACCACAACTTGGACACAAGCACTTTCCCAGAGACTGCTGGTCTGGCCACCTTATGTGATGGTTTGAGTTGGGATGCATCAAAACAAGCTGATCTTCAGAAAATGCTGCACAGCCCGGCTGCCAGCTCTCCTTCCCGGGACCTCAAACCAGCTGCAAAAGGCTGGACATCCTCGGTATCACGACCAACTTATGAAAACCTCATTAATCTTTTTCTCCAACAAAACAGTAAAAAAGCTTTTGAGGTCTTCAGAGATAAAAATCATGTAAAACCACGGGCCAGGAGTTTGCGCTTTTCCCGGTGTCCCAGAGAAAAGCGGCGCGGGGAGGTGGGAGCGCAGCGGCATGGCTCTGGCATCGCGCCTGCCGCTGAGATCCAGCCCGCATCCCACCGCGGCACGGCTCCGAATCCCGCTGGGCTGGCTTCCTACGCGGCCCCATGGCCACCCGCCTCCGGCTGCGCCCAGGAGCAGAAGGAGCAGTCTGGGAATCAGGAATTTGGTTTTTGGCCTGTGCCTCCATCTGCCTCAGTGTATTCTTCTCTGCAGATTGGTGGCATAACACCAATCCCTTCAGAAATGAAACCGGTATCAGTGCCGCATGCAGGCTTTACCACCGCATCTCACTCTTCCCAAACACCCACTGATGCTTTTCGGTACGAACCAGCCCGCGTCCCGCACGGCTCCGCGCTGCAGAGCAGCCCCGGGGAAGCACCGAGCGGGCGGCTCTGCGCCGGGCTCTCCACAGGAACACGCCTGCTTTTCAAGAGCCCGGCAATTCCCCCTCACACCATGAGAAATTAAGCCATTTTTCCACTTTGTGTGGCTCCTTTCTTCCTCCCTGCCTTGCATTACCACCAGCCTGGTGGCAGCAGCCTCCTACGTGTTTGGATTCCTGAGTCAAATAACTCGACCTACAGCTACAGCCGCCGGCATCAACCTCATGTTGCTCCCCCCGATGTTAGAGGGTTGTTTCTCCCCATGGGGGCTTGCGGAGAGGCTCACACAGGAATACCGCATCAGGGCAGAAATACACTGTCCTGCTTGTGAAACTGGGAAATCTGATGTGGAAAGCACACGCAAGCACAGGACCGGGGCTGTTAAAAATAGTGATGCTCTTGCCCGGAGCCAATGGTCCTGCCGGCGAGGGGGGACCGTGGCACCAAGTCATCCCTGCTCCGTGGCTGCGAAGGGGCATCCCACACCCCCCGAAAGGCAGGATGCGCCCGAGCCGTGGGATAAACACGGGGACAGGGCTAAGGCAAGGGCTTCTGCTCACCACGCTGCCATCTCAGCCACGCTGCCGACCCAGCTCCTTCCACCTGCCGGGCAGGAGGGTGGCACGCGGGTGCCAGGTTTGGCACCACAACACACTCCGTGCCCTGCGGAGATGAGAGTTTTTGCCCAGTGGATGAATTTAAGTGCAATTCTCTGTCCTAGTTACATTCGGAAACATGAGCCAGTGGCAGCTGAACGCCTTCTCCCCGCTGTGCCCTGCTCAGCAGGAGCAAAGGCATCTGTAGAGTCTCTCCGGAGAGCTCCGAGGACTGGGGGAAGCCCCAGCTCTGCCAGTGCTTCCCCTCACGCCTGGCCCGGGACCTGACTGCAGGAAAAATGAGTTACAGTTTGGTGACCAGAAGTCTCCCAGCTTTGCTCGCTGCCCTCTCCCCGACGATGCAGGCAGTCTTGGCCGGGCTCACCGCTTCCAGCCCCACTGCACCAAAGTCAACCGATGGGCTCATGCTGAGAGCCGGTCCCAGCATGGGTCCGTGGCAACCTTCCTTTACCTACAGCAACAGTTTTCCCATTCATCTACGGATACTAACTCTTTACATGAGAAAAATGAGGTGCAATGAATATGATGGTCCAAATAGTGATAGCAACAGTGCTCCAGCCACTAACTCCTCAGAGCCAATCACTGCTGATTTACTGGGGCACAACAGAGATCGGATCCTGGTCCTGGGCTGCTCACACGGGACACCCGACCCATTCTGTGCAGGTATCCACTCCCCCGAGCACCATTTGCAGGCAGAGCGATCCCTGATTTAAAGCATCCTCCAGCCAAGCCCCCAGGACCGAGCCCCCCGTTGCAGGCAGGCTGCCTGCTGCCCGCCGCGCCGGGACGCCTCCACCACGCCACACACTTCAGTGCCACATTCACCCCGTGCCGGGCAGCATTTTGGCAGGCTCGGCAACGAAGAACATCCCACGGTGGTCTGCGCGATTTGTTCCGAGCGGCCTCTAATTGCAACCACAGGGACGGGGAGAGGAGCTGCCTCATCTGCTGCAAACTCCCTGCACAGAAAGGGAACAGGCGCTGGCTGTCAGCTCTTCTGCCTTTTCTTGGCAACTCTGCGGCAACATGCATGACACTTGCCATGCACACGTCAACAGTGTCGCGCATAATGACATGCAAGCAGAGGACGAGCTGGAAATGAAAAGCAGCCTGTGGTGCCAGCTGACAGATCTCTGCGAAGTTGGGAGCTGGAGCTCGCTGCAGCATTTGCACAGCTCACGTTTCCTCCCCGAAATACCACCTCCCGGCACGAATGTCAACACAGAAAGAGGCTGCAAAGAAACAAACAAGCAAACAGCAACCTGCTGCAGCACGTCATCCCCTTCCAAGCAGCTTCCCTGCCATGCAAAGCCTGAGGATCCAACCCTCCTCTTGCACCAGCACCAGCTGGGAAGCCCGTTGGCCCCCGCAAGACTTTTATCTGCCTTCTGTCCCGATACGTAAGTTAATGTCAGAGCATCGAGTGCCTCGTGCTCTGTGATATGTCTGGGGCAAAGCCATCGTGTCCATCACGTAACCAGCTCGATCTTGGTACCAGATGCTCCAAGGTCTATAAGCACCAAGGGAAGAAATTCATGCACAGCTGCCCTCGGGAACGGGACCCTACCTGCCTTGCCCAAGGTCGCAAAGGAAATCTGTGGCAGGGCAGGAAAATGAACCTGGAGTTTCTCCAGACTCAGACACGTAGTTTAATTGCTGTCCTCTGCAGCCACGACCATTGGAGGCACTTCCAGAGCCACCAGCGGGAGAAGCAATAATTTGATTGCTCGGAGGGGGAAACATCAAGAATGGGGTTCTTTTTGCCTCTTTTGCCTTACTTTCCCCACCAGTACACTGAAAATAAAGATGTGCCCTAATGCCCTGAGGACTTCTCCAAATTTCAGTTGAGGACCTGAAAACAACTCCACGAAAAGACAGCTCTCAGTCCCCAGATTTTAAAACGAGCTCACTGTAATCTAGGACAGGGCTTGGGGATTCAGTAATGTCTGTATTTAACGCAGACAGCAGTAATAACACTGAAACTATGCCTGCCCCGGTCAGGCTTCAGGACTGTCATCTAAGGAGGTCCCAACCCCCTAAAATACACAGGAGTCGCTGGTGCAACGTGCGTTGGTCCAAGGACTGAACCTCCCCTCCCCACGAGCCCGCGTCCAGCTCAGCTTTGCAAAGCCCAGACCCTTGGTGGATCCGCAAGCAGGTCCTGGGTCTTACAGGAGAAAGCTCAAAGCCGTCGAGAGAAAAAAAAATTCTCCAACCGCGATGAATATTCCTGTTGGAAAGAGCTGTGCGAGCAGGCACGGGCCGGTGCCGTAAGCCTTCATTAAGGCGAGTTACAGAAGCCGCTCGCCGAACAGCCGGCTGCAACAGGGGATATTCTGACACAGGGCCAGCCGGGAACGCTCGGGACGGCGGGAGAAAGGAGCCGCTATTTTTAGCCTGGCATAAAAATGCAAAGATTAATGCTCTGTGTACATATCAAAGGAGTGGCCTGAACAGGTCATTTACTGGATTGACAGTCACTGAAACGCACTCAGTTTGATAAGGGTGCTGACGGTGACTGGAGAAACCTCTTTGGGTTCTCTATAACGCCGTACATACAAAACCGCCCGCCGAGAGCCGAGCCGCCGCGGCCCCGGTGCCGCCGGCGCGCAGGGGACGGTGCCCGCCCGAAAGTCAGCCCCGATGTCTGTGCGCAGGCTCTGCCCTCCTACGGCAGGTATCCCGTGGGGAAGGATTTTTGCTGAACCTGATGCTCAGAGACGGGAGACAAGTGACTCTCCCCGGACACGCAGCTGCCAGCCGAACGCCACCAACCCCCCCGAAACCTGGATGTGTGTTTAGACTCTCAGGGACCTGGTTTTGCTTCACAGGGTCACCGATGGTAACAGCACCGCTGGCACGAACACTCCATGTTCAGCCCTTCCTAACACTGCGCCGTGAAATGGAGTTTGCTTCAGTTTAACGGGGACTGGAATTTACAGAGTGACTCTTTGCTTCTCACCACGTCACTGATGATGAAGATCAAGTTAATTAAAATAGAAAGATCTAACGGCGACCTCCACATGCTCGCTGGCGCTCCGTTAAAAGGTTTGAAACGCGCCAACGCAGCGATGGCAGGTGCCTCCCCCCGTCTGGAAACACACATTTCGGGGAGGGCTGATCAAGTGCTGCAGCACTCGGCTACCGCGGCACCGCGCTGCCTGCACAGCTCCTATCACTGCCGTTTGCTTCTGTTACTAATTATTAGACCTATGAGGAATGAGTATTACTGTGAAATGTATCTTCTAAAGAGAATCACTGAACTTTACTTTTGGAGTTCCCTGCTCACGGGCAGGACCCCGTGCCCCTGCGGCAGCATGGGCTGGCATCCCCCGGAGTTCATTCAGACTTGGGGATGCTGGGACACGTTCGTGCCATGTTCTCTCCATTTCAAATACCAGCAATTGGAGGAGGTCAGAAATGAAGAAACTGCACAAAGAAGTGGAGAAGAACTCCTAACCCCGAGCCCATTGTGCGTAACCAAGGGAAAAGATGAAAAAGGAAAGACATCCCACCGGGTCTGCAGCCCACCGAGCCCCTTGGCATGAAACCTGCCCCTAAGCAGCCTCTGCGGCCAACGCAGCCACGGGGCAGGGAAGTGCCTCAGCTGGAGCCTCCCCGGCAATGCCCGCGCCGGGGGGACACGGTGCCCCTCAGTCCCAGGAAGACAAGCACTGCCATCGAGACCTTACCCGCAGATTCCGCACACCCAGTGATGGCCAGACCCGGTGAGACCGAAACCTGACGTAGGGTACCTAATTGGGAAGCAAAAACTGCAGGTTCAGGATCTGGCTCCTCTCACAGTCATTTTCTACTGATGTGAATTTTATGACTTCAGCGTAGCTACGCCTGATTTGCACCGGTGGGAGACGAGACTCCAGCGCCAGGTCTGCACCTCCATAGGGACAGCAGTGCCTTTTGTCAGGACACTGTCGCGTGGCTCCGAGCTGTGACTCGAACGGTGCCGATACCTGCTGCCCAACGGCACCTCAGAAATAACTGCAAAATTATTTTTTTATACAGCGAGCAGCTTGTACAACCCTACAAAGCCCTGCTGAAAGCCTGGTCCACATCAAACCCCTGACTCATCCGCAGCACTTGGTTAAACACGAGGTTTTTATGGCTCGCAAATGATTCAGCAAACCGTACAGGAGGCTACGCCTGCTCCTATGAGCACCCCTCCCGCCCCGAGGGGTACAGGAGGCTGCCAGGTGCCGGGGGCTCACATGGGACACCCCAAGCCTCTGGGAAGACCAAGCAAGATGAGATGCCCAGAAGCGTGCACCCTCCCGTCGATTCCTGGATTTGCTTTAGTGGGTAAAATCATGTTCCTAAACAGCAACCCGTTCCTCCCTGACACATGTTAACACACCTGCGAAGAGCTTCTTGGTGTTCGGATATAAAGATCAATGACTGCTGAGACAGTTGCCTTGGGCTAGGGGAAACGGTGGAAGGAGGAGATCCTACAATTTAATACAAAGAGAGCAATCCTTTGGAAAAACCCATGCCCTGATTTACAGCAATACAGAAAACAGACCATGCTGTGCACCCCTCCTCATCTACAATAACATCAAGAAAATTGGAGCCCAGAAAGCTGTAAGCTTTGCGCTCCCCAGACACTGCAGCGGAGACACAGCCAGAAAAAGGGAAGAAACCGCCGAGGCCATCCTCGCCAGCAACTCCTGCCCATCTCCCGCTGGGCCCCGAGCGCTGGGGCTGGCAGAGACATCATCAGGGCTTCGCCTTCATGCAGGACAGGGGCTTAATCCCTTTGGAAACATCCACATCTCCAAACAGCTGCTCAGTGGAAAAAGAAAAACCCAGGCTGGGTGATGAGGATGTCCGCACACGTGCCATCAACTCACAAATTTGCAGTGAATTTTGCATTATTCTAATATTCTTCAAATCCCAGGGTCAGGCATCGGTGATCCCACAGGAATCAACCCTTCCCTTCTTATTTCTAGTCTTGTTTTCTAGTTTTCCTCTCCTATTCCAGCCTCAGACGTGGTGGGGAAGATGCAGCAATGCCTACCTGCTTCAGGTGCTTCAGGATGGCAAGACACTGCCCGTGGCGCGGGACGTGGGAGATGAGGGACGCCCACCGCCATTGCCGGGGCCGTGACGGGCAGTAGGTGCCCGGAGGAGTCTGGCAATATGCAGGTACATGCTCGAGGAGATGTTTTTCTAGAGATTGGTGAAAATTCCCATTCCTCACCCTCGGCTAGAGCCAGTGGCGTGGCCGTGCTGTGCCCTGGCATCTGCCTCGGCTTGGGAGAACGCCCGCTCCCCCTCCTGCTGCCGGCACCGACGCGGCCGCCCAGCCGCTCCATTCATTTTTCCTTTCTCGGAGAGAAAGCAAGAATCAAGCTCTTAATTACCTCAATTACCGGTTTTCCCGTTTCCCTTTATCTGTATCGAAGGGCTTCTGTTGGCTTGTGTGGAAAATCTTCCCCTTTTCAAAAAAGCAGCAGTAGTCAGGTAAACAGCAAAAGCAGTGCTAGGAAATTCATTGCCAGGGCATTTGTGAGGCTGAGAACTCGTCAGCCCAGCTTGTTCGGGTGCCCTGCCGTCTCTGTTGGGGCCAGCTCCTGCACAAGCAGATCTCCACAGCACAAGAGGAATTTCATGTGTCTTCCGAGGGTTTTTCCCGTTCCCCCAGAGTTTTGATGCTTTAGTTATTCATACCTAGACTCGGTTCAAAGAGGGCAAGACACACTCAGCTCCAGGCTGTATCAGCCCTGCCGTGTTCCAAATAAATGGTGACGGGGACACACGAGCATCCCTGCAGCCAGGGACCCTGGGCAGGGCATGACCGACCAATCCACCCGGACTGGGTCTGCACGAAAAGCAAGAACACGCTCCAAAAAGCCTCAAACCACCTCTCTCAACCTAAACTAGAGCAAAAGAGTCTTGGGCAGCAAGCGATGTGTTCTGAAGCACATGGACGAGGCAAGATCCTGAGCTTCTGAGGCTCTGTGATGTGCCGGGGGTGTTGAGAGAAGATAAAGTATTGCACGTGACCCTGGGTTGGGGAGGGAAAGTGTCACGAGGCCGGGGTGACCCGTACCCCAACGGGGAATGTCTCCAGTGCACCAGAATGGGCAGATGGCAGAGGATAAATAATGCCAAAGCAGGAAATAAAAACCCTACAGAAACAAACGGCATAGCCTGAAAAGTTCATTAGTAAAACATAGGTGCATTACAGAGAATCATCAACCTATTACAGCCACACAAAGGTTTTCCTCATCTCAAAAATACCTTAAAAAAATTCAAGCAGAAACCTATTGGCTGGACCCTGTAGTTTTACTCAGGTAAAAAGCCTGATTTTACTGAAAGTGAAAAAGAAACACTGCGCTGCTGAAGAGCACAGCGCGCACCACGCTCCCCAAACAATGCTGTTCTTGGGGAAAACACACGGTTTTGGGCACCAGCTTCCTGGGGGTGCCACCAAACAGCTCAGAGAGCCGTGAGGTGCCCTGGCCCTCCACCCTGCGACCGCTCTTCAACACCATCCCCATCACCCCCCCCGAGGTGACCCCCAAAGCCCTGCTCGCTCCTCCAGCTCCTACCACGGTAGATGCGGTGCTGGGAAGGACAGACCTGCCCGGCTCCACGGTGGCACAAGGGTTTTACCTGCATCTGAGCACCATCACCGAGCATCCAAACACAGCAGACCCACAACCCTAAGTCACTTCTCGCTGACCCAGAGCGAGCGGCTGGTGAGTTTGGTTGCCCTCCTTAAGCCAGAGCACCCCAGCAAGGCGGCTTCCCATTAGCACCTCGCTGCGGCCCCCAACGACCCGGGACGAGGGCATCCGAGATAACCGAGATAACTCATTTTCCAAGCAGGGTTCTGATGGTGGGACCACACGCCTTCCCATCACAGCTACTGGTACTGGTGTTTGCTGGTGATGTGCCACCACCGAGATGCTGCGGCTCAACCTGCACCACCGCGGCAAAGCACCACGGAGGCAAAGCCATGAACCATCGCTGAACCGTGCTGATACATTCCGCAGAAGCTCGATTACTCTGGAAGAGCATTTACGCCTTTATTTAGCCAGCCAGCCAGAGACATGGGATTTAAAAAAAGTAAGGGCTTATTTAAACGAAGGGCTGAAAATTGGGATCAGCCTGAAAAGCACAACAAACCTGAGGCCATTAGTCTGAAAGTGGGTCTCAAGGGCACTTGAGGAAAAGGAGTAAGTGGACCCCAACACTCCTGAGGATCACATCTATCCCTGGAGAAGATTATGCGGTAATAAAATACTCAGCAAATTCCCATGGTTAATCTCATCTCTGTAAACTGAATGCTTCACTTGGCTGAAGGGAGAAGGCATTTTTTTCTATATGCTCCCGTTTAATATACTGGATAGAAACAATTAATCCTGCGTAGTGTTTCTCTTCTGAAAATATTTGATTTTATTACAAGGAAGGCTTCAGTCAGTCATCTTTTCTTTACCTACGTTCCAGTCTAAATTAGTCTTGTGCAGTGTCCATAAATAAATCAGCTTAGGAAAGTCAGTGGAAAGAGAACTCTGCCAGCAACGTTCAGCGGATGCCGATACTGTTCTAACCGCCAGCTCCGCTCGCGGGGGAATTCTCCTGCAGCACACGACGACTTTAAAAAAGCAATTTAAAGGGATGATTTTCATTTTCTGTTTATTAAAATAGTATCTAGCAGGCCATTCGGACCAGATGCCCAATCTTCTTATGAACTTAAGATAACAGATTTTATAGGTGCTATTGCTCCTCGGTAGCGGAGCGGAATTTAAGGTGTTAGAAAAGAAGCCTGGTGGCATAAGGGTGAAGGACGGGGTTGCAGACGGTGGTGGACGGTCACGGTAATGAACTGCAACTCACAAACAAGATTTTGTGACCCTATCCAGGCCCAGATTCACTGACCGTGTTACATCTACTTATTCCACTTTTATGGCTTCTAGTAAAGTCTGTAAAACCACGAGCCAAAAACTCTACTCCTAAAGCTGGGTTCAAAGAAGAAAGGGAATGCCAAGAAGCTATTAACTGGCCTGACGTTTAGACCGGCATGTAAGCTGGCTGGACCGGTTGGATGAGCCTAAAAGCATCGTTAGGATGCCGGTCTCGGTGCTAACGGGTGCCTGTGCACTTCACCACTCCCCTCCTCAACTGAAGATGCTCCAGGTAACATCGGGAGCATCCCGGTCACCAGCGCAGGGTGCTCGAGAGCTCACAGCCCTGCGGGCACCCTGCTGTCACCCTGGCACAAGCCCCTGGCAGGAGACCTGAAAGCAGAGACCCGGCACCCTGCGGGAGGGACCACGGGTACCCGGCGTCTGCCAACGCGTCCTCCTGCGTGATGGAGCAGAGACAGGGCTGGAGGCGGCTGGTCCCGGGGAGGAGAGCGGCGACACAGCGCGTCTGGGCAGCCCACTGGCACCAAACCCTTTTGTTCGAAAACAAGAACCTCAACAGAATTAAAGCCCCATTTTTAGCGGGCACTGCTGGGACCACTTTGTTCAGAAAAGTAAGAATTTGCAGTATTTTCTTGTTAGCTGTTGGAGCCAAAACCCCTCAAGATTTGGCAACAGCCTTTGCAAATCCACAAAAATTCATATGTACGTAACGGAGCGGCTGCGGGCGCAGGGCTCAGCCCGAGGGTCAAAGGTGGGTCCGGGATGGGGAACCTGCAGTGGCTGTCTGGTCTGGTGGCCCCAGTCTGCCACCCCACTTCATGCCGTTCGTAGGCTATCCTCTTGTCAGGGGCTGTGACAAGCACATTTTTAGCAAAAATAGTTGATGGAGGTAACATAACATCAACTCTTTCCTTGCACATCCGTGCTTGAGCAAGCAGCCCGGTGTAATTGCAGGGTTCATCACCACTGCTGCTAATGGCTGTGATGGATGGCTGGGCTGGCACTACCCCCTGGTCTACCTAAACCTTCAGTAAACCGCTTGTCCCAAAAACCTACGCAGGTGCTAAACACTTGGTTCAGCTCTGAAGCTCTCGTTTGGCTTCTTGCTGCTATTTTGGGAGAAGAAAGCAGCTGGATTTGGCCCTGGGAGGATCCACCAAGCTCCTGTAACAGGAACACCCGCACCCAGAAGGCACCCCCCAGCTGCCCAAACACCGGTGGCCAATGCTCAGCCCCGTGAAGGTCCCTTTGTGTTACCCAAGTGGCACTCGGGATGCTCAGGAAGGGGTTAATGCTGCTTGCAGCAGTGTCCTGCCCTCCGGGTACCAGCAGCCAGTGAGCGCGGCTCGGGGTGACGTAATGCCTGGGTGGCTGCGCAGGCTGCACACCCCATCCCTCCTGCGCTGGAGATGTGTCAGGGACCCCGGGATGCGTCAAGGACCCCGGGATGTGTCGGGGACCCCGGCGTCCTCTGCCAGGCAGGGACCAGCCCAGGACAGCGCAGCTCAGCTACACCCACCATCCCTTCAGCTGTTGTTTTTCCCAGCTGAACCCCAGATGCTCAGCACTTTCCAAGCGGTGAATATTATAAATTGTCATTATCTGCTTTTAAAACATCCTCAGCTATCGGGAGGGTACAGCGACCGGTGCTGCGCAGCTCCGCAGGGTGCAGCCCCGGTACAGCCTCGCTGCCCGCGGTTGCTGGCACCATCTCAGCTGGGAAACTCTTTTTGGCTCCAGGACTGTCCAGGGTCTCACTGTCTGGGTTTGGAAATCCCCCTGTGACAATCCCATTTCTGTGCAAAATGTCAAGGACGGGGTAGGGTGGCCCCTCACGTGCTGCTGGCAGTTGAGGATTTATACAGGCAGGTTCTGGAAGTTTTACAGAAATGCAGCTGAAGCTCCACATTGCAATTAACAGGTGCAATAAGAAAAATGCTCCATTTTCCCCTCTCCATGTAATATCTCCTCCAGTAACAGCCTGTAACCAGAGTGGGTCCTTCCAGACCTCTGGAATAATGTAATCCTCTAAGGAGAAAGTGATTCACTCTCCTTTGATGTGATAAAAAGAGGAAAACAAGTGAACAGGAGGCACTAAACAGCCATCTTGTTAAACCCAGACAGCTTTTCCAATTTCGTTTCTGAGCTGTTTATCACCATATAAAAAGCCTGATACTCAGCAGACTAGATAAAGACCAGAGTGGGCTTGTCCCTGTCTTTCTCACGTTTATATTCCAGCCTAAATCTCACCGAGATTTAGCTCAACAAATGAATTATTTAAGTCTCAACTCTGATTCAGTGCCCAGAAAATTATTTCGATGTAGACCGGAGAAGGGACCTGGTAAACAAGCGCTCAGGTGCAGCGCTGGGAAGTGGCAGAGCAGCGGAGGAGAGGACGGGCACCATTTCACAGAGGGCTTCATCTGCGCAACTTCTGCGCAGAAGAAAACCACGGCTGCACGGACAAACAGCGATGACCAGGCAGCGGTCTGCTGGTGGGCTGGTTGGAACAACAAAACGCAGATGTTTTTCCGGTTGACTAGACAAAAGCAACGTCTGGGCTGAGAGCAAAATACACACATAATTTTTGACGCTGTGCAAGGATCTTCTTCGTATTCCTTTCCTCCTTTCCCCTCTGGGCCATCCAGCCTTAAAGAGTGGCATCAAAGGCAGCAGGAGGGGGCTCTGACCCTTCTGGCTCCGAAACCCAGCAAAACGTGGTGGCCCCCGACCCAGGGCAGTGCAGAGGATGCTCAGGAAGCATCTGCTCCCTGCGGGCGACCGGAGCCAGCGCCAGCACCCATGGGTGCTGCTCTCCTCCTTCTCCCAGAGCACCACTGACCTACCTGTTGGCCCTTCAGGGACTCATGTTGCATGCCAACCTTCTCCAAACCCAGCCAGCAGGTCGCTAGTATTCTGCTCATTTCCATTTAAGCAATATGTATCTTGGAACTGCTACTAGGGAAGCCAGCGACACTTGAGCGTATGTTTTCTGGATATAAAAAGACAAAAAATGTTGCTTCTTTATGTAACTTAAGCCAAGCTACTAATGTTGAAGCATCTGGAATTAATTATCTCAGCCAGATAATGTTTCCACAATTATTTCAGTAATGCAAACAGCTCCACTCGTATTTGTACCCACCTAACGGGGAGCAGAGACAGAGGCTGTGAGCAAGGCAGCAGCTCTGCACCTGCGGGGTCCGAGCGCGGGCTGCGAGCACCAGCCACATCACATCAGGAATTGGCCAAACCCCCCCGACCCTGCTGCTAACGGAGCTGAGCATCGGAGAGCTCAAAAGATTCAGACGAGGGCACAAAGATGACTATTCCTGTCACCAGCACGATGCCATCGCACGGGTCGCCTTACAGAAAACCAACCCAATGAAAGCAAAGCTTTGAGGAATTTGAAAAGGCAGCATCCAGCCCTTTTTAATGTGTTTTGAGTCACTGCACTAACGCTGAACCCTGAAACACATGAGAACAGTTTTGACGCTGAGTCACTTGAAGCAGCGCACAGCCCATCCCACAAACCCGGGAGGGATCCGTCTCTTGCACCATCCCCGTACCGCTACGCAGCTACGCTTGTTTTGGTGCATTTTCCAGATCTTCTTCAAATGCACTGAAAAAAACCACCTACCAGCTCTCCTCCACCTCACCAAGGCCCCGGGAACATGGTAAAGCTCACTTCCCAGCAACGCAGGCTTCACCTAAATTCAACAGGATTATCCACAGCAGCACCAAGAACCGAGCAGCTATTCCCGCTGCCGGGCTGTCCTGGTCTTCCCATCACTCTGAAGAGCACTTAAGAGTAATAGTTTCTTGTATTGTTCAATGGGGACATGAGGTGCACTAAATCACTAAGAGGTGATTTAATTACTGCTGCAGTTGCAAGCAGCAGCAATCAGATTTGCTACAGTTTGCCCGGCTATACACTAAATTCATGGTTCTCGACGGAGAGCGGAGGTGATGGAGCGAGATGCGGAGGCTCCCGAGGCTGTACCAAACCGGAGTCCGCCCTGAGAGCCGTAAACCTCGTTACGGAGCAGCGGGAATCAAGCCCGCTCGTTCTATACATTTACTGCTGAAATACACTTGCCTTTCTGTGTGCTTGATCCAGTATAAACCACAGGCATCCACTGGGAGGATTAGCAAACATTTAAAATAAAAGTCCAAGCGGCTCGGTACTAGGTAAGAACAGCCTGGATTAACACGTTTCCCCGTAGCAAACTAATAAAGGTGAGGACTTGCTGAAAGCCCACACAAGGACTTGTCAAGCAGATTGTAAAACAGAAATTATTACAAGTAACAGACAGAGTAAATCACACTTACTCCTTTGCAAAGCACTCACAGGCTCTGGGCACAAACTAACAACCCTCTACACCGCTGATACCACTTTTTGCACTGCCCGGACCCCCTGAACCACTGAACCACTGCTGCCGTAGAGGCGATTCACCCCATCCTAAACCAGATATCTAAAAGACCGTTTGCAGGACAGACCACCCTGCAAACAACCCGTCCCTCCCCACCGCCTGCGAGGACAAGGGCTGCCTGAGCGGATCCGACTGGAAACCTCCCTTTCCCAGCGGCAGGGTTGCAGAGGGAACTCGCTGATGGCAGATCCCTGGGGTGGTTTTGCTGTCCTTGATCAGTGCCCTGAGGACAAGCGCTGCCGGGGAGCCGCAGCTCAGCCCGGCCACCCTCGCCGCGGCCAAGCGTCACCGCGGGGGTCCCCGGGAGCGCGCGGAGCGTGCAGGCAGCAAGCTTTCCTCTCCCCGCACCCCCACGTCCCAGGGCTTGTGATCTAAACATTTAAGCCTAGGGCGGTTGGGATTTTTATTTCTTTTGATCAGAGCAGAGTCTCAGATCTTGAAAGGGAAGCGTACATGTATTTCTGAAGCATACCAGAATCCAGGCATATTTAAGGGCAGGCAGCCACAGAATGGGGATAACTGACCCAAGAAATAGGCCTTTGCAAAATCGCCAGCGTGCCGTCTGCAAGCCCCAAACTCACACGTTTTTCATGATGAGCTGGA